>NW_020868656.1:0-17500 GCF_003789085.1 Penaeus vannamei
TATTTGACTATGACTAGTTGAATATGATTTGACTATTAATATGTACTAAATGATCTGAAGGTTATTGCACAAAATTAAACATTAGCTTAGTGCTGGTAGGAGGTTAGTAGTAGGTAGGAAAAAAAATGATTTGCATTCCTCTTATCCCAGTGGTCCCCAGCCAGTGGATCACAGAGTTATCAGGGGTTACAAAGATGTAGGAAAGAAAAATTGTAGGCCAAGTATGAAGCCATGTTTGCAAAGAATGTTCTATTGCAATTAGATAGCCTAAGAATATGTGGTAACAAAAATTATGAATGGAATGGTTGATATCAAGGGGTCCTGTTTGCAGTGGAAGTAGGAGAAAGGGTTGCAAGTGTAATGAGGTTTGGAACCATTGTCTTACCAATATGTGAGGTTTGTGTGAAGGCCAGACTAAAGTATTTTCGTATTTAGCCATTTTACATATACATAGTAGTAGACAAGTTAATGATTAGTTATATTAAAGTATTTTCAGATTCTTCTTATTCTTATTCTTAATATATATATATTTGTCAGGACCTTATTAAATTGTATTTCATTTCTATTGCAGTGATTTTTGTTTCTCTATTTCCACTTAATATTTTGCATGAATAATTAGCTGACACTTTAAAATGTTTTATATTACAGAGCTTTAGCTTTGAATTGTAATGTACCCATAAACAAGAATGGAGCTGAGGCAAAGGATTGGCAAAAGGGGAAACCTGTACGCGTTATTCGGAACTGCAAAGGGAGAAAGCATTCAGAATATGCTCCAGAAGAAGGAAATAGGTAAGTCTGCATGCTCTACAAATAGGATGGTCAGTTAGTTTCAGTAATATGGTAAAAAAAAAAAAAAAAAGAGAGAGAGAGAGATATCCTTGTATGAACATGATTTTGTGTGTGTGTCTTCCATTTTGTCAGATGCATGTAGTTTGAAAGGATATAGTTGTTAAAGTGTCAGTGTATCTATTTGCATATTTACAGCATATTTGCAAGATATTTTGTATGTTTTGATGGACTTTCCTCCATTCCTCTCTGCTCATAGGTATGATGGTATTTATAAAGTTGTAAAGTACTGGCAAGCAAAAGGGAAAAGTGGATTCAAAGTGTGGCGGTACCTCTTACGAAGGGATGACCCTATCCCTGCCCCATGGACTAAGGAAGGGAAAAAGAGAATACAGGAACTAGGCCTAGAGATGGAGGTAAGTTGCTAATTCATCACTAAGGCTTTTCCTATTACATGCTTTGAGTATGAGCAGTACCTTTTGTCTGTGATTTTATTGTTTCATTAAGTTTAGTGTTAAAAATCTTTGGATACACTTTTGTTAATATCTTTTGTCTGTATGCCAAATTCCTTTCCTCAGCAGTTATTGTATTGCTGGCATCACTTATATGACGAGTAACTTGGTCATTATCACTCACTATGTTACCAAACAGCTTATAAAACCTCATAATAACATTCATCACTTGGTTTTAGTGTAAAAGTCTAGAGGATGCCAGTGAGTGATAAGTGAAAATGGGCATTTCAAGAACTATAATGTATATCATGTCATATATGGCTTATCACTTCTATTAACCCTATGGTGATGGGGCCTGATTTATTTGTGATGTAATATTACACAACAGTCTAGACTTTGTGGCTATGCCTAAGCTGTATACAGCCGGCCCAGTTACAGTATATAATGATGCGTTTACACGTCATAGGCTGTTACGTCGTGATGGCCACAGTCATCACCGTCACCAAGGGGTTAACCCAGGTTTGTCTGGGACCAAGTCAGCTGTTGGCAGGAAGGCTTAATGTGTCAGCTAACCCTCATCCTCTGCTTATCACACAGAAGGTAGCATCTGGCAGCTGAAAAATTTTTTATACCCTGAGCTAGGCACAAAGGCAGGCTATCTAAGTGGAAGATTCTTGTGATAGTACTGAGCTCGCCTGAAAACTCGAATATCTGTGGAGCAGCAGTTAATTATCCAAAATGTGTTTCTTATACACTACTTTTTTTTATTTTTTTATTTTTCATTTTTGTTCATTTCTAAAAGCTAAAGAGAGTTGCTTTGTCAGTATCAAGATTATGAGTATAGTGATTTAAAGGAAATTTATGCACATATAACTTCTCAATTCCCATATTGTAATGATTCAAAATGACTACAGCTAAAATTGAGCTAGTATCTTCCAAATTAATCTACTGTCCCCATATGGCAGAAATACATGCCATGCCCACTGTAATTTTAGTTTATTAATTGTATTTACACAAAGGTGGCTCCACAAGTGCTTGGTCACTGATTGCTAATATAACATCACTAGGGCCCACTGATTGATTCCTTGGTAGCTGGGAACTTATGGAGCCATCTGTGTGTGTGTGGGGAGGGGGGGTGGTATTAACTAAAGTGGATCGGACATAATTCAAGAGCAAATGGGTAAAGAAAAAAAAAACAAGACAAAACTGCACTTTTAAAATTGTCCTTAGTATGCATCCATTTTTTATCATTTTCCATTTGTATTAGTTATCTAAAACATCAACAAAATTTAATACTTTCTTGTTTGTTATGAGATCTTAGAGATGTTAAATAATATGTGAAACTGCTGTACAAAAACTTGTGTCCAATTAGTGGCTCTAGGAGAAAGTGCTCTGGCTTACAGACTTATAGAAGAAGCAGAAATACATGGCAACAAAGATATAAGCAAAACCAGTCAAAATACATTTCTTGCATAAGGGAACAGTTTAGTATGAAAGCAAATTTTAACTTGAAAAAGCCCCAGCTAGGGTGTGGAATCTAGGGATCAACCAAGGTATATTTCCTTAGGTGTACTGTTAAATCACAATATAATCTGCTGTAGGAAGTAGATTAGGTATACATAGAAATGTTGTGGTTTGCTATGGTAGCTAATTAGTAATATTATTGCAAATAATATTACACACAAAAGATACATAACTGACAACTGATTACTATGCAGTTAATTTTTAATTATTTGAGTGAATTTTGGATTTCAGTATCCAGAGGGTTACCTTGAAGCTCAAAAGGAGAAAGAGGAATCTGCAAAGAAGGAAAGAGATGCAAGTACATCTGGAAGTGATGATGAAGGAAAACAGAAGAAAAAGAACTCGAAGAGAAAGAAGAGCATAGAGACTGAGGCAGAGGCAAGTAAACTGTGTTTACTCACATCAACCAAAAAGAAGAATAGATTATAACATTTATTTGTACTTTTTTCTTGAGGTTACTTTTAATTAATCTATTATTTTTCTTTGTAGAAATCTGAAAATACACCTTCAAAGGCAAAGAAAAGAAAAACTGCAGGATTTTCTTTGGAAAAGGAAATTGAAAAACTGATTGCAGAAGATGAAAGCAACCGTAAACTTTGGGAAGAGAGTAAACAGCTCTTAGAAGAGGGACGATCAGTAAGTAGTATTTCTCACCGATGGCTGAAATAAATTGTTTGTTGTAGATGCATCTAACTGATTAAGAAGCTCAGTTACTGAGTATGAGATTAAAGAATATTGAGTAAAATAAGACACTTGAGAATATGTAGTTTGTTTACTTGTTTTATATATAATTATATCATTGCAGTATATTTCTGACTTATCAATTTCGACCATATATTTTTTATCATGTTTTTGAGCGAGAGTAAATAAGCAGAAATTGAAATATTTTTGAAATTTCAAATAGTGATGCAGGAGTACGTGATGGTAGGCACTACTGAACCTACAAAATTTTGACCACCCTTCAAAATCATTATGAAATCATCAACATTAGTAATAGATTTTCATATTACTGAAATAAGTGTTAATATGTTATAAAATTTCTTTCAGAACTTTTTGAATGCAGTGGAGGAAAGATTCTTGTGTATCTGCTGTCAAGAACTTGTGGTGAAACCAGTTACTACAGAGTGTAAACACAATGTTTGTCAGGCATGCTTGCAGAGATCTTTCAAAGCTGAAGTCTTTTCATGTCCAGCATGTAGATACGATTTAGGTAAAGGGTATGCAATGAAAATTAATAAGCCATTAAGTGAGTGCCTAATAAAACTCTTTCCAGGCTATGATGTTGCGCGTTAATGTTAATTTAAAAACTAAAGAATTCCTTCATTTGTCACTGACATTTTTGACTATTTTTGCACTCAAGAATTGTCTTATTTAAAGTAAATCTCTAGTTACTATTTAATGACATTGAGTTCTTCCTGTCATTTAGTCAGTTATTATTGGATTCTAAAGAATTTTTATGTAATCCATTATTTTTATGTATTTTCCAAAGTATATCCATTTGCATTGTAAAATCATTTATTTCTTACATAACTTATAAGAAAGTAGTTTTTTTGTTCATGGTTTACCGTGGTATGTTTCAGATGTTTGTATTGAAAAAGTACTAATGTCTTTGTATTCACCATCAAGTTCTTTCAGCATTCCCAGACATATTTTAAAACACATTGAAAGTAGAGAAAGTTCTGCTACATGGGATGGGATGCTGATATACATCTTCATGTTGATAAGCTTTTTTATATTCTTCCAAAAAGTTTTTACTTTATTGTACTTGTTTTATATACAGTATGTTATTTTTTTAAAGTTGGAAATGTAGTATCAGACATTCAAAGTCCTCCAGATTATGTTTACTAGTAGCTGTAAAATTTGTTACACATGTACACATGTTCACACATATATACAACTGCATACACATTTTTAAATTATTAGTTTTATTATTTCCTTCCTAACATTATTTTACAGTTTTTATGCCATCATCCATAGTTCATGAAGTATCAAATGTAAATAGACATAGATAAATGATGTTCTGTAATTGATGATTAATAAAAGAATTTAGAAAGTCATATGCTGAGGTTCTATAGTAGTATCCAGTCCTTAGAGCAGGGGTTCCCAACCTAAAGGCTGTGGAGCAATATGGAAATTGCGACATTGCATTGAATGGGGCCTTGGAGATTATCATATATTGGTTGGGGCCATGGAAAAGAAAGGGTTGGGAACCACTGCCTTAGAAGATCAAAAAATGCTCTTATTCCTCCTGTTCATTTGCAGTTAACATGGGAAGTATTGACCGAGTCTTCCCGCTATGCTACTTTAACCTCTAAAGCACCATTTAAATGCAATTTTTGTCACATCATTGTCTCACCTTCAATCATTCTGAATTTTGTATTATGGATGATTTAGATTTTCTAATGACTTTTGTCATGTTTCATCCAGTGGGCACACATCCCTGAGAAAGACAGGTGATATATTTCATCCCTTAAGAGTTAGTGGGTAATATGTAATGCAAAACACCTTTGTTTTATAAGCATTTTACTTCATAGCCTAAAATACACTTGCCACATACAAGTTTCTTTTTCCAAGATCTTGCCTTTGGATCCTAAACACCACTTGCCTATTTTGTCATACTAATTTCTGCTTGAACATATTTGGCGACAACCTAAATAGCCTCATTATTCTGGTTATCCCCATATTTTCCTATAAAAATCTAGAGATAAGCATTAACACTAATGATAGAAAAGAAGTGAAAAATGTATGCTGAAAAAAAGAAATATATAATTTTAAAATGAGTTGAAATAAACAATTGCATGCAAGTAATATATTATGCATCCTAAACAAAAAGAATACAGCTAAGTGATGGATATATTGCCTGCATTAGAGACATGACCAGCTACTGTTTGCAATGACCATTTGTCCAGTTTAAAAAAAAGTGTGCTACCATGTGTAAACAATTTCCTGTGAATGGAAAATCAGTAAAGAGCTAAACATTGAAATGTGCAGAAGAATCCAATAAGAAAATAAGATCAAAGATAAACACTACCATTATATAAATGTGGATTTTAGTTTAACATTATGCATTTAGATTGTAATATTGATTTTATATGGTTAAAACTTCAGGATTTCAAAGTTTGGAAATATTGCAGAAAAAAGAATGGGCTGCAGATATCTTTTTGGTACACAAAATTTGAAGTGTACCTGCCACATGTGTTGATATGCAAACAGATATCATTGGTGCAATATTAGAAAAAATGGGAAAAACAACCTAGAAATTGCATTTTAATACTCAGTGTAACATTATTTCCTGTAAAAATAATAATAATAATGGCTGAACTATGGAACAAAAATAGTGAACAGTTAAGGAAAGTAATAGGGGGGAAAAAAATCTTGAAATAATTGCCAACTACCATAATGAGGTAACTTGCGTAACAAATGAGCTTTTCCTTGTATGGACAATATTCTTCACTTGTTGCATTCCATTTGATACTGAAGGGAAGTCATCTTGTTTTCTTGTGATTTTTCCCCCTATTTTGCACACATGCCTATCTAATGTCATGCTCTGACCCGCCCTATGTCCTCTATGTAATGTCCTCTTTCAGTTCCACACATTCTTTTGTCCTGCCCACACTTTACTACAGCCTGCACCTCTGCTTTCCCCCACCTATCCTCCCTTCACTGACCTCCCAACATATCAGACATCCTTACAGAATCCCACAGCTTCTGCCTTGACAACCTGTTCTACTTCCTCAGACGCATAAATATCCTTCACTTAATATAATTCCCTTACCTAAATCACCATAACCCATTCCCTCATCAACTCCCTTACCCATCTTTAACCTTTCAATATTACTCTAGATAGTTGATGCATCACCTACCATCACCCTTTACTATACCTTCCTTTGGTGCTATATGACCTTAGATGTCTAGCACATTTATTTCACTTTAAACCATTAACCATTCCCCCTATTTTGGAGTTTTTCTTGTAATGATTTTCCTCCAATTTACATGGTGCTAATCTATCTATCTGTCTGTCTGTCTCTCATGATTAGCTCTTGAACTACTGCATCATCATCCAGAACATTAAATGGCTCTATGAAAATATCAGCAATGTCCATGTCAGACACAACAGCAGCATTGGCTTATCATCTGCTGTGATATCAAGTCTTTCAGCATCTTTCTTTGATTCATACTTGGCTCTGCAGGGTGATTTCTGTCAATATTACTTTTCAGATTAAATTTATGTGAAGATGGGTTTTATCAAGTTATACCAAAGAATAGATACTGGTAATATAAAAATAGCACTGGTAATCACTTTGAGACTTTCTTGCACTCATTGGTTTCCCTTTGATACTGTGGGCAACTTTTTTCTCTCTCAATTGCTTTTTATTTTTTATTTCCTATAGGCTAACTCTAGTTCCAATTAGTTGCACTGAGACTGGTAAACTTTAACAAGAGACTCAACACTATATAAAATTTCATATATTTCATATATATTGTTATCCCTTGAGATGATACTGATTAAAATCCTAGCTTTCTATATATTATGTTCGTACATATTAAAGTTAAATTACTTGGCAAATAACTCATTGTAAAATGGGGACCCAATATGTATATTAGTCATAGATGAGCATATGGTGTACTGAAGTAAAGTATTGGATAAATTTCCCCCACAATACTGGCATTTTTAACATAAATGATAGAAGACCTATACCTCATTTTTATCATTTATGCTCATAGTATTTTTCAACTGTCCTTTCCATAACTTTCTCATTTGATACCTCATATTGTCACCTGACAAACAATATTACAGATAAATAAGTAAATGCTCTATTTGACATTTTTCCATTGTTCTTTCTTCCATAAATTCAGTTTTAATACCAGACATTTTCATACCAACTGAGCAGTGCAAATCTAAATGCATTTTCTACATAAAAAAAAGTAACAATGAACTACTAATTCAAGCTTTCATTCCTAAAATGTCAGCATTATTAGCAACATACCACTAAGAAACCCAACTCTGATTATATATACTTTCAAGGCTCTCTGCACCTTCACACATCAATATTTGTCAGTGTGAGCATGGTAACCCTGCCTTTATTGCCATACTCCAAGGAATGAGATACATCTTTGTCATATCAATTATGCACTGATTATCAGGTATGTTGCTCCTTATACAAGTTCCATGGCACAAAAAATTCTCGTTAATTTTAAATTTATCTTTGTTCACTTTGTTTCCAGTAATGAAAATTAAAAATACAAGATGTTGATATATTTATTATAAAGTTCTAAAAAAAAAATAATAAATAAATTGCAAAGTCATCTGACACCATATTTGGAATAAAACTTAATTTACCTTTGACACTGGAAGGTATTACACAACTCTTTTTGGAATATTTTCTCATCAACAGAAAGTAAAGTTTTCTTCAGATAATATTAGCCATGAAAACCAAGTTCAAGTCAGTCAATTATGCATCTAGCAGTTGACAAAAGTAAGTTCTGGTGGATGGTATTTCAAATGTAGGCTTAAAACAAAATATTGATTTTATTTCTGAACCTAAGATGAGGAGGAAAACTGAAGGCTTGTCCACACAGGTGGGCATGATCAGCAGGCACTTGTAAAGGTGATGTTACAGGCAAGAAATCAGAAATTTCTTGCTTACCAAGCAGTTTATTCGTCCGTTGATATCATCTCTACTGATGCTCACTGATCATATCAATTCGTGTGAACTGATGAAAAAATCTGAAATGATCAATAACTAAGTCTTTAGCCTTTTCATTGACGGGGGAGGAAAAAATATGCAAATGCAACCTCAATTCAACAAAATACTGAATGCAACGTTTCATAATAGTATTCAATTTCCTAGAAATGAGACTAGCAAGACCTTATACTGAAGGCAAATTTCAGAGGGTTCTCTTTTGCGTTCCCAAATAAAGAAACACAGCATGAAGATAGAACTGCAGCTTCATCCTGTCAATAACTGTGTGCATACAGTATTAAACTTGTAAGGTTCAAATCATCTAACTTTATATTATTGGTCAGAATGTTAGAAACAAAATTTGTTAACTTCTAGGTGACATAATCCTGGTTTCAATCTTTTACTTTTATTTCGCAATAAAATATCAACCATTTTGTATGTCATTTCTTTATATTTCAAATCTTTATTATGTATAAAGCACACTAATAAAATTACTGAAATCATTTATTGAATTTTTGAACCTTCATGTATATTCATAAGTATATTCATTGTGCCCAAGACCGTAACTGTTGTCAATTCTTAATATACAATGCCATCATCTAGCAACAGAGTAAACTTGGGTAGCATGGAGCAAGCTGAAGCCAAACAAGCAAAGAAAAAAATAAAAAAATAAAAGAAAGAAAATGGACGGAAAACTCTACTCTATTTTGCTTTGTCTAGACAGATCAGAATCCTTTAATTCTCAAAGTAAATAAGATTCCTTGCCCAAAGCTACCCAACTCAGTATAATTACAGTTAAACACTGCATCATGATTACTTATTCACAGGCATCCTGGTAGTGATCTGGACAATCAACAATGCTTGTTTCTGAATTTTTGTTCAGATATATATGTGATATATATATATTATATACTATCACACATTCCACTTTGTACTATGGATCTGCCAACAAATAATGCAAATAATTCATCTAAGTTAGTGCCTGTAACAACAGGAGATGCAGGAAGGTTTTCATTATAATGTACTTATTCCTTGCCAACTTCAAAAACCTAATCCCTTAAGTATTCAAACAATACAAGTTTAATTAAACAAAAAATGAGAGAATTTCTGTTTTTATTGGTCTATGTGTTAATCAATATCAAGTACAAAAAGCGTGGCAAGCCTCCGCCAGGGTAGTGACGGCCATAGTACAACACAAAAAACCAAAGACAATATGGGCTTCAGACATATGTACACATTATATAACCATCACTACCCCGTCAACCACCTTGACGGTTATTGATCAATATGTACAACAAAAGCTTTTGGGAGAACTGACAAGAAATTCTTAGCAGAAAATCTTTTAGAGAACAATTTTCTCCAGATTTTCCCTTCGGAATAACAAGAATTAAAAGCTTTCAGCTCTTGTGACAAAAAATTGAACTAGTCAATTTTTGTACCAAACGTCAATATAATAAAATGTTCATTAGAGATCTAGTCACATGTTATGACTTTCCCACCACAGCATTCTTGATGGGGAAGGAAAACTTGCCATTTTTAAAGAGAATGATGCTTGATGAGATTGGAACAACGGAGAACTCTTACGCATAGGGATCCCTAACCTCTTGAACTCAGCTCAGGTAAGGGTCCCGTAATTAACTAGTGCTACCAGACTAGCAAGAACAAACCCAATGTAGATTTGCTCATTTTTAGGAGCAGCACTAGTCGGTGTCTCATTTGGACTTATCCCAGGCTTGGGAAGTCACGTTCATCATCCATTTTCGGAGCCTCTTGGCGGGGCATTCCTCGTCCCCCACGGCTGTTGAGGCTTCCACCACGGCGTTCGCCGCGGCCTCCTCCACGGCCACCACGCTCCATTCGCTCACCACCTCGGCCACGGCCAATACCACCACGTCCACGTCCTCGACCACGACCCCTAGCTGGGGAGTCCGAGAACTGGAAATCGATATCAAGCAGAACTTTCCTGCGGCCATGATGCACTTCCTCCTCAGATTCTCCTTCATCAGATTCAACCTCAACTTCCTTTTTCTTCAGGACATAGGTCTTCTTCCACTGGGCCTGATTCTCCCCCTCACCAGCGCGTCGGATATTGAAAGATGGCTTATTACGGGCACCCTGCATTGCTTTCCATTCATCAAGAGTCATTTCCTTCACACTCTCTTCTTCCTTAGGTTCCTCGCCTTCAGCATTAGCACCGGTGTCATCAGCAGGCTGTGCAATCAAATTGTTAAAAGTCAATATAAAGCTTCAGAAAGGAAAGGAAGGAAAAAAAAAAAGTATACTCTGCCTTATACTAACATACCTAGACACCTGGCTTTAAAAATTCAATGACTGCTAAAAAATTCTACAAGAATCTCCCTATACTTTTGACTATGATAAGGTTTTAGCTTCAAAATAATTACTATTCCCTCTCCTTTACCTTTTCTACGTTCTCTGTCGAAGAATCATGATCAGAATTTCCTGCAGGTGTAGCATTAAGCTGCTCTTCAATCTGGTCTTTGTCAGATCCCCAGTTATAAGATCCAGAGCCGTCACGTTTGTCCACAGACTTTACTCCAGTTGTCATCATTCCACTCTGTCGGTCAAATTCACGTTTGCCGCGGTTGTCAGGGCCTCCAGGTGCTCCACGTCCTCTTCCACGCCCACGTCCCATTCCACGTCCACGTCCCCTACCCATTCCACGTCCTTCACCACCATCAAATCTATAATCATAGAATAAGAGTTATTAAAGTATAAACCATCCATTTTACAATGCTTCCAAACTTTAACCACATGTAATGACCAATGGACTATGCAACTTTAGCACAACTTAACATTAAGGAATATTGTATATCAGAAATGTATAATAACCAATATCTAGTAACTTCAATTACCTAGGTGGTGGTCCATCTCTGAATTCCCCTTCCGGTCGGTTACGTCTATTGTTGCGTTCTTCACGGTCAGAAAACTTAACACGTCCATCATTCGTGTTGGCACGTCCATCGTTGGTGCGTGGTCCTTTCTGCTGGGTAGCTATAAGAAAAAATATCAATTAAACATATGAATAGATTTTTTTTTTCCCCACATACACACGAGTTAGACAAATTGAAACAACTTTTTACAAATATATCTAAACAATTTTCTTTCTACTCCTTAAATATCTGGAATAGACTTAAAAGATTGATTTACCCAACTTAAAAGACCAATAATACCCATAATAAGACTATTTTTACTGAATATAATGGTCAGAATAAAAACATTACTATATAATACAAATATAAATGCAACATCTAATCAGACAAGCCTAAAAAAGTACTTTCCACTAATATTAACCCACTGGCTGCGGATGGCATCATATAATGCACCGTGCAATTAACACCACGACCAATGAAAATTAGGGGACTACGCGCCATATTGCATAATACCGCGACCAATGGGTTAACACCATATCAATTTCAAAAAATAATAATTATGATAATATTAATTACACAACTAGCTGAGAGAAGTTGACTTGTGTGGTTACTGTTCATCAAAAGACACCAAGTCTTCCACACTGCATACACTGACAAAAGCTAATAAATCTTCATATATCCAAGCAAGATCAAGCTTCATTCGCTTATTCAACTAAATAACCAAGCAGATTTACAAGTGCCACTTTGCCTGAATATGTATGCTTGCCTGCTGTAAGAAAAGAGTCACCAATCTGGACACTTCACCAATTAGATTAAATCACAAGTCATACAAACAAAATTATGTATATAGTGTATATTACAATATCTAAATAACCAAACAAATGTTTGCAGTAGTGGTAATCCTTTCATAATTTTTTTTCTTCATTTTAACTTGCTATAAAATAATTGATTATACTTAAATCTGTTAAGCTAAGATACATATAGCTTCCATTTCGTCTGACATCCCCCCCCCCCCAAGTTATTATTACAAATATTAGCACATATACCCATCTTCAAAAAAACATTCAAGCTAGTACTGACCATAATATGGGGCTTTAAATAACTCTGCACCTCACATATCTAACTTTACACTGTAGCCAAACTACACTCACTATGCTCAAGCAGCTATTTATATGGTTACAGTGCTGCTTTGTGGATTTCAGTTCTTTGTTTACCATGCACTGCAAATCCTACTGGTTTTATTTCTAAAAATGGGGCTAGGAGCAAACTTGGAAAGCTACATGTTTCAACTTTTCAGTACTGCCTTGTGCACCTTAACACACACAGGCATAACTAAACAAAGCCCTTTAAACACCAGGGCCCAGGCTATCTAGTTCATCTTGACACCTAGTTGCAACAAAATTACAGGTTTAAGGATTTGCATATTCATATGTAATATTCTTATGAAGGATACATGTTCCTCTTTATCACTTAGCTCTAAATCTTAATTACTAAACCTCTACCATCCAAAGCAAAAAAAACTCCCTATGCACCACTATTACAACTAGAATGAGAGGGTTTCTAGAACTAGGTCATCCCTAACTGGACAACTTTTTTGGAGAGTTGTGCAATTTATCTGGCTAAAACTGCTCTTTTACTCAAACCCAGAAAGATAACAGTCTGGAAGAATAGTTATATTACCTATACCCTATTGCTTAGGTTCTTAGGCTACATATAAGTATTAATGTTAAGGTAGGAAAAGAAAGGAAAGAATCTTTAAAAAGACATTCATGCACTTTTATAAAATTATAGACTAATATCCTAACCCTGGGGCTTTGACCCCAAATTCCCCCACCCAATTAACATGACGATCTCTGCATGGCATTTGTTGTGACTAATTTCCTTTATTCCAAATGTTTTTTGTCTGCACAAATGATTTCATTTATCTGTGAGAGAAACCTTTGCCTCTTTTTTACAAATGTCATAGTCCTTTTTTTTTTTTTTTTTTTTTACGAGTCCTTTGCGTTTCCAGATCTTGGTGTACTTAAAATTGCACATATATATCTTTGTCTCCAGACAAATCCCTAGTTCATTCTACCAGTTTTTATAATTACAAAAACATTAATTCTTGATTAACATCCATATTCTAAAGCATTTATTGATATCTTGGGAATATTATTCATTTTTTCCAAGTACTTTAAACAATTTTTTCAACATTTCTTGTATCAATATGACAGCCCTAAGACAGGGAAAATAGAAGTATACAGTCAAAGAGGAATGAACTACCAATATACAAAATATGTTGGTGCAAACAAAAAGTAATTTACAAATGAAAATAGGTCATCACAAGATGGTGGTCTGAGGCTGAACCACCGGCTTGGGATATATGTACATTAGGTGAGGGTCCAGGGACAAAGCCCCCTTGATAAGGAAAGTTTTTAGTCTATTCCCTCCAAGAAGTTCCTGCACTTAACGCAAGACATACCCAGCACCTGCCATTTGGCAACAATCTTATGACATGTTCTCGTCATCCCAGCACTCAGCTACATTACAATTCCCTTACCTAGCACTTGGCCAATTTTTTTTCCATGATGTGACATCAATATCACCTTGATCCAACTTGTTGAACTTGCAGCTATACACTCCTGCACAATACACATTGGTAAAACTAATTTGTGTGCATGTGCACAAAAACACCCCTCTTTTCATGCGTACAAGCATTTCTTTATAAGTATGTAAGCAAATATGTATTTGCACAATTTGTTATCCTATGTTGTTTTGTGTTGTATTGTACTAGGGTATAGATTAGTGTGTGCAAGTACATGCTTAAGTTAAAGAAAAAAATAAAGAGAAAGGAAAAGAAGGAAAGAAAAGAAAAATTATAGAAGTGCATATTTGTTTCTTTTATGTATACATGTAAGAAATGAATGGTAAATATTCAAAATATCTCCACATGACCAATCATGACAATATTGGTAACAATGGATTCCTGTAGACCTCTACTATCCAAATATGTAAGACATTTGTTGTAAAATCTCGCAAACCCCCATATTCTTGGCTCTGATAGAAGGGGAGGGTATGAAAGGTACCGAGGAAATTGTTGGATAAATTATGAATATATACAGAATTAGTTATAGTCTAATACAAAGGGCAGTTCCAGGGGACAAAGCCCCAGCATTTGACTATATATTGCCCAATTCTCCTTATATCATTCATATCCAACCCTGCAATTTCCCTAGTACCATTCATGTCCACCCCTGCTATCAGGGCCAAGATTGTCAGTATTAGGGGGCAAGGGGGTTCTGTGGCATATCTATACATTAGGATAGTAGAGGGCAAGACAAATCCATCAATTCCAATATCCACACAATTGGTCATACAAAGTTATTATGAATAATTAATATATGGTATGTGTGTGTGTTCCATTTATATAATAACTAAAAGTAGACGGTGTCCCCACAGATATTGGGCATTGCTGTATCGGGCTCACGCTCCGACGCAGCAGCTGTACACGCGCCGATTTTGTAGCCACCCAGAAACTTATTTTCGGCTTCAAAATACACCGGTGGTAATGGGTTAACGGTATGTTTTTAATGGAGTGTCACTATTTTAGTAAAATAGTATACGGAATGATTACCTTGATGAAAATAACTTGACTGGCAAAAGGTGTGCAAATCGAAAATACTGGAGATACCAAAGTTCCTCACCATATTTACATTGGGTTATTCTTTAGTTTGGATGCACCTGCCATAGACCAAGTCCTACATTTCAAAGGAAAAAATTTATTAATTTAAGTAACCATGACTGGGCATGCCCTTCAAGCACTGCCCAAGTGCAGGGATGATGGGGGCTCTGAAAGCAGCACTTTCTATTACCTTTTTTCTTAATTTGTGGCCTTTCGGTTTGTGTCTTCAGATTATTTCTTATGCCGATAACTGCTACTTTTTATAATCTACACGAATTTCATATGCAATCTGCCCTAATATGGTGCATCCATACCAAATAAATTAACCTTACATTGAAAAAACTGACAACATAACTCATTCCTGCAGTTTGCCAAGTATTCTCTTCCCTTAAATAACAATTTTGCAATTGTCAACACCTGCACTTTCTAATGCTTACTTTCAATTTATTCTTGTATGTCCTATATACTTCTTTAATTTGCTTTACCGGTTATTTCCGCTATTCTGTACAATAACTTTCTGTACATGTACATTTTCCCCACCAGGATTTTTGAGTGCCAGAAGACTCCATTTCTTGACAAACACTGGTCGGAAATATTTCATGTCAGCGTTGTGCTGATTCCAGGTAATTTATAAAACAATACAGAAACAGACTAACTTGAATTTTGTGTCTGTAAAGTGCTCCAAATGGAGGGAGGGGGGATATTATTAGATACCAATTCACAGTAAATAAGAAGTCCAATAGTACCTTTGGTACTATTGGACTTTAGAAAACTTTTCCTAACTCAGGCCCCTTACCCTGGGGCACGTCTCCTTACAGACTTTCGAAGATGGTAGGCATGTCAATAGATCAATAGAGTTTCATTAGCTAAATGTGTGTGTGTGTGTGTGTGTGTGTGTGTGTGTGTGTGTGTGTGTGTGTGTGTGTGTGTGTGTGTGTGTGTGTGTGTGTGTGTGTGTGTGCGCGCGTTTTTGTGTACGCACGTATACTAGCTTTATGCACCTTTGTTATAAATCCTCTTTTTTCGTTTTACACCATAATTTCTGAAATATTTCCATGCCCTCCCCTGCTATTGGGAGTTATCACATCAAGACTGTTGGCTATGACTGCAACAGAAATCGTCAGATTCATTCTCACCACTAGAGAATAAAACAAATATTGTCTAGGAAGGCCTGTTTATTGTGACTGAAAAAATAGTAATTAACTGCAATAAATTCTAAAGCTCATAAAGGATGTCTAAAATAATCATTTAAATATTGTAGGGCAACCTAATATTCCTTGGCTACTCATGATGTTTACAGGGTTGGTGTCTACACTGCCTCGGGAAAACGGTAGTTGGTAGGGGGTCCCGGGGTAAAGCCCACTGACTAAGGTTAAGTTTACAAAGCAATCTTTGAAGTAGTTTGTGCAATTAGGATGGGGTTCATGTGTTACTTTGAGTTGACAAATGCAGTCCTGCTATAAATTTTTAACACACACATTACATATATATAACAATTATATTTTACTATCCTATATTGTACATTCTATATTATTTATATACATATTTTTGTATATCAGATAAAAAAATTAATGTAAAGATTCCTTTACTAGGGACTGCTTTATTCAATGGTAGGATAAAAGAAAGGGGAAGTACACATTTATCTACCAACAAAAATGGAATGACCGTTTCCTCAAATTACTCAACTCGCATCCACATACCATGAGCATATTTAAACATATATCTAGGTCCCAAAACCAGGGTATCATGCAAACCCAAAAACCCGACACTTTCTATTTATTCCCTAGAGAGGGGGAGGCAAGCCCCCTGTATCCTCTTTCATTCGCATTTCAAGGGAACTTGTAGAAAACAGGAATTAAGAACTGGCTGTATGAGGGTGTTGAGGACTTAGTCTGAGCAATGACATGCAGCCAATATTTTTTTCATTTCACGGTAAATATGAGGCCAAAGCAACTGTACTATTATGGTTCATGACTATTTTTTATGCTGTATAAGATGGTGGTGTCCATTTTCCTTAATTTCTCTCAGTAACATTAACCTAAATTTAATAGGATTATGTCAACTCTGTTGGAAGAGCTTTTCGGTGAAGTAACTTTAGAAAACACTCGATTACTTTCCAAAGATTCCATCGAAATGTTAAATCTTAAGATATTTGCGATTCTCCCGAGGAGACTTAGCTTTACTCGAGGCAATATACGGCCAAGCAATTACATTAACAGAATTAGTGATGAAACTATCTTTTCACCCAAGTCTTACTGATTGCTTCTAGATACTTAGACAAATTACAGCCATGCCCTACAGACAGCTTTCCCCTTGATCCTCGGCTATTTTTGCCCCCGAAACGGCCCCCTCCCGCTCCACCTGACCAGGTGAGAATGACCAAGTGGCAGTCAATACTATCGATTTTCCCCGCGTGGTGACCGTGCCACCGTGACACTCGGCATGCTCGACCCAAAGGCCCTGGCGCCGCCGGTTCCCCTCGCACACCATTACCAGGAA
>NW_020868656.1:37500-40000 GCF_003789085.1 Penaeus vannamei
ATGTTATCCTATCTATGCATTGCCTCAGACCACACTTGACTCTGCGTTATCTGATATTATCTCCTTAATGCGATACAGCATCAGACGTAAACATATGATAAACAGACAGGAGGTTGGGAGGCAAGTGGAAAATTTGGAAGAGAAAGGGGAAAGGGGAAAGGGGAACCCAAGGAGATCACCCGACAACGAAATGGTAAAAATGTACATGCCAGTGGTGGCATTTGCCTCGCGAGTCACCGAAGACTGGGAGGGTCTGGGTTTGAGATAACTGGCCAAGTCTCTTATGCTTTCTATGATCCTGGTAAGTTCGCCTGGTCGCCCGAGGACGGTTGGGTGTTCCGTTGTCGTTTGAAGGATGTCCGGCGTGCTGAGCTGGCCAAAGTGCTCTCGGTACATATTATTCAGCGAAGTCAGGGCCTTAGAAAGATCTTCGGAGGGCGAAGATGTGGTCGTTGCAGCGTTTATCGATATAATGTGATTGATCAAGAGCAGATTTAGCTTCTCAAGCGTTGCTATGACTGCTGGCATATCGGGCACGGTAGCTGTGGACATGGTCATGGCGTCGCCGTTAGTGGGAGTGCTTGACTTAATATCAGGCGTGGGTATTGTTGTTTCCGCAGAGGAACCTTCTTTGCTTTCGTCATTTTCCACACTAAAAGTACCATTGGGCGTTTCGACGTTGGAAAAACTAAGGGTGGCGTTTTTGAGTACGGACCCAAGTGCGTCCGTGTGGTTGCTGTTGTTGAAAGCGATTGCATTCCAACCGTCTGTCGTGTTAAGCATTAGTTGTAGGCCTTCTAGTTCGTGTACTATCTCCCTAAAATTATGAAGGAAATCGTCCCCGCTGAGAGAGTTACGTCGGTTAACTCGAGAACTTCCTTCAATTTTGTTCAACTCCGCGAGCAAATGTTTGAGCCACAACTTGTTGACCACAGTATGATAACGGATTTTCTCGAGGATTTCCCATTGACTCTGTAAGGCGTGACTGATTTCATGGATGAACATCACCACAGACTCATCATCATCGGCTGCAGCCTCGCCTACGTGGAAAGACAGTGCTAAAATGAACCACGCTGCGCACACGAACTTCATGTTGACCGGACACTGATCAAACGATCCAATCTGGAGCGACTGAGACAACAGCTGAGCAACCTAACTCTCGTTCCCTCAATTTGGTTGCTAACTCGCATATCCTAGTTATCTTATTACCGTCCCTCACGCTGAAAACGTCCGTGATAAACACTCTCACAAGGAAAGGAAGTGCATTATGAGAACTATATGAAGAATTACTTGAGGTAAATAATTTGATATAACTTTGAAGGCGTAGAACCACAGAATATTCTCAAATAGTGATAAGCAACGATACGTGCAATCAGATTTGAGTGAAACAAGAGGTTTATCGAGAGATGTTAATATCAACAGTATCTCAGACATACTTAAATCAAAAGGCAGCGAATGATAGCAGATTTCTCTTTTTTTTTTATTACACAGACATACGAAAAGCAAATGAAACTAATCAAACATTATGAAAAACAATGAACACTGATCCCTGTAATGACCCACGTTTCTGTAAATTACAGAAAAAAACAGAAAGGTACTTGCCATCTGTCGTTACGGTGGTTGTCGAAGGTAAGGCGGCTGTAGTGGCACTGCTGGCCAAGTGGGGGTCAGGGAAGGCAGCCAGTTGTCCTAGCTCCTCGATGATCTTCAGGAGGCCCGTGATATTGTCCTCAGAATTCAGGGTTGGGGCCACGGACGCGTTCGGGTTGTTGAACGAGGCGTTTTGGTATTTCCGGTGGGCTGCCAGTAGATCTTCCAGCGCTGATATGGCCGACTGTAGGCCATCCTGAGGGGGGACAGACGCAGCTGTAGGTGAGGCCGATACGCGGTCATGGCTGGCATTGATATACTGCTCATACGTCTGCGAAAGTTCCTTCACGGCAGCTATGAAAGGAGTGATATTTGGAGATGCCGAAGGCGTGATCGTCGACGTCGACACTTGGTTGGGATGGTTTTCTGTCGCAGTCGAAGTCGTGTTCTCCATTTTGTCTCTGTAGGATTTCCTGACATCTTCACTTAGGGCCTTCATTCGAACAACCAGGTTAAACAAGCTCTCAATCCCAATACTATGATTCTGCGGAACGGCTTCGCTCTGAACTTCTCCCGGCATAGGAGTGGACCTGTTTTCGGCTGACTGAGGAATGTAAGGTGCTGTTGTCCAGGCGGAGTCAGGGTTATCCAGAGCAGAATAGAGATGACCCAAACCATTAACGAACTCGTTAAAGACGCCGAAATTCCCATCTTCTACAGCGCCTGGGGCTGACGTCGCGTTGCTCTGCACATTTTCCTGGTGTTCTCCTAGTACCTCCTCGGCTGCTGTGGCTCCGAAGAGGAAGACAACAATTAAAACAGGGCCCAGAGCCTTCATGGTAGCACTGCGGTACGATACGCCGTTTCCCCTTGTGTGTCTGGCGATACACTGAGGCCTGAGGCGATATAA
>NW_020868656.1:45000-60000 GCF_003789085.1 Penaeus vannamei
GAAGCTTTGTGTATGTCTACGAAGCGCTCACACTTACTCGTATCAGCACAAGCATTCGCATAAACACGTAAACATAATTTCTCACTCACTCTCTCTCCCTCTCTATGTCTCTCTTCCTCTCTCTCTCTCTCTCTCTTCTTCTTTGTCTTTCTCTCTCTTCTCTCTCCTCTCTTTCTCTCTCTCTCTCTCTCTCTCTCTTCTCTCTCTCTCTCTCTCTCTCTCTCTCTCTCTCTCTCTCTCTCTCTCTCTCTCTCTCTCGCTCTTCTCTTACTCACTCTTTCTCTCTCTGTAACATGTTAATTATCACCATTATTTTCAATATAACTCATTTTTTGCACAGCCAGTATTCTTCTTATATCAAATGTCTAAAATGTAACTTTTTATACTGTCTATCCTCGGAGTCAGTTTGCCTCGTGCGCGGAGGAGGAGGCGGGCGACGCCCTTGCCTGGGACTCGCAGGTCTGGGACGTCTACGGCAAGGTCAGGTGGATGGTCAGGCAGAAGGACGACATCTGCCAGCAACAGAAGAGGTCCTTTACCATCTTCCCCGATCGATTCTCTCTCAGCGAAGCCTTACACTTGTGTCAGGTAATCTGCATTATGGGAGAATGGGATTACTTGATTGCTCACTTTAGTTTCGCCAGTGTCATTTTCCCCCTCCGGTGTTGATGAGATTTCTTCAGTATATCGTTTTCATTTGAATCCTGTGCCAATCTAAAATGGAATCGTTATCAACACCTGGTCCAAAATCAGCTGTACCTGCGGCATCCACCCTAAACAGCTCGACTCCTGCAGGTGGTTGGTGGGATCATCGCCGTGCCCCAGACGGACGAGGAGAACGCCTGGCTGTACAACGAGTCCAAGATCCACGACGCCTACTGTTCGGGCGGACAGTCCTCTTACTTATGGCTGGGCGCGAACGACGAGAAGGTAGAGAGGCAGTGGGTTTACTGGGGCACCGGGGAACCCATCCCCTGGGAGAGCAAGTGGCGGGGGGACGGCCCCAACGGAGGGACGGTGGAGAACTGCCTCGTCTTGCTCTCCGGTACCTTTCCCGGACGCTGGTCGGACATCGCCTGTCTGGACACCTACTCCTTCTGCGTCCCCTGCGAGTTCGAGACGAGGACGTCGATATATCTGAAGGGCCCTGCCATGTGCGAGGGATCTCCGTTCAACCTGCAGTACATGCTCGGGGACTCCGTGGGAGGGCGGCCGGCTTTAGTGGGATTCCTTCACACTGACATCTTTTGGGACCAAGAACGGGGGTCTTGGGTCATGCGTTCCCTCAAGGTGGGTTTCTTCAGGGTGGTCAGAGACGTCTAATTACCTTCGTGTACATAAAAGGGGCGTAAACTATATTGGTTCTTGTAGTTCACGGATTCATAAGCTTTTAAATGGTTGACTCTCCCATGATTAACCTATTAATGTAGTTTCCATACAAGGTGTATGCGTAAATCAATGTCCTCTAGTCAGTTGTTTCCATCCATAAGTGAAATTATTTAATCGGTAGTCCCTCATTTGTGTGCATGTGTACTATATATATATATATATATATATATATATATATATATATATATATATATATATATATATATATATATATATATATATATATATATATATGCATGTATGTATACATGCGTGTTTTACTTGTTTCTGTTTGTATGCACGTATATATTTACAACAGTATACAAAACAAACCGACATTACCCCCAGGCAATCACAGCCCACGTCATGAACTCCTTCCCCGCAGGACTCCGACGCCGTGGCCACGTGGACCCCGATCCAGGAGGGCATGTATCCCTTCGGCAATCAGGAGTGGCATCTGGAGACCGAGGTGTGCGGGATCCCGAGCGGCGGAACCGTCAACCTCACCCTCTCGGTGTGCGGCGCGGGGATGTTCACGTGCAACGACGGGAGGTGCATCAGCCTCAAGCAGCGGTGCGACCTGCGAGTGGACTGCGCGGACCAGAGCGACGAGTCTCGGTGCTCGATCGTGGACCTTCCCGAGGGCTACCACATCGCCATCCCGCCTCCAGCCGCGGCGGGGAACCAAACCCTGCCCATCTTCTTCACCGTCAACATCATCGCCTTCCCGACCATCGTGACGCAAGACCTCACCTTCGTCGCGTCCATGCAGCTGAAACTCCGATGGCAGGACACGAGGCTCAACTTCCTCAACCTGCACGATGACCGGACGCTGAACCTGCTCTCCGAAGAGGCCGTGGCGAGTGTCTGGACGCCCCGGGTGTTCTTCAGGAACGCCCGTGGCAATATTTTCACCAATCTGGAACGAGGGTCGCGCGTCGAAGGCATCCGCCAGGGAGAGGCCAGACCCGGTCCCCCCAGCAGGCCCGAGGAAGGCAAGTGCTAGAGTATGGAGACCGACATGAGAAAATAGTTGTTGTTTTTTAATGATATCGTGGTCTATGGAAAATGAAGCGTTTATTTCTTCATCGTACAAATGCACTCGTATATCTTGTTGTTTATAAGAAAAAGCATTTCACATTCATATCCTAACATAATCAATATATAAATCGTATCCAAGGCCTGCGCAAGACAGAGAGAGGTCAAGGCTGTCTGTAATTTTTGCTTAAAAAAACAGCAGCATGGATTGACATGATCTCATCAACCACACTAAAAGAAACGCAGCACACGCACACACGCACACACACACACGCACGCACGCACACGCACACGCACACACGCACACACACGCACACACACACACACACACACACACACACACACACACACACACACACACACACACACACACACACACACACACACACACACACACACACACACACACTAACTCACTCACACATACACATCACAAATGGCATTTTCTCTTCCGAGACCCCTCTTCTGACCTATCGCATCTCATCTCTGACAGTGAACATCTATCCTGGGTATGAAAGCAGTCTGGAGATGAGTCAGTTATACAGCGTAACTTACTCCTGTGACTTCGAACTGCTCATGTTCCCATTTGATGCTCAGGTGAGGTGACCGTAGAAGATTGTCTTCGTACATCAGGATTTTTATTATGTTCATTATATGCCATTCACCATGATTTGACGGTTACATAATGCCCAAAATTTGATATAATACGAAGTTAATGGTTAAAAGCGAAATAAATGTGCTGTACATAATACGATGTTTTGCCATCAGCTGTGCCGTCTTCACTTCGAGTTGGTGTCGGCTTCCTCGTCTTACATGACCCTCATCCCGTCAGGGGCCAACTACACGGGTCAAAATGATCTCATTGAGTATACCATAGGTATGCAACTCTTCATATTACTGCTTGAATTACTCCTTCTGACATAGACTAGAAAATGACCACCTTATTGTATCAATGTTGAGGCGCAAATATCATAGCACCCGCTGTACCCTATGAATATTATTCCAAGGCTGTCAGAGAATACACATAATAAGTCAACATTTCGGTCGTGGGCAGTAATACCTGTTATCTTCAGGTTTCTCTCGAAACCCTCAAACAACTAATACAATTCTGTGCTAAAGAATTTCTCAAAAATTAGGAATATGTAAAGAGCAACCGACATTTAGTTTGATTTTCAATGAAGTATATTAGGACATAGCTCTCCTTATGATAATACAAGTGCTGTGTGGTGCAGTAACCCCGGCCATTTCTTGCATACAGGGGAATTTAGAAGCAAAATAAAACAGACAGTATGTCACAGCAAAGAATATCCATTACAACAAATGGAATTAAAATCATAACATCCAGTGAAGTCATTATTTTTATATTAGTTCTTGTATTCCTTTTGTAAACCAATCTGCAAAATGAGTGTTCGACATTGTGACCTATTTGGAATAGTCTGAATTAATGCTTTAGGTGTTTTGTTTTGCTGGGTTTTTATTACTTTTGCTGTTGACATTACTTGGTTAATTAGTCAAAACGAGCATTACTATTGGTATAAGCTGTTTCAGAGCAACAAATATTATGGTCAGAAGACATGCAAAACAGCAAGCATAGTAATGAAACAGGCACCCAAGTGACCACTTTGGTAGTAACCAGGAAGGCCTTAGGTGGCATTTCACCATGCTTGCCATGTCTGAAAGTGTTCACCAAGGTTAATGGTCATTTGAAATAATCCACAACAAAAAGTGAAAAATTAGTGCCTCTGAATGAGTGCCCATTTGGTAGCATTTACAATAACTGGCCAACTGAATATAGCATTCCTTTGGTATCAAATGTACAATAAAGAAAATCAATGTATATAATAACTGCAAACATGATACAACACCCAGACTTATTTTCGCTCCATCTCTGGTCATCATAACAAAGGGGGTAGAGGAATTAATTTCTGCATCTGTACCACAGCTACCTGTCATGAAGATAATGTCTGTATTCATTCTATCTAACTTTCATTCAAATCTGGTATGTACCATACAATCTATGCTATTCCATGTGGGACCCTGAAAAGTTTTCACTTACATAAGAAATGTGTTACTTATGTACAAATTACATTAACTAAGAAAACTTTACTTCTTTATGTGGCTCAATAATGCTACATAATTTATGTTTTTCATTCAAGGAGAATTTATATGACTACCTATAAATTATGTAACATTCCTTGCTTCATTAAACATCATTCATACTAAAGGTTAAATAAGAATGATTCTCACTTTAACTTGTTTTTTCTCTATCACAGGGAAAGTGTCTATCAAAATGGATGAAGAAGGCGAGTTCTCGTCAGTAAGTGTGTATGTGAGGTTTCAGCGTCGCTATGTCTTCTACCTACTCACTCTCTATATACCGTCAACATTACTTATAATCATTGCCTATGCAACCTTCTTCTTCAATCCCCAAGACTTCAATTCCCGCATTGTAGTGGCTCTCACATCACTGCTAGTGCTGTCATCTCTTTACACACAGGTACGCTGCTTTCCATATTCTTATTCTTACATCGAAGTTGGCTATATAGATCATTTACACTGACAAAGTTACAGTAGATCTACAATAGCTGCATCAGAACAATATGTAATATATGTCTATAATTATACATCCATTCATAAATAGATTCACTTATGCTAAATCAAATATTAGTTATAATATAAGTTAATGAACTGACTTCCAGACTTCCAATTCCCTGCCAAAGACGTCTTACTTCAAGCTAGTGGACATATGGCTATTCTTCTCCATAGTGATGATCTTTATTGTCGTACTGCTTCAGACATTAATTGACTTCTCTGCTACATTTACAAGAAAGAACTTCTTGGTTAGTATCGGTACTGTTTTTTCCTCTCTTTCTTTGAAAAAAAACTAAAATATTCTTTGGTAAAATTTTTTTGCTCAGTATCTTTGAATATACATTTTCTTTCCAATACAATACTCTAACTAATATAGTAAATCTTGATCCTCAGAGAGTTTGCTGCACTGGATCTTCAGAAACGGATAAATCCCAAAATAGTGCAAGAAATAACATTACCAAGATTGTAGTATCAAATAACATGAGCAATGATGAACAGCACTCCAGAGCAATCAGTAACGGGTGGATACAGGACGAGTCGGCTTTGCCACTGAGATACAGAACTCCAAATGTTTATCCCGTCAATATACCCCTTATGATCAAGAGTAGATTCCTGATACCATTCATATTTTCCGTATTTAACATGGCTTATTGGGGTTCAGCACTCACGTGAGTTTCAACCATCTTATGCCACACATATGTGTATATATACTGTAAAATCTGTAATAAAGTCAAAGTATTTGAAAGAACTCTGTAGCCTGTTAATTTTTTTGATGCAGAGTTTAAAGAGAGTCATTATGTCTAAAAAATGAATTCATCACCAACTATACCTTATTTTTACAGATACCTGCACAGTATTGAAGACTAAAGAACTCCCCAAAAAGACATGGAGCTCCAACTGCAGTGTATAACTACAGCATAAATATATAGTGTTTGCACTTTGTGTATATTTAGCTTCATTTGCATTTCAGGTTTGCTTAAGACAACCATAAGTATATTAAATAACACAAACTGATATAAATTAGTACTTACCTAGTAGATAAATTTACTTGCAAATTCTGTGTTTACTCTCAATGCCTATGAGATTTTGTGAGAATTGGTATATGATTTAAGAAAACAGTAACTATATATATATATATATATATATATATATATATATATATATATATATATATATATATATATATATATATATATATATATATATATATATGCATATATACAGACATATAAATATATATGAAAATAAAGTTTTTTTAAAAGTTGATTTGTCAAAGTGATAAATCTTGCTTTGGATACATTTTTAAATCATATTAAATATTCTGAATTGCTTATTTCTGTAATTAAATATAAAAAGTGTTCTTCGCTGAGACAAATACATGAAGCATCAGGTACTAATATTAGATAAAAAACAAAACCATCCTTACATTATAAAATCAAATTCTCAAGTATATTACCAATATTTATTTCCAAACTATACATATAAACAAAATATATTTCTGACTAGAAAATGAGATCAGTTAAAATCTGGGAAGGAATATAAACTGTCTTTACAAACAGACAAAACTCAAACAGTTATTCATTAATTCAAGTATAAATCATTAATAAAACATTACATAATCCCCATTTCTGACATTTGAAATCTTATCAAAAGGCACTTATCTGATGAATTGAAAAAAGTAAATTCACAAAAATATAGAAAAAAATATATGCTTCTAAAACACAATTTGGCTCATAGTGTACATTACACACAAACATATGTGTATAGGTATAGACATCACAAATAATGAAATTAAAAGGAATAAGAGAATGTAGTGTGGTTCCCTCCAAACCGGGTGCAATTAACACCAGAAGTTTCCAATTCTTGACTGGCATCAATACAACTCTGAGTTAATCAGTGAAAAATGAATAAAAAGGAAAAAGTTGCTTATAAAAAACTAAACATAAGGAAAAATGGTTTATGTTATACTTCTATCACAAAATGAATTCAGTTTTGTTTATCTGGGATCAAATGATTTATTCCTAAAATTTTCCCTATGTACTCTATAATCTTATTTTGTAGTTGTGCTGGATAACAAGAATAACTACAGGTATGAGAATTACTACCATCATTATAGAATTAGTGATCAAATCAATAAAATAAGTTGTATACATCTGCCCAAGCGCTCCTTCTCCTTCACCATACTCTCTATGGGACCAGGGCTGAAGTATTTCGTGCCAGCATATTCCTCCGCTGCACCATCGATCATCCATGACTTCCCAGAACCTTTGTTGGGATTAATGTGTGATGTATGTCAAATGTCAGGCATAAAAGATATAGGAGTTATAAAAGATTCTTCAACTCACTAATCTTAAAATCAATACTGATAATCAGATATTAATTTCTTGCACTCAATTCCAGAATCAAAGTTTGATGTATACTTATAAGTCAATAAATTTGTATCAAAATTTATGCACAAACTAAAATCAATGCAATATATCATACTATCTATGCTTTTCAGCTACAACATACCTGGACAGCCCTGAAGGTTTTTTACTTTTGAAGAACTTTACACTTGTACTTAGATACACTGAACCACTAGGCATATTTGGATGAAGCATCACTTCCTGACGGTAGAATCTGAAGCAAGAATAGATCTTAAAATAATAACAGCACAGCAGTACTCAGCAGCAGTCTCCAATCCCATAATTCTAAGAAAAAAAGTTTGTTGGAGAAAAAATAGATATACATCCTCTTGCTTCTTTTTCTAATACATTATATCACTATTAACACATATGAGGCCTAAATTACCACTTATATTATAAGTGAAAAGAGCTAAAGTAATATATAAGAAAATCTTCTATTATGAATTGTACTTTAAAATCTGAACTTAAACAAGTTATTTTGAATTCCTACAATACAACAATATTCGACATGCCCTGTTCCGCTCTGGGTCCACTCTGTGTGCATGACATGATCTGGCCTACACTGGGGCACAGTAACTTGCCGTGGAAAATCACAATGCTAGGGCTGTCTGTCTCAGGGTTTTTGGGTCCGTTCACCAGCTGGTATTGGCAAGTTTACTGAGAAGATTGTTTCTAGTCATGAGCTTGCCTCTCAGTTTGGTTATATGTTCCTTGAAGGAGAGTGTTCTGTCTAGAGTGACACCTAGGTAGACTGGGTATGTGTGGTGTTCCAGTTCCGTATTGCCCCATCTTACTCGAAGCTTTATGCTAGCCTGGTGGTTAAGATGGAATGCACACACCTGAGTTTTACTTGCATTAGTATTAAGATGCCACTTCTTGTAATATATGGAAAGTGTGTCCAAGGCATGTGATAACCTTCCTTCAATCCCACCGAAGGAGCTCGATTTGGTGGCAATACACATGTCATCTGCATATATGTACTTACGGATGTCTGGGTACTGTGGCTGTTCATTATTGTAGATATTAAATAGGACTGGAGCCACGACAGAGCCCTGTTGGAGCTCTGTCTGAGATGACCTAAAAATGAGTAGGGCTTTGCTTTCAGCTTTCTAGGGGCTCAGCAAGGTTCCTGATATGCTGTCCCTTGGCCCTCCTTAGAGTCTGATTTCTAGGTACCAGAGATCTACAAAAGTCCTGGCTACCAGCAAGTCAAGCTGAGTGACAATATCTATGGCATCTAGTGTCTTCTACCAGATAAGTTGCTACCTTGTTCTTGGTCAGTCACCAATAGTGGTAAGGGGCACCCTACCACTGTTATCCCATGCTAGTAATATGGGTTGGAGCACTGGTACCAGGAGCCAGAAAACCTCAATCTCTGGGACCTAACAAAGTCTCAGAGGAGGAGGCTATTCTCACTACTGGTATCAGCTCCCAAGCTGTAAGAACTGAAAGACCTTTCATACCTTGCTTGATTATAATCTAGATGTTATTTGGAAAAGAAAACAAGCTAATAGGCCATATGCAAAGAAGGCAAGACTCATAATAATCGTTATTTCGAAAAAGTTCACAAGTTTTCTTTAAATAGCTTTTCTCAGCTTTTTTTATCTAAAAAATGAAAGGAAAAAAAGTTCCCTCTAAGTGTGTATTCTTACCTAATGTAACATCCTAAGAGCTGGTGCACAGATATACGGCTTTTATCAGTATCAACCGTATCTTGGTGAACAATTTCGTATTCCATGGAAGATATGATGGGACAAGCACTAGTTCCTGGTTTTAATTCAGGTTCTTGGGTATCCCTGTAAAATAAGTAAATATAAAACCCCTCAAAATGAAATGCCAACTTTCTAGCCCTAAATCTTCAAGAATATTTAGCATTATGAAGCTAAAATACCTACCACAATTTTTTTAAGTGGTTTCATTATATATCATCAACAAAGATTACATTGCCATCTAAAAAAAAATCTAAATTCTACCTATCAACAGGACAAAAATCATTTTAAAATCAAAACATCTCAGAGAGAAAAGAACTAACCACACAACTGGTAAAAACTCATTTTCAAGTGTTATATTTGGCCATCCAAACTTGCTGACAACATCACCCTTCACCAGTGAATAAAGGGCAGTTGTTATTCTCTCACTGAAAAATGGTAAGCATAGTTTATATAAACCTGTAACTCAGATAACATTCCTAAAGTTTAACAACACTTCATATGCTTTGCAACAGGATTCCTTAAGGGAACCGTCCCAGATAAGGGGGGGGGGGTCAAATTGAGTTAGTTAGCGTATAGTATAGGTACATGGATGAGGAAACTACCAAACGAGTATAAAAGGCATGCTGTGGCTCGTTGTCTTGCAGTTGACGCGAGAACCGCTAAACACCTGTGGAGATACTTTGCTAATGAGTGCCCAGGTACACCTATGTGGACTTCTGCTTTTTGCAATCGTGCATACGGCATTTGATTATGACATTGCACACAGATATGAGTTCGTGAATGTTCAAGGAACACTTTCATACCAATATCAGAAAAAAATTATATCACAGTGATTTATGACGAAATAGTTTGTGAAATACATCTAAAAAAAAAAAAAACACGTAAGTTTTGTGCCCTTTTACACACGAAATATGCTTCCATCGAGACTCCCTGGTAATATGTTGTAGCTTACGAAGTGATCTGTATGTATACCAAGAAGCTGCCAAAATATAATAGGCTGTAACTCCGTTCTTTGTTCACATTACCTTCGGTACATCATCACGCTCATAATTTTTGTGCAATTCAAATGCAGTTTGTTGCTTTTGCTAGAACGTCAGATCTCCGAGGCCGTGTAAATCGCTGATTTTTAAATTTTGGCCTTGCATCCCTTATGGGGATGCAAGGTCAAAATTATATATGAGACGAAGTGCAATTCTATGCGCAATATTATGCAAAAAGAATCAATGACTTATCTCCAACCGTTTTTTTTCATGATGAAATGAGTAGGGAAAGGTGGTCATTTCCTGGGACAGTCCCCTTAAGAGATTTTTCCACTGTGGTAGGAGTGAATCATACAAAGTTATTACATTCCCACACACAATTAATTATTCCTAAACATGAAATATCAACATAGCACATATGGATGTATAACATAAATTACTAAAATACTATATACTTGAACTCTGTATAGTAACAATTACAAATGACATGGAAATGGCATCACTCATACGAAAATATTTATCAATATTTTATGCTTTATCGTGGACAATATAGATAATAAGACATTACAAAAATAATATATTAGGATACAATGTTTCATCAAACTGTCATTTTTATCTTAAGATACCATACAAACTTCATAATGAATCCAAATTTTTGTGATGAGTAATGGCTAAATTTCCTAATACGCTTTCCTAACAAGATGCAATGACAAAAAGCATGTTGTAAAAAGTCAGTTTAACAAGATGTGAAGCAGAAAACCTTACCGCAGATCGCTGCAAGATACAGAGGCATTCCAAGAAAAATGGCAAGCAGACATCATATCTACACCAAAGACAATGCGTTTACTCTTTTCCTCAAAACATTCTCCACCTGCAACAGAAGATTATGTTAGGTCCCCTGATTGACATAAATAAAAACACTGTTACATTATTTGAAAATCTTGTTAAACCTAAGATTTATGTAGAAAAATTAATTAGCATCCCATGAGCAAATATCTAAATCATCTGTACAACTACAACCTGCATTTCAAAAAATATTTTTCAATACCTGGACTGAAGATGTATAGACCAGCTTCATCATTTATGTCTACAAACAACAGCGAATTGGAGGATGTATTTGCGTCATCAGAGTTATTGTACCTGCAAAAAAGTAAAATTATCTTTATGAATGTTAGTCTTTTGTGGGTATGATACCTAACTTCTCAAATTCTTATCTTAAACAAATCTGGGCATACTTTAATCTTTGTGAAACAGGTATACATAAATAATCAAAATAACAGAAATCAAGTAAGTGTAATATCTACAATTTCTTAGTATGAGTAATGAACATGCCTCAGTTTAATTGATGCCATATCAAAATTTAATGACACCAGCCACATGCACGGTCTACTGTAGTTTTGTTTTATCAATTTCATTCATGCATAGATGGTTTCGCAAGTACCTGGCCACCAAGGATACAGTTACTGGCCTACCCGATATCACCTTTTATCCTTTTTTCACTTTTTAAGAACTTCTATAAACATTCGTTACATTATTATCATTAAGCTCATAAAGATTATCATGATATTAACAATAATAGTAATGATAAAAATGTTTTTTCTTTCTCAAAATTCAAGGACTGGGGTAAATAGCCATCTATGTGGAAAGAAAATAAATAAAACCAAACCAATACAGTAGGCAGTGCATATATACATGCACTCTTGGCATCAATAGCTTAAAAGTACATAGTATAGTTCCACATCTACTTTTCCCACAGCAGACTATTTTGAAAATAAGTACACCTGTATATGCCTTACACATTATATCCTGCTAAGATAGGCCTTCCATGCTGGTACCCTGGGTTGCCTGATCGTTCAGTAATGCTTGGTGATGAAAACAAGTTTTGTGCATCTTCTGAAGAATCATTCCCTAAGTTGCTTGTTATATTCACCAGGGTGTCATTGCTGCCATTATAATATCCTACATGATAAAACTTGACATCAAAGTGCTGTATCAAGTATAATCTTGAAGTTGCAGACATGGTGAATGATTTTCTTCTAGTGGGAGTCTGTTCCATAGGTACATTACTATTGACTTCCACTGGCTTTACTTTCATGCTTTCTCGTCCATATATCTTACTGACTTTTTCAAGTGATACAGGCACATTACCAATAACAATATTTGCTTGTACTTCCTGTATTGATGCACCTTTCCATTTCATGTGATATTCAACATGTAGTACAACATTTTCACACATCTGAGATGTCTTATTATAAAATGGAACTTTTTGATGATCACATTCACTAAATGGAATCCTATCTGATTTCCATAATTGCTCTGGAAAAGTTTTCAGTCCCTCAACCTTGATAAATTTACTGACATCCTGAACACATTCATAAGATACTTCAGCATTAACAACCTGCTGGCCAGTTAGGTTCCCGATAATTGTGTATGGCTCTGAATTTAAAGAATCAGAGTTACGAAGGTAGTACTGAGAGCTTAAATACTGCTCTGTTGTGCAAACTTCAGGTGTCAGCAATAAGGAGCAATCATGACTGACATCTTGTAGAAAATGGACAGGAACATGATCAATGCACACTCCATTTAGCACTGGGTGTGGAAGTGTTAAAAATCCAATACTCATCTTATCTTCCAAATGTATAGCTACCTCAATACCAGTACCAAATATATAATACAGCTGAGAATCTTCTTGCTGCAAGTGTATGTCTGTATCTTCATAACTGTACTGTGGGACTGGCACTTTATCTAAATATTTTTGGTAATTCTGGATTGAAGGGAAATTTGGGAAAAAGAGACCAAGATATGGATTATTTTCAGTAATATAACACAGTAAATCATGCCACTCTGGTGAATATGGTCCTTGATATTTGCAATTATTGTCAATGTTTTTGTCTGTTCTTTGGCCTCCCTGGAGTCCTTCAAGGCAGGAAAATGCTGATAATTGAGATGTTGAACAATCCTGTAAATGAGATTTAGAAAAGGATCTAAATATAAGCTGATAATTACAAATACAGTAATGACTACATTAAGATCTTTATAACATAATGTGTATCCTTAATAACAAACAAATTCAACAATATAAATAAATCTCATGAATTAATAATAAAGAACATAATGCTAATGTTGCCTTTGTGAAATTAGAATAACACGAATTGTATTTTCATATCAGACAAAATTTAAACTAAATTTCTACATTCTTTTCTTTTCCAAATAAAACAGTAGACCCACATTCAAAATCTGTTTACATCAAATACTATGTTTTTTGGGGGGCATACTTACACTTCCATGGTGCCTTTATGCATTGTGATTATTTTGCTACACTAACTAAACACTCTATCACAGGATAAGACAGTATGAGAACTTTAATTATCTATACTTTGAATATCTTTGAATTTTCAACACTACATACATTATTCTTCATAGAGTTATCATTCTCAATAACTCCCAAACTAATAAGAATGTTGTCTAACAAAAATACTTAATGAAAACACCTATCTTTCCAATATCAACTTACCGTATCACAACAACATGTAATATCACAATGATTGCTAGTATAATCACAAGGGCAAGGAGCAAGAGGTGTCACAGCAGGGTCTTCATAATGGCTTTCACTTCCAAAGCCTATAATACCTGCCTCTGTCCAGTTTATTGGCAAATATTCTGCTTGTGCTGGAATAAACAATAGGGCATCAATAAAGCATGGAGCATAGACAAACATAAAGTTCTTAACTTTTTTTTCAGAAAAAAGAGGACAAAAGAACAGAATGTACAAGAGGGTGGGGGTTATAACCACATCTATTCTTGGTCAATCCCCGGGTTAGGAGGGGGTTGTGATTCCTACGGTGATGTCTGTGGATTTCCCAGGAATGGCTGAAGGGTAATTTTACAGAATAGTTCTACCAAAGAGATCGCCATGGTTTTGGTATCGATGGATTCCTCTCACTCTTTACAATTCAAATATATTGAAATCATTGCCCAGACCCCCTCGCCCCTCCCTTGATTAGCGACAATTTTAGCCCCGATACCAGGAATGGACATAAAAGGTACCAGGGAAGTTGTAGAGCAGAAAATGGATACTATACAAAGAATCAGTCACTCTATTATCTAGTGAATAAATATCACTCGCATTCAAGCCCGATATCTCCCCCTCCCCAATCTATCTGCAATACACCTTTTCAAATTACTCTAACGATACAAAAAACTCTCTGAACCAAAAGTAGATCTATTCAATCAACACACACCATTCATATTTACCCTGACAAAGCAAAGTCACACAAAGCAGGACATAAAACGAAAAAGTCATTTTCCCGTTCGTCTCGCCCGCCTCCCAAACATTGTGGGAGAAGAAATGTAAACAAACGGACGGCGATTTTTCTAAATATGCCGATCCAATGACGTAAATTGTAGATCAATATGTTGTGATATTTTGAACGTACACCATACAAAAGAATACGATATATATGAATGTATGCTTGCATAGTATGTGTGTACCTATGCTGATATATTTTCATGTCCGTCCATCGATTTGCATGGCGATCCATTTCGTATTTTTTATTTGTATAATAATAATAATATAATAATAATAATAATAATAATAATAATAATAATAATAATAATAATAATAATAATAATAATAATAATAATAATAATAATAATAATAATAATAATAATAATAATAATATAATAATAATAAATAATAATAATAATAATAATAATAATAATAATAATAATAATAATAATAATAATAATAATAATGATGATGATGATGATAAATATAAATATTGAACAACAACAACAATAGTAATAATAATAATAATAATAACAACAACAACAACAACGACATTAATAATTATGATAATAATAATAACAATAATACAATATAATCAACAACAATAATAAGATAAA
>NW_020868656.1:65000-72500 GCF_003789085.1 Penaeus vannamei
TTGGGATCATCCACTCTAGGCAATTTAGATTGTTGAATAAAGGATATAAGTTACTTATAACGACATGCGTAGATAGAGGGAAAGGGACACCGCCATCTTACAGAGTGGAAGAAATAGAGTAGGATAGAACATAGTTTAAGTTGCCGTGACTGGATCTACTCTTCGTGCACTGCCTGAGGTGTCTGCCCCCAACACCCCCTGGAGACGCTGACTTCAACTCGTATGCATGGCAAGATAGGGCTGAAACTCAAGAGCACCAAGTGGACCTAAGCTCGGAGTGACGTCTTCCGAGATCTTTTTCCTTTATTTGTGACGTTACTGTTTGTGACTGCAGAGTATTTTTTGTACCGACTACTGAAACTTTTTGCCTTCTATGGGATTATCAAATTCAATTTCCCTGAAGTTGATGCGTCCTTACCATAAAGATTAACTGAATGTTCATATATATGGACATGTATATACCCAAAAAATAAATGCATATCAGTCAATTTCTGATAGATATACACTTATCTATCAATCTATCCAGTAGGTATCCATGTCTAGACTGATGGTTATGTATTATTTCTGTGTATATGTATTTCTTTATAATGAATATTCATTAGGTTGGGCATTGCACAAATTTAACAAACCAGCCGTTAATCTCTTGTGAGTAATTCCATACTTTAAAGATGTACTGGATGTTATTTAGGCATATTTATATTAAATGATCATACTAAGATTGGGAAAACTAAAGAACTTTCTTATAGAGCAAAGAAGAAAAACTACACACTGATATATAAAGTAATCTGCCAAAAAATAATGCAAAAAATTATGAAAAAAGGTTACAATATATGCTACATAGTCCACAGTGATTTGGTGGGAGTCTAGGGATAAAGCCCTCACATGAGGAAAGTTTTTGGTTCTTATGGCAATTCTTGTAGATACCCAGAAGTACCTCCAAGGTTTTTGGCTGGAGTGATAGGGCTTTAGTCTCAGGACAGTTTATAAACAATTACCATTTTTATTACAGTAGGACTACACAGATAGGGAAAACGGTATTAACAGTAAAAAAACAGCAACATAAAACAGTAATGCTTCAAGCAAGAATCAGCTGACAGTAAAGATAAGCTTCATTGCTATCCTAGCCTGTAGATTTGCACATCAAGTGATGCCATGGTCTCTGGCAGTGGTCTGCAAACCTCCACAGTAGATGTAGATGCTGCCTAGATTATTTAGTGTCAAGTAAGAAATAGTCCAAGCTCTTGTAATCAATGGTAATGATGTATCAAATGATTTTAAATGTATGAATAATTGCTAAATATATTTGACGATTTAATGGTGCATGTCAGAATTGGAGGAAAGGTAAAAAGACAAATGAAATATAGATGACAATAGTAATAGATAAATTTTATGTAATAGCACCAGTATTTTTCCTATGATATCCATTGATGTATACAGATGAGAGGCCGACAACCACACGTAAAGATAGGGTTATGTGAGATAGATATTCACTGAACTTGTACAAATTGTATTTTGTAAGTGCCAGTGATATTGACATCGTTAGAAAATTGATACAAAGGTAATGCTCGGTTAAGTTGCATTCCATTAAAGTTTTATGCTTTTTGGAATGTAATATTTCTGCCCATGACTATAAAATATATATTTTTTTTGTTGCTATTGCTATCTGTAACTGAGCAGTTAAATCCTTGGATTCATGTTAGAAAAGGATTGCAAATGTATTGACTTTAGATGTTTGAACTATAAGGCTAATAAAATTGGCAACCTTGTCGCCATAACCCATTTTTCTTACACACTTGATTTTACCTATCTGGCATTTTGGTATTGATAAAGTCTCTTTACTCTGATCCTCTTAGTAAACAAATATTTTTTTGATGTACAAAAACACAAAACTGAATTTTCTCCTTTTTTCCTGATTCTCACTTGTTATACTCATGACATGTAATTTTCTGTTAAACTGATGTTTATCCAGTAGAAATACAGGCCATCTAAAAAAACAAAAGGGAGGTGGGGAAAAGTAAATGAATCCCATTTATGTTTTCTCATGAATGTGAAAGGAAAAAGTGAAAGCATTGGACTGAAGATCCCCCCAAAAGAATTCAATATGATTCTGTCATAGAACACATCAGGGACTACTCATGACCTTTGCAGATTTTGTATATTTGACTGATTTTTTCTTTGGTATTTTGTATTGAGCTTTTCTTTATCTGAAGTAGGAAATATGATTGAAAAATACATATGAAGTGAATTATTCACAAAATTTGAGTACAATATGAATGATTTGAATATCATTGAATAGCCACATGAGGGAAATCAAAGTTTTTGGTTGAGTTGGCAACTGGAGTCTTAGGAGGGTGGCAGATATCACTTAGTCAGTATGCTGAAGGAGGGGGAGTTGAGCACACTACACACTTACTCTCTCCATCTTGTACTCTAAGGTGTAAGCAAAAATATACTTTTTCTATAGAATCACAAGTTTAAATGCATTAACAAAGATCATGAATTATTTGTGGGTTTATTTTATTGATATGTACTAACCCAAAATATGCATGTTTTGGGCATATAACCTGTGATAAGCATCAGTTCAATTTGCTTTTCAATTTGAGATGACATGGTCATTTTGAGTGCTGGGAATTGGTTTGGTTTAAGAATTTTGAGATTTGATATTTACCAGGAGTGTCATTCTTGGGTATGCCTTTTAATTACATTGCATGGTGACTAAATTTTATGAAGCTTCAATCTAAATAAGGAACTTAGTTTTAGAAGTGGTTTTTCATTTGGAAAGGTGAGGAATTTTTTATTGTGTACATAGATATTCTGAGACATTTTTAGTTTTGAGTTGATTTGAAACTTCATGAATGAGAAATATTAAGACTCATTTGGATTGTATATGCTCAAGCCCTGTTCTTGTGAATATGGACAAAAAATATTTACTAACATTATATTGGTATGATTATGGTAGTGTTATCAGATAGTGAACATATAACTTACTGATATATCTACTAACCTTGGACAAGAGATTTATCAGACAATAGGTACTTGAGTGAAGAGGATTGTCTAGTGTATGGTAATTGTTCATGTGATTGATATGTCAAACTGAAAGTGGCAACCCCAAAGAAAATATAACATACTGGGTGTAACAAGCTCTTACTCTTTTCCAGCTCAGAGTTTGTTAGCCGTAGGTGGAGGTGCCAGCTTGGCATCTTTCTCAAGAAGTCTAGTCATGGTGAGTAGACATTTCATTTGGCTTATTGTAGTATTTTTATTTTTTTTATCTTTTTATATACTTCAAAGATTGATAGCAGACTTCTATATTATTGTGAAGCTTTACTTTTTTGAAGAAGAAATTAATTAGTCTTTCTTAATAGGCTTCAGAGTCAGCCTTCTACAGCTTCAGTGCTGTTGATATCGATGGCAATGAAGTTTCAATGGAAAAGTATAAGTAAGTTTTAAGAAGCAGTTTCAGATGTTCTATAATTTTTTGCGGTGTGATATAAAGCATCATGAAATGTTATAATCAGTAATTTAGTCTTCACCTTAGCAGTGACAGGGACTAATTTCTTTCATATTTTCAGGGGCAATCCTTGCATTGTAGTCAATGTGGCCAGCAAGTGAGGCTTGACCAGCGTGAACTACACCGAGTTGGTGCAGCTTCACGAGAAATATGAAGCCAATGGCCTGCGCATCCTTGCCTTCCCCTGCAACCAATTTGGAGGCCAGGTATTTGTACATGATATTGGTGTTGTTGGCATAGTTGTTAACTGTGCCACTTTGTTGTTAGCATAGTTTTTAACTGTGCCACTTTGTGTGTTCTGTGAATATCAGCAGTAGTGACTTAAATGATGTGTTTACAAATATATCATATAATGAGCTTTACTGAATTTGTTTGTCCGTTTTGATATCTAAAGCAGTGATACTTATGTTCTCTCTCAAGAAAGTCACAGTGACATGTGCACTTAAATGCAAAACTCATAATTTTCTTGCATGATATAGTAATTCACAATGAAAAACATCCTTCACTTTCCTTTAAAATTTGGAAATGTATTTCATGGCAAAGGACAAGGATGTAATATACTTGATTTTATATGTGAATTTATTTTTTTGTACAATCTCAATAAGAAAAAAAGTACAGTTAGATTTTTTTCTGTACATCATATTTGCTGCATAGATCGACAGCACAATGTAAAGAAAGTCACAAGTGTGATACAGATGTATAATGTCGAGATTTTGATTGATATGCCATTATTATTATTAAATATTTTTGTTAACACATCATCATTATATTATTATATTAATGTCATTGTTATTATTGTTATTATTGATTTATCATTATTATTGTATTTTTATTACTATTACCATACTACCTTTATTTTTATTATTATTATTTTTTTTTGTAAAATATCCTCGTGATGTTATTAATTAAGGTTTATGTATCATTAATTTTCTTCTTTCTTTTTTTTTCATCACAACAAAGGAGCCCGGTACTGAGGCTGAAATCAAGAAGTTCGCTGAAGGGTATGGAGTAAAATTCGACATGTTTTCCAAGATCAAGGTGAATGGGGATGATGCCCACCCATTGTGGAAGTTCCTGAAGTCGAAACAAGGGGGCACCCTCGGCAATTTTATCAAGTGGAACTTCACCAAATTCCTTGTCGACAAAGAAGGAAACCCAGTAGCTCGCTATTCACCACAAACAAATCCAATTGTAAGTTGATGTGTTCTTCTGTTTTCTGTGAAAACATAAGCTTTGTTTTGGAGAGTAGATGTATGTTAACGTTTAGGAAACTTTTTCATTTAAAGCACATTATCAAAATTATTTATTTTGTGTGTGTGAGGAGATGGTGGGAGAAAATTTTTGATAGGATCGAGAGTGTGTAAAAAAGTTGAATTGCAAACTTCTGATTTACATATCATAAGTTCATGAATGTAAGTAGAATATTGACATTTCTCTCCTTTTTCCCCCCCACAGCCAGCCATTGAAAAAGACCTCCAAAAGTATATGTAAGACTCAAGCAACCAAGAATAAATGATGTGAGAAGGGTGATGGATTTCATGCAGGGATTATCTCTCGTCCTTTGAACATCATGTACAAGTAAGATCGGCAACAGATTCGATAAGATGCGCAAATGAAGGTTAACGGGTAAACTCTGGCTTATGAGCCCTGTATACTGGATGATATTATATCTCATTTCTTCTGTTGCATTTCTTACTACTATAATGAAAAAAGATGTTGCTTCAGAGTGCCATATCAGTTCTTTGTATTTTTTAGTAGTGGTTGTAACAATAATGCAGCTAACATTGTGCCAGTAATTAAATACTTGCTTACATATCTAGTCTGATTATGTCAGGTAAATATCTTTAGTTTCAAGCTCATCCTTTATGTAAAGGATATCATCCCTCAGATGCTACCATATTCCTATTTGTGAAAAGAATCTCAATAAATGTGCACCAAGACTTGGGGAGTGATTTATGCTTTTCAAGTTTATGAGATTAATGAAAAATGTGAGAATCCTTTTTGTCTTATACTGGATTTTTTGTGAAAAATAGAATCGCATTACAAAAAGAAAAGTTACATAAGTGGAAGGTAAATGGAACACATAGCTTTTGCATTGACAATATATACTGTTATTTTCTTGTAATAGAGATTGACATGCAACGTCCAAAGCAGGTAGTGTAAGTAAGTATTCTTATTTAAATATTCTACAAAGTGTAGGGAGGAGATCATTGATTTTATTACTTTTGCAAATGTTTTGAAAGAAGGAATGCAATATTGTGATCCACTGTAGAAGTTTTTAAACCAGCACAACAGGTGGAGTGAATGGAATGGTATATGTGAGTAGTAAATTAGATTTGAAGCTAAAATCCAGAAACTATTTTGATATTTTCCAAACTCAAACTATGGATGTTAGCAGAGTTTATGGTAAATAGGTTGGGGAAAACTCTTGTTTTTTATTGGTATATTTGGCTAAATAAGAAATGGTAATATAGAAAAAAAAATGTATGCACTCATTTGTTTGCAAAGAAAATCAATACCATTAACACTTAAAATGTCAAGGAATAGGCAAATTATGATTACTTTTATACTTTTATTATAAATTAATGATATATGTGTATGAGATTTTGAAAGATAGAGAAATGTTTCAAATCATAGCACTTCAGGTTCACCAGTCTTAGTGTTGCTTTACCCTTTTGACCTTCAAAAGAATTCATTGCATTCCTGCAGCTGAGTAAAATATCCATGACCAGTAAACTTCCTGTGATGTTTTCAAGCTGAAGAACAATGTTTTGTTGTAATTAATTGTTGCTATAATGTGCAAAAAAATACAGTTAAAAAAATCTTGATATTTTTTCTTTTTCCCAATGGGGATATTTTTCTTTATAATTGGACATACTTTTGGTGTAAACAAAATTATACTAAGGTCTTTCACTGCAAGCTTATTTTCTCAATTTCTTACTGTCAGTGCAAAACCTACTGACACTGACAACTGGCATGAAGGAACGGTACTGCAAGAAGGCCTTTGGCACTATCATATAATTATTGATAATCTTTAAACATTCCAAACTGTATTTAATGGACTGTAAATCCAACAAATTTTCCTTATCTTTAGAATTCTCAGACAAGTGTCCACAATTGGAGATAACATCATTGTTTCTTATATGGCCGAGGACTAATATAACCCCTGCACTATAGAATTCACTTTGGTTATTTACTCCATGTCTAATCAATCTTTAAGTCTGTTGAGAAAGAAAACCTATATTGACTTATAATGTTTATTAAGGCATATCCACTGGTAGAACACAAGCCTTGTGAATGCCACTGATACAATAGCTTCATCAGCACTCTGCATCTCTGTATAAAAGGAATGACTACAGTAGTAAATATGTTTTGTGAGATTCATAGTTAAAGTCTGGATAACACCATCAATTAGAGTGGCTCTGCTTATTGCCATTATTAATTCAATCAGTCACTTTCTCTCTTTAGGAAGAGTTTGCAACAAAACAATATGAATGCAGTAAGCCTTTGCTAAAATAACTGTTTTATCCTTAAACCTAGATAAAATATGGGTTTAAGTACTATTTAAGAATGGCGGATTGTGGCTGCAAAGTCTTCGATCAAGCGAGATAGTTGATATGTAGTATCACAATTATTGCTGCATCCTGAGACAGCATTCAAAGCGTCCTGGAAAGGTGGAAACCCTTTTTAGTAATTTACCTTGTTTGATTATTATTTATTTATTATTTTATGTCAAAGCCAACAAATAGTTTTATACTATTTTCTTATTGTATCCATTAAAACTCAATTATATGATAGTTGCCAAAAGCACACTAACTAGAATAAGTATCCTAGACTTACCATAGCAGTAGAGAACACCCAGATAATACCTTGTGTCTTCACCGTTACACCCATGCCTTGTGGGTGGGCTTCCAAAATGCCCACTTTGTACCCAGAGGCCATCAGATTTGACCACAGTGACAGAAAGTCAAAAACATCTGTTGGATATG
>NW_020868656.1:82500-87500 GCF_003789085.1 Penaeus vannamei
TCCTGCGCTTCTCATTTCTTTTCGCTTTGAATTACATACATTCATAAATATCAACGCTACCTTGCATATACACAAACAATGTTTATGTATATATATATATATATATATATATATATATATATATACATACATATACATATATATATATATATATATATATATATATATATATATATACATATACATACATATATATATATATATATATATAATATATTTACATATATATATATATATATTATATATACATATATATATATATATATATATATTATAATTTACATATATATATATTATATATTATATATATTATATATACTATATATATAAACATATGTATATACTTATTATTATTATTATTATATATATATATATATATATATATATATATATATATATATATATATATATATATGCATAAACATAAACACACACACACACACACACACACACATATATATATATTATATATATATATATATATATATATATATATATATATATATATATATAGATAGATAGATAGATATATATCATGTACAGTCGAACTTGGCTAATGCCTGTGTTGCTTGTCCGATATTATTAGTTTAAAACTTATTCTACATTGGGTTTATTCATCATTATCTTTATTTGTATATCTGTCTACATGTTTTTGTTTTTTTATCCATATATGAATATCAATCATTATACATCTACTTAGACAGCTATATATGGGCGAACCCGCACACAAAAATGCCTTGTGTGGCTGTCTGCAAAAATGCCTGCAGCCGTTATTGCATCCCAGTCTCTACCTGCGATTGTTCTCATTTCATCTTTTCATCCTCGGTCACACTCTTATTCTTCTTCGTATTTCAGTATGTGTTTATGGCAGTTTTAGTGTATACGTACATACATGCACATATATATATATATATATATATATATATATATATATATATATATATATATATGTATATATATATATATATATATACATATCATATATATATATATATATATATATAGTGCATATGTGTAGTATGTATACATATGTATGTATATCTATTTTCGTATAGCTTTATTTAAAGCCACACACACACATTCACAAATCATGTATATACATTTGTGTTAATGAGTAATCTTACGTTTCCCCCATAAGTGCATGCAACATGATTATATAACCAGCATTTTATGTAGAATTCCGTCTGCACTGCTTGACCCATGTCTAACTTGTTTATATGAAAGTACTGAAAAAATATGAGAAAAAATACAGCAATTCTTGGTATGAGAATGGCAACAGTGGTTTATTTGAAATCAAAGTCCCTGATCTTATAACAAGGATTATCATGACTAAATAACATAATCAAATACACAAAAAACTTAGCATCCAAACGCTATTGCCACTATTTTATGTACATATATAGGCAGACTACCGATTTCGTTTTTTTTTTATCAAGATGAAAAAGTAGGCATCAACGGATTGCTTCACAGGCCAGGCTAGAGAACCCGAAGCGCCAGCAGGATATACAGGACGACGAAGGTAGACACGAGGGACAAGGTAAACACACGAGCCATGGCGTTGTATCGACGAGCCACCGTGTTACTTGCAGGCTCTCGCTGCGTCAGCTCTTGGCTTCTTTTGGTGAACAGGGGAACAACCTGGAAGTGATTCGCAGATTTTCAGTATAGTTCGTTCGATCTTAAGAAAAGAGTACCTGGCAACTCGCACTGAATTCTGGAGTACCCCGATTCGCCTAATTATTTTCGAGGAAATATAATTGAATAGTGTAAAAGAAATAAAAATATTGCATATCAGTTGTAAACATACTAAACCTATGTAAATATAAGTATTAACTTTAAACAGCTGATTAGAATAATAAAGAGACAGCGAATCGGAGTAATCAACAGTTCAAGATGAGTTGCCAGTTTTCCTTTCCTGAAGTTGGACGGAGTAGAGTTAACATTGTTATTGACAAGTATATACTTTTGAGATAAACTAAACATACAGAAAATCAGTAATCACCGAATACCTATAATTCCAAATCTCTTCGATATCATTTAGAGTTGCATCTACATATCGTTTTTACATTATAAAAGGATCTTACCTTCTTGATGTCACTCAGCGGGCCTGGCAAACACGCCATCTTGTAAACGAAACCAGGGAGGCGGTTGCTGTGAAAAATGACGTTGATCAGCGTCTGAAGCACGATGATGAGGAAGCAGGAAGTGATGATCACGGCATACCATACATCGATGAGCTTGAGATAAGGTGTTTTGACGGAGGATTGGGTGGTGGAGCTGAAGAGCGCCGCTAACACCAGCTGAGCCGTTAGGGAAATCATGATCCGGTTTGTGAAATCGTCGAGCTGTTGGTGTACGAAGCGGAATAGGTTGACACCATTGCTTTGCATTAGATGTCTCTTTTCCAAAACAGATTTCAGATAGGATTAACAATTTACTGATTAAATTAACATTTTGCTGTTTAAATTAACTTTGCAAAATCAGTGGTATCTATTTTCACTGATCTGAGTTACGACACTAGGTGACGAATCATAACAGATATTAAAACTTCATGACAGATCAGTATCAATAAATATGCATCTCCATGACACAGGCAAGGCTGACCTAATCATACACCACCACAAACCTGGAAGTAAAAAGTAGCGTAGGAAATCACGAACATAAGAAGAGTGGGGAAGTAACTATTCATGACGTGGTACCCGTACAGGCGTCGCAGGTGGTAGGAGAGCACGAAGTAGGTATTGTTGTCGGCTGCTTGCATGAGCCACCCTACCTCCGTCGTCTGGTCCTCCAACACGTACTCCAGTAGAGAACGACGCTTTGGCAGGAGGTGAGAAGAGGTAAGATATGTATTTGTTGTTTATTACACGTCGGGAAATACCCCTCTTTTCAACGGCGCTTAAACATACACTTATTTTACTAGTTCAGTGTAAGACTCCTCGTGAAGGAATGCTCTGCTTAGTGTCTAACTTATTTGTAAACATGGTTTTATGAAGTTACTACTACAAATCTAACTAGCTAAAGGGTTAAAAACATATTTACGCTATAGGTGAGTACATAAATAGCCTGAAAGTTCAGCATTTCAGAACAGACTGGGTATCACGGCAGTCTAGGTATCACATATTTTGTCTGATATTCCTGTTGATTTGCAATACCAAACTCTAGATCCAGCTTCCTAGGAAATATATCATGATGATTTCGTAATTGCATCAATATTTACTACTTGACAGCACATGAAGGGAATGAAGAGATTGAAACATATCTAATCCTAAACGTCTACTGTCTTGTCATTCTTGTATGTATGGTTAAAAGGCAAATAATGATAATTTGGTGATTCTAGTTTCCATAGAGAGAGAGAGGGGGGGGGCGGAAAATAAGAAATTCCATACATGCAGCCACACATTTCCCATCTTATTTCAGTCTGAGAAGAAAGGTACACTCACAGCATTGAGGTAAGGAACGTAGTTACCAGGAAGAGCCTTGTCAAACACCCTGGACCACGGGGAGTTGGTCAGAATGAAGGACAGGTTGCACAGCTGAGTGTCGAAGGGATACAGCTGTAACCGAAACTGACAGGGCACTGTAGCTAACACGCCAAGGTATACTTCGACGGCAGTATTCATTCCATCTGCTACGTGGCCTGTGAGTTTTGTTAATCTTACTTTTGGCGTCTGGAGACATTCTAATTCAAATTGCGATGATTTTTTCCTTTTTTAATTTGATATATCTTTGCAAAAAACGTAAGGTCAACGAAAGGTACTTGATTACTTCTATGATGTCAGTCAGCATACCAATAACAATATTTTTACTCACCCATATACGGATCAGCAAGGGGCCGCTTCTCTGTGGCATCGTTATTGTAGGCATAACAGAACTTTTCGTAATCATTGGTGTCTAGAACGGTGCCATCGCCGTGGCCCGTCACTGCCTGTACAGCCGGAGTCCAGACCAACTCGCACGGAAAATAGTTCTTTATGTCGGGTTTAAGATTGCGAAATTTCAGTCTCGGGTCGTACCAGGTCAGGGTGATTCCTACATCCATTGAAGCCGTCGCGTTGATGGCCGTGATGTCACTCAGGTGATAGACATCAATATGGTAAGCCAAGGGTACAGTGCCGTTCTCCCAAGGCCGGAGTGGCGGAGGAGAAGAGACATCGTAGCGAGATGGCTTTTCCACTACACGGCAGTTTACTTCGTCAGACATGTCGCGGCAGTGCAAAATGTCGTCACAGCGTAAGATCTGGGAGATACACTGCCCATCGTCGCAGGTGAACTGGGTGGTGAGGCATTTCGTTAGCGTGAGGAGGACCTCCTGGCTCCCCGCCCTCCACCGCCGTCGGCCGATCGGGAGCGCTGCGCCCTCCAGCCTCCACTCGACACGATGCAAGTTCGACCTCAGCACCCATATCGAATCCTCAAGCTTGATTTGAGAGCTTCCTTTACTTTGGAATATGGGGACCGATAAATTAGAGTCAGTGTAATATGTGTAATCGAAAAAACGCCCGGTGTGGCCGTACAACGTATACATGGATGTAGGCGACGACTTGCAAATGGAGCATTGCAGACGCCGGACGCAAGCCACCAATTTTTCTCCGCTCGAGTCCCAGGCAGGACACTCGTCTCCGGGCGTGATCTCCACTCTCGTCCCGTTCTTCACATTGAGCCAAGTCAAAGGCTCACCTGAGTCTGCACAGATGTTGCTGAATTGCAGTGAAGTTGTGTTAATTGCCGATAAATCGTCTGTAGATACCAGCGTCCCCGCCAAAGCGTGACAAAGCGATTGGGAATGGCTGTATGTCCCGGCTGGTTGTAAGAGGACGTAGCGAGGGTATGATGAGCACACTTCCTGCAATGAATGGGGCTGAAAGGAAGCATCACCTACCACAGCCCAGTCCTCATTCATCACCCAGTCCGGAATCCCCTGCGCCCGCCCTGCACACTCGACCGCCTTCCCAATATCCGGCATGATTCGGTTCCACCAGCGAAGCCGACTCACCGAG
>NW_020868656.1:92500-100000 GCF_003789085.1 Penaeus vannamei
AATGGCAGTAGCATTGCTTAGTAGAATTATATATTTTGTGACAGGAGCAGCAGAAAAAAATGTTGCAATGAATATACCAAGTGCAACCAATTAAAAGATGAATCTGATATTAGTATCTTTTAAGGCAAACAATCATACAGGTTTATGTGATAACCTGAATAAATATTATTTTCACCAAATCATGTTTGTTATATAAAGTGCTTCCTCTTGTTATATTAATTCAGTATCCAAATTCTTTGCTGTTGAATTTCCAGTCCAGATTGCCATTTAATATTATGTAATTACAGTATGTACAGCCCCTCAAAATACTGCTCCAATTTTTGAAGAAGTAGTCAGGGTTTACCCTCTTGAGGACTTGCCTAACAGGTTGCTATTGAACAGTTTGTAATTATTCATCATGTTAGTTAAAACTGCGATATACAATCTTAGAGTAAGGATGAAATAAGAGAGGATGTGACGTCACCTTTAAGTTTATTTTCCAAAACATAGCACTGAACTAGTTTTAATTTAACATCTTGCTGACAGTGTCACATCAGATACCATCTTGCCAGCCAACAATTGCAAAGCATTTTCAGTAGTTAATTCTCACTCAAGGTTACTGGGTTGCAACCAGCATTGTAAGTTTCTCATTCAGGCTCACATTCACCTTGGTAAGCTGAGAGAGATACATCACCATCAACAGATCCTGGAAAGAAATCAATACAAATTAAAGTTACGTGTCATCACTGCACTGATAACAGCCAATTGAACAATGTGTTTATTCTTATAAATTACAAAATTAAAAATGAATAAATGATTCATGTTCCTGTGCAACCTACAACAATCAATGATTAAACTGACAATAAATGCAAACAATTCACATTACCATCATCAACCATGATGTACTAACTCAAGGATAAGATTTTTAAATACAGCAGCAGAATATGAAGGAACAGGTATCTATACAATTTCTGTAGTCCTATCCTTATGCAAAACATTACATAAAGAAAACTTGTTACAAGACAAGTATATAAAGCAAATAAAATAAGATTATTTGAGGTTTACAATTTTGCATACCTTCATGTTTGTGTTCAGCATCTCCTCAAAATCATGTGCAGACATCTTAGGAACCCTGTTCACAATCTTTGTCAGCTCACGACCAATATAATTGTCTGCCTGAACTTTCCCACTTAGGACATCATCTACGTAAGCTGTTTAAAGAAAATAAAAAAGAATATTAAAATTGGCATGTCCAGTTTGAAATAAAGAAATTGTAGCTCCAAATGACTATAGATATTAAGAAAATTGAGCAATAATTACACCAAACCATCAAATGACAAGCCGATGTGTGAGAAAAGTAAATTTTTCAAAACCACTTACCAATAAGAATATCCAAAGCAGATTCCATGTTCGTTGTAGCTTCTGATATCTGATGAAGATCTGAGGTTGGGTCTACTATTCTAGGTCTGCTGTACTTGCTCTTCTGAGCAACATTAGCTGCAAGGTAAGACAGTAGTTATATTAAAGCCAAAGTTTATGCAACATAAAACATTTCATGGCAGTTAATGAAAATACAAGTAACAATTGGTTGCACATGTTAAGATCATGAAAAAGTCACTAATATTGATCTTAAATTCATATTATTGATCTTACATTAACTTTTTACACAGCCAACTGCAAAATTTATCTTGTTGAAGACATGTCTAACAATACCAATATTACAAACCAAACATTAAAAAAAGTGACATGTTGCACTTCTCAAGTAACTATACAAGTCAAAGAAATAATTGATAATTCTGTCATGAAATAATTCAATCTCAAAAACATAACTGTCAAAATAAATGGTTTACAGCACATATCTCTTCCAATGAAAAACTGTGACTTACTTCCAACAATCTCTGGAGAATAGGAGACAGTTGACACAGGAATTGGGGCAAACATTGTGCCTGGAGTACGTCCTGGAACACCCATGCTAGCACTTACATAGGCCTAGAGGAAGAAAAGTTTTTTTTAAACCAAATTAAATATTCTATGATAAACTAAATGAGCAAGAAATGACATATATAAAAAATACAAAAAATATATGCAAGAGATTGTAAGGAAAAGAAGAGCAATGCAAATGGCAGGAAATAGAGCTTCACATAGAATGGAGAAAGAATCAACCACTGAACCTTGAATATAAACATAAATAAGTATAAGAAAAATCATATACACCTTGCATGGTATTTCAAACACGGCAGCCTTTACCTTAATGTTCATGCGACCTCCATGTAAAGTTGTATCAACAGTGAGGTGAATTGGGTTGCTTGTCACTCGTGAATAATAATCATGGATAAGGAGTGAGTGGTCTGTGATTTCATGACCAGTTGCCCACCATCCAACTATGACCTCGCTGGGGTTCACCTTGCGATGTAACTCGTACATGTCTTTAGCAAAGTCCAGTTCCACTGCGACCTAAAATATGAAGTGATCAATAACATGGACATTCAAACTGATTTACACCTTAATCTAACAATTAAGGACTACAAAATTAAAGGCATTACTTGAAATGACTGCAATCTAAAGCTTTTTATAATCAATTGAAATTATTACCAGAAAAAAGAACACAGAAATTATGCAAGAAAAGTCTAACTTGCCTCTTCTTTGGATTCATTGTGAGGAACGCAGAAGCAATTTGTAATCTCTACGGCACCCTTATCTACGCCAACGGTTCCTGAAAAGAAAAGGTAAACTCTGAGGGAAGACAATTCAATAAGATCTATGAACACTTAATCAAATAACCACTTACAGACTGGAAAAGGACTATATCCATAAATATTTTTTAACTAACATTATTTTATGTATGTTACTTAGACCATTAACACTGTACTATTCACTGTGCATGGTAACCTTATGTTTCCAAGAATTCTTTAGCTTACTAAGCAGATATGAGAAGAGATTCCAAATGAAAATGACACATGTACACTCACTATAATATTACCATGTTAATCCACAACCATATTCTAGTATGTTGTATCATATACATGAAAACATGATATACAAAGAACTATTCAATGTGTTCCATGATTCATACTAATTGATTTATTCTGAAACACTAATTTTTAAAGACATTATCACATTACTTGTGTATCAAATGATTTTAAATAAAAAATTCTTGATTCTGTACCCATGACTGCAACTTTTTGTCCTCGATAAAAATTCACATTCACTTTGCCCTACTTAGTGCATCAAAGCCATAAAGATTAACCTATTCCAATAACTAATAACTGATGTCATTCCTTACTTGGGATTAAGGTTGCCATGTCTGAGTCCTGACCAAGTTCACTATTCTACATTGACAGTTGCATCTACAATAAATTTCAATAGCTGCAGCAAATAATATTTACTATTTTTAGATAACTGTATAATTCTAATGAACTATTGGCTGATATGTATGAATTCTAGATGTCAAAATCAACAAATATAAAAACCTTTTAATCCTATTTACTTTGTCTTTATTACTGATATTGGATTTATTTTCCAATAATAATATAAATATCTTCCATGATGTTATTTTTGTGCAGCTGGCATTTACAATTAAGACTTTCAAAGAATGATAAAAAAAATCCAATTTTTATCTTTAGTTATGCTACCCCCCCCCCTTCTGTTCTCTCTCCCTTCAACCTCAAATCACCCAAGAACTATGAAGATTGAAAGAGGTAACAGGGGGATGAAAAGAGATAATAAATAAATAACAGGTGAGTGGGGAGAAAAGGAAGGAGAGATGGTACAGAGGGGAAGGGAGAGGGAGAGGAAGAAAGGGGAAGGTAGAGGGAGAGGGGAGAGAGAGAGAGGGAGGGGAAAGGGGGGGGGAGGGAGGGAGGGAGGGAGGGAGGGAGGGAGGGAGGGAGGGAGGGAGGGAGGGATGGATGGATGGATGGATGGAGGGATGGAGGAGAGAGAGAGAGAGAGAGAGAGAGAGAGAGAGAGAGAGAGAGAGAGAGAGAGAGAGAGAGGAGAGAGAGAGAGGAGGGGGGGGGGAGGGAGGAGAGGGAGAGAGAGAGAGGGGAGAGAGAGAGAGAGAGGGAGAGGGAGAGAGGGAGAGAGAGAGAGGAGAGGGAGAGAGGGAGAGGGAGAGAGGGAAGGGAGAGGAGAGGGAAGGGAGAGGAGAGGGAGGGAAGAGGGAGGGAGGGAGAGAGAGAAATATGTGGCCCTCCTAATTCAAATCATTCAAAATTCCTTTGCACATGTGTCATGCAGCTTTGGCATAGAATTACCCCTATAACAGCCACAGCCTACAATCTGCAAAACTCACGGTCTTTCTAGGTTGGGTCATGGCAGGTAAAACAACCATGTCCCCACTGGTCATCCTGTGACTCACTGCCGAATACTCGCAACTCTGATTGGACCTTGTTCCAAATTTCCTGACACAACTCCTAGCATACTTAACCCATTGGATCCAATTGCTTCACAGTATCTACAGGGACCAAATACAGGCATTAGGTTCACGTGAGGAAGTACATGCGTCCAACCTAAAAGCCGGGTGCATGTGAACACTTGTGTTTGGGACGATATACAGTTTGAGGTAGTGGCAATGTTAGGTTATAAAACCTATATGGAATGATAGAACGATACAAACCAAGACATTCTTCTTCTATGGCAATATTTGTGCAAATGCTTCCCAAAGGAGCTATACATAAATGAACAGAGGTGAGAGCCCAATTTTAGCTTTGATCATCTTGTTTACATGTTGAGAAAAAACATTAGGGCATTGGTTACAGAGAGTGATGCACCCTCCCCGAGACTAAGTAGAAAAAAAAAAAAAAAAAAAAAAAAAAAAAAAAAAAAAAAAAAAAAAAAACTGCAGAAATCCCATGATTTCATCAATGCTTAGTGTTGTTTCTTGTGCGAATGAATCGTTCGGGAGATCTTGTACCGTTTCTCCATCAACAATCTTAATTTGTTAGTCCTATTAGCAGGGGAAGACATGAAGTATATCAAGGAAATTATGGAGTAAAACAGGATTAAATAAGAATAACGACAAAAAATGCGTAAGACTAGCACAAAAAAATGGTTAAAATTGGTCAATTCTACGGATTAAACCACCATCTTTGAAATCCTACAGGCTGACGTGCCAGAATTCAAAAAATCTATAGGAACCCAACCCACCTTTCAGTAAAACTATGTGAATTCACTTTCAAAATCCCCCCAAAACGTACTGATCAATTAACCAGCCTAAGATATCAATTTTAGTTGCCGTGACTAGGGGTGCCCTTTGGGCACTGCCCGAGGGAAGGGTTGATGGCCAACACCCCCCAGCACACATTCTCTTCACCCTGGGGAAAATTTACAGTGTATAACAATTGAGTAAAAAAGAGATATGGAATGGTTACCTTGACGTTAAATAAGACACTTTTCATCAATGGCATAAGGTGCGCAAATCGAAAATAAAGGAGTTACACGATAGAGAAGAGAGAAGACTGACCCATCTTTTTCAAAGTCCCTCACCATGTTGACATCGTGAATGCAAACAAAATTATGACCAGTCAACTCATTCTTGCCCTCTATTAAGCAATTCATGTATTACTACGGCATATTTGGCTAATTATCAGTGTCTACTGTTCCACATATATGCTGTCAAAGGCCTTTGTTAACGTTATACCTCATTTTCATGTTTCAAGATTTATTAGAAAGTGATTTAAGGAAATCAGTCTGAAGAAACTTCTGCGCAAGTGCATTTTCGCATTTCTGCCACCAGGTTTGACTGGACGTTTCCTGGGCAGTCAGTGACAGGAGACTGGTAGGAAATGTTTCATTTTAGGTGTTACGTCGATTCTAGGTTGTTCTTAAGACTAAACAGTGGAAACGGAAGAAAAAGACCTTAATAACTATCACAGTTTGACTTCTGAGGCCCTCAAGTATCCCAAAAATCAAAAAATTAACCCACCCCAGTATGTACGGCAAGGTAGAGCTGCATTCACATCGTGAAATAACAAACCAAATACCTTTATATCTGGAAATGTCAAATTTCCTTCAATCTTATTCCTTTATTTATGGTGCTAATGATTGAGCCTGCAGATGATTTATTGTACCAACAACTGCAACTTTTAATCCTCTACATCATCTTCAATTACCCCTCCCTTTGTGTGCCCATAGAAACAGTAACTGATGGTAAATAGTGGTTTGTATGATGCAGATCAAGTACAATCCAACCTCTTCAAGACACAAAAGAAAGAAAAAATTAAGTCTCTTTATATATAAGGGGCATCAACTAACGAAAATTCACCCCTAAGTGCATGACAGTAGTGACAATTTCTTCCCATGTGGAAACAATTTCCCTTTTTTCTCAAGACAGGATAATCACGCCTGCTTTAATCAAATTAAATCCTGATTAAACAGAGCTAACTTTTTCCTAACTACTTCCCAATCTTCAATGCACCCACGAAATAATGTGTGAAAATACGAAAGAATATCTACTATGCGAAAGAAAACAAATCGGGCCCCAAACTTCGGGTAAACATCTGTCCATCGACCGGTATGAAATCTCGGAAACAAAGTACTTTCCCTTCACACATAATCTTTTCGCTTATCAAACAATACCGTACCTAGTAGGGTGCCGATTACACGATGGGCATCTGGATTTCGTCTTTCGTAGGAATCGACAATGCTAAAAAACACCACAGGGTGCACCTGGGCCACGAAGTTGAGCGCCATGTTTGTGACGGAAAGAATGGTCGCTTATGATACAAAGAGTTAACGCTCTCCTCGTCCTTTCTCTCTGGAATGTAGTCTAATGTTATAACTGTGTGGAATAATGATATCGTAATTAAAATATATATAAATGTTGATTTGATTAATCATCTGTCATCTTATTTAATCATGTGATGCAAATTCTGATTTTTTTTTTATTTATGGACTGAAGTATTACAATACATATTGTATCATTCCTTTTGAAGGTCGGTAAGTAACTCCAATGTAAATTTTGGTTAATAAGTAACAGCGGATAATTTACGAATATCAATAAGATAACTTCTCTCGATATAAACTTATATGATGAAAATAATTAAGAGAGGTAATTTTTTACATGAATATGCTATTTTCCAGATGTCTCTTTCCTCCTCGACAGGAATCAGCTGAAAGATGACGTCACCTGTCAGCTTGTGCCAACATGGCTCACAAGAGACAGGAAAATGAGATTCTGCGGGTATTATTATTGTGTGTCCTGTGGTACCTGGTGAGCTCCAGTAATAATGTCGTCGGCAAAACGCTCTTGAATGAATTCCCTTACCCTATGACTGTGACTATGGTGCAGTTAGTGTCGATATCGCTCTACAGCAGCCCTGTGTTGAGATGGATGGGCGTTCGGAGAAGGGCCGAGATCAGCTGGAGTTATTACAAGAAAATTGTGATTCCTTTGGCGTTTGGAAAGTTTCTAGCGTCCGTTTCATCGCATATTAGCATTTGGAGAGTACCTGTTTCGTATGCACATACAGGTAAGGAAAATAAACCATTGACCTTGGTAGGGGACTTTGGTGACTGGCA
>NW_020868656.1:107500-122500 GCF_003789085.1 Penaeus vannamei
GGGCTCATAATGCAGAGTGCTGGAAACACTGGTGTCTGAGCCCAGATGCAGCATTGCTGTGTGTGTTTTTGAAAAGGCTGTCATATTTTATTTTAGATGTTCCAAGAGCAGTAAACTAAATCAGCCTATCTTTCTTTCCAGTGAAGGCGACCATGCCACTTTTTACGGTTGTTCTTGGTAGAATCCTCTTTCAAGAAAAGCAGACCACTAAGGTATGGCATATAGATTTTTCTCACTCATTGTATCGTGCATGTAAAAAAAAAAAGATAATGTGTACATGGTTAAATTTTAGGTTTATCATTTATGAGTGTATTTGGTTTTAGAAAGTACCTAAGCAATTTTTTTTCTTTCATACAATTAAAAGTTTCCTTAATGTATGGAAGTTATCATTATGATGTGTTTTAAAAGTTAGAAATATTTTCTATTAATTCTGCATGATTATTTTTCTTTGATGTTCTATATTTTGTTTCATAAATGCATATGCAATGTCTAGGTGTTATTTCTTTTGTTTTCAGCACTGACTGACAGACTCATAATTGTGATTTCTTACTTTCTGTGGGTCCTACAGTTTTGGGGGGGCTATATCAGATATGTACAGTATACATTTTGTTATGTAAATCAATGGTGTGAACAAGCCTGACTAGAGTTTTTATGCCTATTCTGTTATCAGGTATCACATATACATTCCACCATGTGTTTATTTACTACTACATTCTGTGCATAAGAATTGTCTTTAATCATTGCTCTCCTGTTGTATTTTAGAGATGAGTTTATCATAGTGGTTTGAGACTCCCCTTGTCCCTTTTTTATAACTGGTACAAAAGAGTGATGTGATTTAAGGTAGACTTGTAAAGTATCTAGAGAATTATCTTCCATAATGTAAAAATGCTGAGATGGATATTCCAGATGATGAGGAAGTGTTCTAGGGACAACACTAGCCACACCCCATGCAGAATAATAATGTTAGAATTTGAGCACGATGAATGGTTATTCTTTTATTTTGATCTTTATTTATTACTACTACAAATTAAAGGCAGTTACAGTAGTTGTAAGTGGGAATTAGGAGCTTGCACTTATGATCACTAGCTGCTAATTAGATCAAGGTATTCCACAGTCTCATTGTTGCAGGAAGAAGTTATGTGGAAAACTGCATTGCACTTCACCTGCTTGGCTCAAGGCAAATTGATGCAGCTCTTGAGTGCTTCATACAACTTGAGGACAACGGAATAACCTCGAATGAAAAAGTATGAGGAAAGTCCAGAATTTTGAAAAATATTGTAAAAAAGTTATTTGGTCAGGAGATAGTGAAAAGAATAAGAGACTTGGAAATTGTACGACTCGCAGAGCTTGATCTAACATTGTTGTCTGTAGAGGAAGGGAAAGGATGCCATACACTCTAATAGGAAAAACATATATATATGTATATATATATATATATATATATAATATATATATATATATATATGTATGTATGTATCTATATATATGCATATGCATATACATGGACATGTATATGTTATATGCATATACATATACATACATGTGTATATATGTGTATATATATATATATATATATATATATATATATATATATATATATATATATATATATATATATATATATATATGTATGTGTGGTATGTGTGTGTGTATGTGTGTGTATGTATGTATGTATGTATGTAAGAAAAGGAATATAGTGTCTAATGACTGAGGCTGAGAATATGAATCAGAATCCTTTGTAACTAGAAACAAGCTGTGTTTAGAAAACAGATGTATAGACATATTAGAATTAATGCAGGCTATACTTAATTAAAAGCCAAGCTACCAAATGTAGGCTTAAAAGACTGCCTGCTTGAGGGAGGTGCACTGTGATGTGGCAGGGGATCTGTTAGCCCTTTTGTGTGGGGCAGTAACTCTTGTCACATTGCCACTTTTTAACGTTTTTCACCCTTTATTCATCACTACTGCTGCATGAATCATCTGCTGTTTGTTTCCGTTTTATATAGAAACTGTATGTAACATACCCTCTTAAAAAAAGTATGCATCATATGATATACATTGCAGGAGGGTAAGAGCAGTAATGTTTCTGCCAGTTAGGCCTGCTAATCAAAATATTTATGATTAGGGGGACCTGGCCTTTATAATGTGTAGGTACTTAAAAAGAATAGGGTGTAAGTGAGACAGGTAGTAGATTAAACAAGATGGTACCAAGTTTTAGCTGCTAGAGATTCCTATTGGAATGTGAGGACAATGTACCTTTAAAGTTCACCCAAGGTATCGGTGAAAGGGTTGCATGTATCCCAATGGGGTTATTCTGCAATTAGTGGGATTGTTATCTTGTGGCAAGGAATATTGGGAAGGTTCATAGCCCCGCATATGTATGGCAGATACTAAGAGAGAGCTAGGATTATAGGCAGGATATGGCATGATAGACAGGCAGTGTGGCATCTGTAGATTGTAAAAATGCATCTGTAGATTTAGCATGGTTTGAGTTGCATAACTGGCAGCTTTAGTAATTTGGTGTGGATGCTTTAGAAGAGAAATTGTGTAATATCTCACATTTATTATAGCATGGAAAGTATAATGGATCAGTACAAACTGCTTTTGAATAAAAGTAATTACTAATTTTACTAAGGAACAATGATAACTATCTTATGTAACCCATAGCTGCTGGGGATGGCATGTAAGTGCATCCCGTAGCCACTGAGAGTGTAGTTTAATTATCTTTACATATAGATGAGTCCACAAGTAATTAGTCACCAATGAGCCAATTACTAGTACTATCAGTCTCAGAAATATTTTCTTTTATCTTATACTTCTATTAGTAAAGCCAGTAACAATATAATGATTATCATGTCAACAATTATAATACCAGCAACAGTGTTAAAAGTATAAGTAAAAAAATATTTTACTTGAAAACTCAAGGAAAGGTAAAAATCTAGTGAGATCACAAGATGATTAATTACCTTGGTGGCAAAGCACTTGTGGGGCCACCTGTGTGTTGAGACATTTCTCAAAAAATACCACAGTGAATATTATATTTTCCTGGGGGGCTCAGGGTTAAAGATAATGCTAATAATAATCAAGCTATAATGAATAATAAAAGAAGGATAACAAATGTGGTAGCCAGAGAAGAATAAATCACACTCTTGAATCCAGTTTTTAGAAAACTCACTGCAGGTGAAGCAGAGAAATTTGACAATGTTGAAGATTCCCCTTAAGATCTCTACCACCTGAAGTGGTGGAGATCCTTTTATTATATGTAGACCTCTGAACACTGTACCACAATGAGATAACTTGGCTCAAACATTGTTCGCTCTTGGTTTACATATTTCCTTTTTGAATGGCAATCTGAGAGAATAAAATTAACTTGGAAAAATTGTTGGTTCTGACTAGAATTTTCCAATGCTTTATGGTAGCATTTTTAGAAGAGTCTGTATTAATTGGCAGCACATAAAAATGCTTTAGGATAGGCTCCATGAAGTATGAAGTATATTTATTTGTCTAAAAAAAATCAGAAGCATTATATTTTGGTATTGGTGATATACTAGTCCTTAGTCCATTACACTTTATGACTGTGGCCAAGAATTTTATTATGCACAAATAGACCAAGAAGATAAGTAGGAGAGACAGTAAAAGACTGGTAATGTCTTTTGCTACCTTAAAAAAAAATCTGGAAATAGTTGCCATTCTGTGTGCTTAAAAACATTTTGCATCATGCAAATGTTGTTTCATGAGACCAGAATTCCTAAAAAAGTGCCAAATTGAAGGGGCGTACTCTGCCTTGTTGAGAGTGAAGCCTGGACCTTGGGCAAATGTGAATATGGCCCCTTGGTCAACACTGCAAATGCATCAAATTCCTTAAAAGTTACTTATTAAAAGTATTTTCATAAAATGTTGCAAGTGCAAGAAACTTTGTGATAAACAATGAAATTATAAAGCTTCATATTTTTGGGCCTGTTCTGTAGCCCAGACCCTATGGCAGTTGCCTCTTTTACCCTCTCGAAGTATTCCTCATAGTACCAAAAGACTTATATATAAATCTTTCAGGGAGTATTGTTTTGAAATTCTTGATTTTAAGAATCTTTTTTTTTTTTGTAATGCAATAACAGTTTGTGTCTAAAAGAGCTTGCAGTGGCATACCAAAAAAGATGTCAGGATGTGTGCGGCCTTTCTTGCTTGAGAAATAAATTAGAAAGTTGGGAAATAGTTTTACCCTACTTTGTACGCTCTTGGCATAATCGATTGTTTACTCAATAAAGCTAAAGTGAGGCTTTTACTTTTGAGGGGCTATTTCTCCACAATGACTACAGCCATGGCAAACATGCACGTAGCACCCACAAGTGAAAGCAGGCTTAACGTGCATGATGTGACAGGCTGGTGTGAGGGATGGTCAGTTGTGCACAGAAGGTTCTACAAGTATTTAGCCACCAAGGATTAAATTAGTATGCCTGCCTTGCCCTGATCACCACTTTCCTTGAATTATGTATATTTCTTTACGGTGTTGATATGAATATTATTAGTTTTTGGTATTGTTATTGTTATTATTATGATCTTATTGAAATACTAATAACAATATATATATATTTAATTCCCCCCCCCCCAAATCAAGGAAAAGGGTAAATGGGTGAGATAGGTGGACTAAAATCTGTTTAATCTGGATATATAGGAGGCCCTGCCCCTTCCCAGTGTTTAATGACATAGCTGGCAAGGCAGTTGTCACGAGTTTATAATCATGTTTTTCATATTTCATTGATTACATTTATACTTGCAAATGTGATCAGAAACACTTCAAGACCATGATATGTAATCAAAAAGCTTAGATTTAGGCAAATTCTCTAATTTTGTGGAAACATAGGTAATCAGCAGTGCCACTAAGTCTCTTGCCAATGTTGATCAGTGATCAGCAATTGTGATCAAATAGTGGGGAGTGCAGGAACTCATGGTTGCATATTTTTTCACTCTGAAATTTACATTGGCTTTACCTCCGCTTTTGCTTTATTTTGACATTGACTACGGTAATCATGATTATCTTTCATTTTGGAAACTTTGCTGTAAAAATGAATAACAAGGAAAATTTGGTATAAACTTTTTCATGTAGGCTCTCCCTCACTAGCTCTTTTTTATAGCTAAAGCTTCTCCAAATGAAGAATTTGTAAATAAAACAACAAAGCGAAGAACTTGGTCACAAGCCTTTTTGCTATTTTGAACCTTTAGGTATGCCCAGAAAAAAACAGTATAATGAAAAGGCTTTTGCCTTGTTTGTGTGTTTCCTTGTTCTTCCCTTCGTTGTTTTATGAATTGTCATGCTATCCCAGCCCAGAGGGTTAATTTTTGGAAGGATATAAGGGAAAGGAGGGGAAGCTGCATATACCAGTATGATATATACAATACATTTTTCCTACACTGCACATCTGTAATTCAAGCTTGAAAATTTATTTGCATTTTGTTGATTGGAAATGAAAGCTTGATATCTTGCTGGCATATCTTTTGTGGTATAGATTATTGTTCAGTAGCTTTTGTATATATATTTTAGTGTCAAATTTATGTATTTTCACATGCGTGTGTTAATGGTTTATTCGATTTATCAATATTCTCCCCAGTAAATATTTACTTTCTCTCAAAATTGCATGTGAATTCTTTGAAGATTGTCACATGCTAATTTGAAATTATTAAAAAGGTTTCATTAACCTAATTTAGATGCTTTTTTTTAATGTCTGTCAAGTAAACATTGTTGTTTTGTTTAATGCTTTGTCCATATTTTAGCAATACTCATTGGAGACGCCTAACATGAAAGGATGCAGTAGAAAACATTGTACATTACTATACAGATAGATTTGCCTAATTTGTATTATATTTACTTGGCTCTAAGACAAAATTGGTGAGTCTGGTAGCTTTTTGAAAATATTTTTATCTACCTGCTTGACTGACTCTATTTGTTCTTCCTTTCCTTTTCAGGTATATTTTTCATTGGTTCCTATAATTCTCGGAGTTGCCATTGCCACCATAACAGAGATATCCTTCGACATGTTGGGCCTTATTTCTGCTTTGGTTGCCACGTGTGGGTTCTCACTGCAGAATATTTTTTCAAAGAAGGTAATTATGTTTCCCATGTTAAACTGATAATAGTTTTCACTCCCATTCTTCCATATGCTATTTTTATTTTTATTTTTTATTCTTCCCTCATCACTAACAAGGATGTGATGGAAAACATTGCAGTTTTATTGTGCATGTTGCTGATATTTGAAGATAAAAGTGAGATCTGAAAAAGATGGATGTAAAAAACTTGATATCCCTGTAGTGTAACCTAAGCTGTACATATGTCAAAATAGATTATAAACTTAGTAAAACTTTTATGATCATTCTTTGTAGGTCTTGACAGATACTGGCATTCACCATTTGAGACTGCTACACTTGCTGGGTTGGCTTGCGTTAGTCATGTTTCTCCCCGTATGGATCTTTTTCGATGGCTACAGCATTTTGAAGGATGAGACGTGGGTGAGTCCAAGGAAATAGTTTAGACAGTTTTGGGCTCAAATTAGTGTCTCTGTCTCTCTCTCTCTCTCTCTCTCTCTCTCTCTCTCTCTCTCTCTCTCTCTCTCTCTCTCTCTCTCTCTTCTCTCTTCTCTCTCTCTCTCTCTCTCTCTCTCTCTCTCTGCTCTCTCTCTCTCCTCTCTCTCTCTCTCTCTCATTTTCTCTCTCTCTCTCTCTCTCCTCATCTCTCTCTCTCTCTCTCTCTCTCTCTCTCTCTCTCTCTCTCTCATTTTCTCTCTCTCTCATTTTCTCTCTCTCTCCTACTCAATTTTCTCTCTCTCCTCTCTCTCTCCTCTTTCTCTCTCTCTCTCTCTCTCATTTTCTCTCTCTCTTCTCTCTCTTTCTCTCTCTCTCTCCTCTCTCTCCTCTCTCTCTCTCTCTCTCTCTCTCTCTCTCTCTTTTCTCTCTCTCTCTCTCTCTCTCTCTCATTTTCCTCTCTCTCTCTCTTTTCTCTCTCTCTCCTCTTTCTCTCTCTCTCTCTCTCTTTTCTCTCTCTCTCTCTCTCTCTCTCTCTCTCTCTCCTCTCTTTTCTCTCTCTCTCTCTCTCTCTCTCTTTTCTCTCTCTCTCTCTCTCTCTCTCTCTCTCTCATTTTCTCTCTCTCTCTCTCTCTCTCTCATTTTCTCTCTCTCTCTCTCACTCTCTCTCTCTCTCATTTTCTCTCTCTCTCTCTCTCTCTCATTTTCTCTCTCTCTCTCTCTCTCTCATTTGTCTCTCTCTCTCTCTCTCTCTCTCTCTCTCTCGCTCTCTCTCTCTCTCTCTCTCTCTCTCTCTCTCTCTCTCTCTCCTCTCTCTCTCTCTCTCTCTCTCTCTCTCTCTCTCTCTGAGATATTAATAACATTTTGCATCAATGTTTTGTTATGTAGTTAATCCTGACCACAGTGCATTTCCTTAAACAGCTTAATCGGAGAGACCCCTTGGAAACCTTCATCCTGCTGCTAGCTGATGGAGGCCTCAACTGGTTGCAGAATCTCATAGCTTTCACTATCCTCAACTACGTGACTCCTCTCACGTATGCAGTGGCCAATGCTACAAAACGTATCAGTATTATTACAATCTCCCTCCTATTGCTGAGGAATCCAGTTACATTTTCCAATGTTGTTGGAATGGTCCTGGCCATCATTGGAGTCCTCGGATACAACAAGGTATGAAAGTGATTTATGGTATTTGCCCTTCTTGTTTTGTAACTAAAGTTGAATTGTGTGTAAATAGATTACATGTTTTTTTATGTAAGAAGGGAATATATTTTATCAATTCGAGAGAGAACCGTAAGCAAAAGAATTTAATGTCTGTGTAAGCGTGAGGGGAGTAAATCCCTTAAGGTGGACAAGCCAGACCTTGAGGGGGTAATCAGAGTCTTGGGGGAGCAATTGCCCCTGGAACAGGAAATATAGGAAAATTGTCTTTCAGAGCAGAACAGTGTGTATTGAAAGAGAGAGTGTTTGGAGAGAGTGATGAGAGGGATAAAAGATCTGATGCTGTAGATGTAACTGAGAGGTAAAATGAGAGCATGGTAGTTGAAAAGGCAGAAAAAAGGCCTGAAAGCACATAGTGTATCAGTGGAACAGAGAAGGGAGAGGGAGAAGAGACAGAAATACCAAGAGAATGACTGCTAATGGACATGAGCTGTGTGCAGTATCCTTTACAACTTTTTTGATGGGTGAATGGTGTACTGATAAGGGGAAAATAGCTTTTAAGATGGGATAAGGGTGATATAGTTTTATGTATTGTAATTAATATAATTGAAACAATTGCAGGCAAAATATGATGCAAACCTGGCTAAGAAGAAAGCAGCAGTGATACCTTTAAGTCAGGTGACGACCAGTAAGCCGCTCCAAGGTTATCCTACGGATCGTTATAATGGTAGTCCTGCCGTTTATCAGGCAGATGGAGACCCACTCCAGCTGCCTCCCTTCCATCCAGCGTACGTCTTTAATCATGCAAATTCAGCTAGACTTGGGCCTTATCCTCGAGTTCAAGATGGAAGTACAAGGATCTCTCAAAATAGTGGCATCAGCAATAGCTCAGAAAATGGGTATATCCACAATGGCACAAATAGTTTTATTTCTAATGGTCATGCAGGGCATACCACCAGATCTTATGGAAGAATAGATTCTGTTTGAGGTTGTGTACTGTAGATATTGTATATTTTTATACACTGCTAGTAGTTATTGAATAGCAAAATTATTTATTTAATTATATTGAAATATGTATATGAAATGTGACAAAGAATTTTAGATACAGGTGAAGGTTTTTTGATGAAAGCATTTTTAAAGTTTTAATTGAACTAAAAGAGAATATTAGAACTCCAGTGCTTATGAAGAAGCATTTATTCTATAGAGCAGACAATACTCTAAACATTTAGTTTTCTTGTTTCTTATTCAGTTTTGTCTCCACAAAGGCAATTTCACTAGATATACTTAATAATCATATGCGCACATTTATTTTCCATATATTTCTGAAAAAATGTGTTCATAATTTTGAGTAATTAGAACACAGTTACATGAATCTGCCATATATTTAGATGAAACATATATATATATATTTCTTTTTCATGCATCATCTTTTACGTCTGTCTAAATTTTATCTCGCAACGATTTCACACCAGATCCCCTAATGCTGTAAGTATAGAAATGTGAACTTGAGTGAAAAAGGACATTTGCTCGCTGTAATTAATACTGTGCACTGTATTAGTATTGTTTATACCAGTTGCCATGGAGACTAAAGATAAAATGCTACTTATTTTTCGATTGATAATTTTTACGAAACTGCACTACTGTCGTCCATTATTTATGTACTGGTCTACAGTATTTGATTTCACTTTGCCTTAGTATATCAATATTCTTTTGTAAACTTTCAAAATTTCTTTATTGTTATTGTTTTTATTATTCATTATTATTATTATTATTCATTATTATTATTATGTTTATTGATATTATTGTTATCATTATTATTATTATTGTTTTTTTTTGTTTTTGTTTATTTGATAATAGTAATAATAATGATTATTATTGCCATTATTTTTTAAATCTTTTTTATCATTATTTGTATATTTGATGATAGTAATAATAATGATAATAATGATTGTTATTTATTTTCTTTTTTATCATCATTACCATTATTATCATTATCATTATTATTATTTTTATCATTATCATTATTATTATATTATTATTATTATTATTATTTTATTATTATTATATTTTATATTATATTATATTATTATTATTTATTATTATTATTTATTATTATTATATTATTTTTATTATTATTATTATCATTATTGTATGTATTATTGTCATTATTTTTATTTTTATGCATAGTAATATATATTTACAATTATTTCTCTATTATTATTGTCATTATTATAATTATTTCTCTTATTATTATTGTCATTATGATTATTATTATCATTATTTATATTATTAAGGTTATTATTTTATTACAATGATGATTATTATTTTTATTATTATTAGTGTTATTTTTGTTATTGTTATTATTATTAGTAGTAATGTGATTATTATTATTATTAATCTTTTATTATTATTATTTTTAATTTTGTTATTTTTATTATTTTTTTAAAAATTAGTCTGATGATTCAGATGATAATTATTAATGTTAAGTATTATTTCATTATTATTTTTTTTATCATTTCTAATTATAATAATAATTATTATTGTTATTATTTTTATTATTTAATTATCATCATTATTATTATTATCATTGTTATTATTTTTATTATTATTATTATTATTATTATTATTATTATTATTATTATCATTATTTTTACTGTTATTGTTATTATTATTATCATTATTTATTATTAATATAATGATTAATTGTTGATTATTAATTGTATGATTTTTATTCTGATAATTGTTGTTACCATTGTCGTCTTCAGTGTTATTGTCATTACTTTAATTGACATCATCATTGTCATTTGTAATTTCTTTAATAATGAGATTTATTATGATTATATTATATTTATCATTACTGAAGTATTGAATTGTTTTGTGTAAATCTGCACAGACTTGATAAGACCAAGTTCTTTAAATGAAAGTTCTCATTTTAAAGCTTTACAGTAACTAGTATTGTGATATGATGGATATGAATGTAAAGTTCAAACGAACGGGATATTTATATGCATATATTCCTGGTTTAAGCATGCATCTTTACCGTTTCATTTTAACTTTTGTATCATCCAAAAATGTATCGGCATTATTAGTTTTATTGTACACTATGATTATTTAGGTCTACATGCTTTATTTCTATTTTTGGGGGTTAAGGGAAGTTACTCTATACTCTGCGGCTCACTGGGCTAAGGCGCTGATCTAGTGTTCAGGAGTTCGAGGCTTCCTGGTGCCGCGAGTAATTAGAAACCCCAACTATTCCTAACACACGGGGAGATGGTGACCTGTAAAATCTGTTGGTCGAGGCTGTGTGTCATTCAACATCGGCTTGTTGTATTAAAATTCTTGTTATTCCTTTTAAAGCAATACATATGTTATTAGCATAATTTGATTAGACAACCTTTGTAAAAGAGATTTTTTTTTTTTTTTTTTTAGGAGTGATGGGTATTTTCCTATTTATGGTATTGATATAGTTTGATTTGTAAATGCATAATGAATGTCATCCCAAGGTTAGAAAAAAAATATGTATATTTTTGGTGTGTTTCTTAAGAGGCTTTACAAAACCTTTTTGTTGGTGGAAAGTTTGATGATCTCTATTGAAAGAAATATGAAAAAAACACTTTAATTGTTAAATTCATTGAATGTTTACGCATTGTACTCTGCCCGGAATTCCAAGGGCAATACAAAGAGTCAGAGTGAGAACAATACCATAAGAGCACAATATAATGGTTTGGTGCAATTATACCTTGGAGATTTTATATTATTTTGATTTTTAAGTTTTTAAGATGTCTGATTTTAGATAAATGAATATGATAAGAACAGAAATCTAGAGAAATGATAATATCCACATCAGAAAGAATGTAACGTTTCACAGTTTTTAAGTTTGAATTCTTTATGAAGGTTTATAAGTTTGGTTGTCACAATTTTTCAGGGTGTGTTGTGGATTAAGCTAGGTTTAGTGTTGTACTTATGACAGTGTGATAATTTATAATCTTTTTGTCCCAGGATCCTATGTGATTTTGTGTCTGTCTGAGTTCCATGCAATGTCTATTTTTATAATGAAATTTTAGCATTTGTGATTGCATAGGTTGACCTTCACTAATCCGCCTATCGGTAATTCAGTCACAGGTATCTCTCTATTTTTCCTAGACCCCACAGATGTGTAACTTTACCTGAATGAATATTAAACATCCAGATTTTGTTATATAAGTTCCATTCCTGTACACTTAACCAGAAACCAAGTTTGTATATCAAATGATAAAGCGAGCATAAAGTGAAATTCCCAAGTCAATTTCTGTCTTCCAAGTGATTTTCATCATGTATGTACTATATCCCCTTCTCCCATTGATATCACGATTTGGCATTTTGAATTATAGTTACTGTAATGAACATATACCTTGCCATTATCATATACATTACCAGAAAACAGTCAGTTGGTTTCAAAGCTTTGGTGCAGGGGAGTAGTTTACATCCATCATGTAATTTGATATAATTCATATTGATACGCCTTACTGACGTCATTTTTTGTAGATTCACTATTTTGCTGAAAAGTTTTTCTGCCCTGAATAACTGAAGATTTGTACAAAGTCCAGAATGTTATTCACAAAGCTGCCTTTTTTCCATTATTAAATTTATGACCTCATATCAAGGTTAGGGTACCTTCTTCCCAGAAAATGAGCAATTACAGTGAGTGTACTAGATCTCTTGATGTTTTGCGCAAACAGACTAAAACTTCATAAGTCAGAGTACATAGCTTTATTAAAATTTCACTTGCCTTTCATTTAATATTTCTGTTCCTTTATTATCCAGACTCTACCGATAATTTAAAGGTATAAAAAGATTTGCAATCGTTTAGACGACATCTTTGTCTTTGTGTCAATATTCCCAAATCTAGGTCATTGAGGTCCTAATAGTGCAGGATCAGTGATGGTTGACCTATGCAATATTTTTCTTTAAACTAATTTATAACAGGACTTGTTTAATGGATAATGAGATGAGTTGAATTTCGTCTCTTTTTTTTATAATTTTGTATGTTTTCTTTCTTACTTTTTCATACTTTCCACTTCTAGCTTGATTTTTAAAAATTAATCATGACATTTTGACACACAAGATATTACAAATTGTATGACAAGAGTTCCTTTTATGATCATTGTTCTATTTCTTTGCTACTGAATTTCATAAACACATGTGTAATATGTTGAGGTGTTCAGAATACCTCTTGTTATTCATTGTTTGTTGCATATTTCATATCATTTGAAAGTAGGAGTTTTTTAAACAGTAGGAATATGAAATATTCTCTGAGTAACCTGAAGGAAATGTTGAAACTCATGATTTGCCATATTTTTAACTAATTATAGATGATTGTTGAAAATGTTTATCTCTTCTCTACCATTTTGTTCTTTTTCTACTTTGATGGAATGGATTGTGACTGGTTTTATTCACTCTTATCGGCCATAAATTGATCACGTAAATTCTCCCAGAAAAAGAGAAATGAATCGGTGGAAAGTTACCATCAAAACATTCACATGCTATGTTTTGTATTTGCCTTCATCATCATTTATGGAGCATAAAACAGAAAATCCACAATTATTCATCTTAACCATTTCTAGGTGGTGTTTCAGGAATGAACAAGAATCGAGAACATACTTTTGTGTGTCCTTTCAAGAAAAGAATATGACGGAAGAAAGTATACATTTGAATCTCATGTCAGATTACATCAGGAAGAAATATCTTTGGAAAAGAATTCCTTTATTTCCCTGTTTGAATAGCAATGGACTGTATTCATTTTGTCTTCCTTTTGTCTGATTTCTCAGACATTGTCGTAAAGTATGTAATGAATGAAACTTGTGTGATAAGTACAAACCTTAGTGGGTTTGCATATACATTTTGTATAGTTGAATCTAGATGGTTATGTGAATTTTCTGTTTCAGTTCAATTATCTTTATTTATTTACTTTTTCAAGGGAAGCTATCATGTTTGAAGAAATACTCGTAAATAGTATTTTGCCTGGAGAATTTTAAAATCCATTATATTAGAGGAGAAATGTGAAAGGGATGTGGCATTGGAAATAGATGTGATTGGTAAAGATGATTATGGGAAGAAATTTTATTACCTAATTTTGAGGATTTTTGCTACTGATTAAAAGCAGATCAAGTAGGGCCAAACTTTGTGTTGTTGATTGTTTTCCTTTCAAATAATAGGAACAAAGTTGTGTAAATTGTGCTACAATTTTGATACCATGACTTGATTGTAAACTAAAAAAAAGTAAATTTTGAATAGATTATACTTGGGTATTTACTCCAAGATATAAATGTTAACATGCAGTTTATGTATGGCATGTTTTTACTACTGAGGTTCCCCTTGAATACAGGAATGAATAAAAGGATTGAAAGTGACATCAAATCATGTAATTTTGTGGAGTAAATACTTGCTTAATCAATCATTTAAATATCATTTGGAAACATTTTGATACATGATCAGTATTCAAGATGGCTTTAATATATGTTAGAATTAAAACAAAACAAAACAATGATGAACATTTAGTGAATGATGTAACTACAGTGTTCAGATAATCTCTATTACAGCCAGTATGTATATGGGTTGGCAGGAGGCAACAAGTACATAATCATTTAGAATAATAACGCATGGCAGATATGACTACTGTGTTCAGGATTTTGAAGATGTGTTATTTTCATATGCTAAGTCCATTTGTGACTGAGAAAGTGGTGGGTGAAAGTGTTAAACTTCTTGTTTCATGTTAGTATCAAAAAGATTTGCTCATCACAGCTGAATGAAGTAGTGCTTATATTAATGGTGTGTCTCATTTGACAAGGATTGTTATACAGTACTGTGATAATAGATAATATATTTTTTTTCATCTTTCTTAATTTTCTTTCTCAGTAATTTTTATAACTGTAAATATTGTATTTATTTTGTTTAATTTAAAATCGTATGCAGTATTTTCAGACAATTAAGTGTTTAGTTACCAGATATTGGGCTTTTCGAACAAATTTTATGTACCTTGCAAAGATTAATTTATTTATATTTATGTTTTGATTTTATTGATAGTTATTGGAATATTTATAGGGGAATAAATTTTGACTTCTTTACAAGATACACTGGTTTTATTTACACAGTTAAAATGTTGCATGATATCTGAATCCGATTATACTGATGGAATTCAAGATTATTATAGTCTGTGTGTTTCTAAAATGACATGCATACAAACATATGTATGTCAATTAAGTAATATCACTGAAGCAATTTACATTTACAATTATAGATCCTCTCTGGAGGTTGCCTTTCATGTCCCTGTATTACAAGGAATATGGTCAGGTT
>NW_020868656.1:132500-135000 GCF_003789085.1 Penaeus vannamei
AGGATTACTATATCACTTCCCGTCCCAAGTACCATATTCTGAACATGATCTCCCCCTTCAAGGAACAACACGTATTAACTGAATTAGACTTACTGATAATAAATAATGATAATTAAGCGGAATACCAATTTGCTGGACTAGGGGGGGGGATAGGCCCTTCCCCCGACCTGTCAATAACTCGCGAAATAAACATCTCGATCCCACCTCACACTTAACAGTCCTATCACAGGCATCACAGGATCTATCCTCTTCGATGAGACCCTCACTCCGATGGTCCTAGGAGCCGAGGTGTGAGGTTTCCTTTGGGCATCATCGGGGACTCCCAAGATGGCTGAACCTGGACGGCGTCCCGGATCAGCTGCGATGTTTTCCTCAGCTGGTTCTCTGTCAGCATGGCGTTTCGAGAAGGACTCAGTTACACATTCCATATAAATGGGTATTCCCCCTCTTATTACACACTTTAATACTCCCCTTTACCTCATTTTATCACTAAGTTCGGCCTCGACAAGAGACGCTCTCTCTAACTTACCTGTCAGTATTACATTTCGAGAAGGACTGATCATAGCCCTGGCCCTTGCCCAGAGGCGTTCCAATGTTGCCACTATTCCTCCTCGCAACAGCCCCCTTCCCAAAAATGTACCCAGTCCAGCATTATTATCAAGAAAAACATATCCCCAATATCCTATCTGCAATTTACTGGACACGAAAATTTTATTATATTCACAATAGAGGTAATAGATGTGGCAATGCATCACAACCGTTCTGTGCTTCTAGAAGCCCATCGAAAATTATTCAAATTTTAATGCCAAATCAACGGTTTTGACATTATTATTGGTATCATTATTATTTTACTCCGAATCAATGACGTTTCTTATGATTCAACACACCGAATCGAATCACTTTATACGTCCATCGCAACTCTCTCGAATATTCGCAGCAAGACTTTATCATCTTTATACAATGACACAGAGACCATCCGCTGAGCCTTTTCTATTTTCATCTCCACCATTGTTGTCAAATAACCGACAAATAACCTCTATAACAGCGCCATCCTTGTTGATATTGGATAACCTCGCCGGCGTGTACTCATGTCCGCCACAGTTGCAACAGCGAAATTCTTACATGTTTTCTAACAAAATGGAGAGTGTGTATGTATACATTTTTCCCTTTTGCAAAAGATAGTTCTTTTGTTTTCAAGGTCTTTGTCGTATCTTTATATGTATATATAACGTGTTTCGTGTTATGTATCTCTCCTTCCTTTTGTCATGCATATATTCTTTTGTTATCTATATTTCCCTATGTCATGGAATATGTTTTCTCCTTTTCCCTCCAGGTCGCTCTTTCCGAGGAAATTGTTTGTTTTTCATTTGGTCTGCGCTATTTCCTCCATATGTGTAGTTCGTGTAACATCCCCATGAATAGAAATTCTACGTATACTCTAATTTACCTCCTTTTCTGAACATATACCTAAGTCGTCGCTATTATACCATTTCATATTTTATGTCACAACATTCCTACATTCATCTGTGTAAAAAAAACAAAACAAAAAACATGGATTTTCGTTTCCATTTTCATGCAAGTTGAGATCGAGAACTAAAAAAAAAAAAAAAAAAAAAAAAATAAATAAATAAAATAAAAATCAACGGGGTCCTTAGACTGCAGAGGCCTCGGAGGCAGAGACCCGAAGACGTCATGGGTTCATGAACTAAGACTCGCCACGCCTGGGAGGGTCGTGATAGCCCCTGGACAAAGTGGGGGGTTTGAGGGGTGGTTTGGAGAGGGGATGGGGGGTATGGCATTCTGGAGGGGGGAGGTATGGGGGGGGGGGGAGGGGATGGCATTCGGGTCGGGTCGTGTGGTGAGAGAGGTTGTGTCATTGCTTCATCTTTACTGGGTATTGAGTAGGTAGCTGAAGAGCGACCTCGCCTGTCTGCCAAGTGACACTCCCTCCTTCGAGAGCCATCGTCCTTATTGGTTTTGGCTTCTGACGTCACTGCTTCTTCAAAATAAATATTTCCATTTTTTTTCACCTGCTGATCTATAAGTTGGTTGCGAATGATGGACGAAGCGTGTAAAAACAGTAGCAGGTATTCGAAAATATAAGAATTCGTGTGTTTCACGTGTTGTTCTCTCTCTCTCTCTCTTCTCTCTCTTCTCTTGTTCTCTTTCTTCTCTCTCTCTCTCTCTCTCTTTCTCCCTCTCTCTTCTCTCTCTCTCTCTCTCTCTCTCTCTCTTCTCTCTCTCTCTCTCTCTCTCTCTCTCTCTCTCTCTCTTCTCTCTCTCTCTCTCTCTCTCTCTCTCTCTCTCTCTCTCTCTCTCTCTCTCTCTCTCTCTCTCTCTCTCTCTCTCTCTCTCTCTCTCTCTCTCTCTCTTCTCTCTCTCTCTCTCTTCTCTCTCTTAGGAAGGTAAGTTGCGATCCAATAAATACACACATTGCTGTTTTGTAACTTTAACTTGTCTTCTAAAACATTATGTTATATTTATTCAAGAGATCCACCAT
>NW_020868656.1:150000-155000 GCF_003789085.1 Penaeus vannamei
TTTGTCTTCCGCAGATTCGTGTTTTGAACGGCCCGCGAGCGTCGTACAGGTGGAGTCCCGGATGGAGCAGGCGGAGGAGTCCCGGATGGAGCAGAAGCGTGGTTTTATTTCGTCCGTAACTTTGTTTTTATCTAGTTTTTTTTCTATCTTAATTTTTATTGTTAATTTGTTTGTTGGTGAAGCGTGGCCTTATTTCGTTCATGACTTTGTTTTGAATTAGTTTTTGTTTCAGTCTCAAGCACACCCTCTGTGGATTTAAAAAAAATCTGTTACCTTAATTTTTACTGTTGTTCCTCGTTTCGTCTTTCCGAAAAAGGCAATATTGATCTTCCTACCTTGTTTTCATCACTACTATCATTATTACCATTATCATCAGTCTTATCACGATTATTATGATTATTACTACCATTATTACTAGTAATTGTTGTTGGTACTATTATTATCAATACAAATCATGATTACTTTTACTATCCATTTCTCTCTTTTATTTTTCTCGTCTCTCTATTCCCATTCTTTATCCTTTTCTCTTACTATTCTCCCGGTGTTCACTGTCGGTCCTTTAAGATGACTCCTCACTGTCTTTCTCATCAAATCCTAAATTCAAACTAACCATTAATTCTTTGTTGTGTCGCTTCCTACCCTCACAAAGTTACCATTACCATTTTTATTATTGCCATTATCATGATTATTATTATTATTAGTTATTATTGTCGTTATCATTACTATTGCACTTGTTGTTATCAATATTACTATCATTATTACCACTACTACTATCATTATTTATTATCATTACTCATCACGATTATTATTATAATTATTACTACCATTATTACCAGCAATTGTTGTTGGTACTACTATTATCAATACAAATCATGATTACTTTTATTATAATCATAATTTCTACTATTATCATCACTATCCTGTCAATGCGACTATCATCCTCATGATTAATATCAGTCTTGTCATTATCACTCATTATTGCCATTGTACTTATCATAATTATCGCCATATTCGTATTCGTATCGTCATTTCCACTCTGATCTTTGCCATGTCTATTTTCCTTCTATATCACGTATGTCATTAGTGGGTCTTTTGAGAGAACATGTTTAAAGAAAGAAAGAAGGAAATAATATATTTCTTTGGTCTTAAAAGAAAGAAACAAAATATTTCTTTGGCTTTAAAAGAGAGAAAGAAAAAAAGGGAAATATTTATTTGGCTTAAAAAGAAGGAAAAATAGTTTGGTTTTAAAAGGAAGAAAATACTTCTTTGACTTTAAAGAAAAAAAAATTATTTGACTTTAAAAGAAAAAAAAAATCTTTGGCTTTAAAAGGAAATATTTATTTGGCTTTAAAAGAAAAAAAATATTTCTTTGTTTTAAAAAAAAGAAAGAAATGATTAAAAAACGATTTCTTACTTTGGCTTCAAAATTTTTTGATTGAAGCGAATCGCTTATTAGTTTCTTCGAATCCCTGGCGGTGATTCTAGCTCCAGAGATATGATAAAAGCTTCATTCTTGTTTATAATTGTCTTATCATGTACATTTAAGTCGATATTGTTGAAGCGTCTGTATCCTTTTCACTGTGTATGTTACACTTATTCCTGTATGGCAATAGCTAGTCTTCATACATGGAAATAAATGTTGTCTCTCGTTATAATAGCAATTGTTACCACGTCTGTTTAATTTGCATCATGATAAACATCAGAGGATTTCATATTCAGCAATCTAATTTTCATAAAACATTCTCAATTCCACTTTGCATCAAGTTAATTTGTGCGATAGTAATTATGAAAATGTTCACGTCACTGTTATTTTCATAAAATTACCGCAAACAAAGGCTTACCACCTGGGTATCTCCAATACTGTTAATATAAAGCAATATTGTAAATGCAACATTACTGGGGAGAATAAATTTGCTTTCCCTACGTTGCAAAATTCTTGTATTTCCATCCGCACCTCATTCTATGTATAATACCAAAAAAATTTTCCATTTTTTTCCATTTTTTCTCACATGATTCTGTATGACAAAATATTGCATTTAAGACACGAAATAGATAAACGATAACGCAATGTCTGCAGTACCTTAAGGAATCCATGACGCGTGCATTAATAACAAACAAACCAATAAATCCATTTAAACATTTTATTGTCATATTTTTACACTGATTATCTATTCAACGTATCACAGCTCACAAGTTGGAGAAGAGATGATGGCAGGCGCGGGTCCCAGGGGTTGGCCAAGCTTGTGGGAGCTACCTACTTTACATTCTTCCAGCTTAGATTCACACTGACCTGAATAAAAGGAGTCTAAGCTGGAGATTTAATATGGATCCACAAGCACAGTGTGTTTACTCCAACACTGTAGGCGATGTGCGTGGGCAGACAACGGACCTGAAGGTACAAGTTTGTCCATAAGGATGAGATGATGCAACGAAAATGCAGTGATGCCACAATGAAGTTAACTGCCCACCACATGACCCTGGCTTGCTGTGGACCAAGACCTGCTGCGGGTGATGTAGGTGAGGCAAAAACCGGGCGACCGCGACCCGAAAGCCACCGGTGACAACCCGGGGAAGCTACAGGTGAGTTTAAGTGAGGCATCAGCCAACAAGTTACCTGCTGACAACCGGTGACTCTTTGGAACCATACCTGGCGATCCTTCGGAATCACAGCTGGCATTCCCAAGAACCACAGCTAGTGACCTCCTGGAACCACAGCCCGTTACTCCCTGGAACCACTGCCGGTGAAGTATATAACATAAAAAGTATCAGTGTTTCTCTTCCACTAAGCAAAGGAAAGGCCCGTTGGAAATGACTCTCGAAGACTCTTCTACGTCTAGAAGCTTTGGCTTTTCATTAAGAAAACGTACATATAAATATATTCTATTTACATCATTATATACATCCAAATATTTCCTTTATACATGTACACACTCCTCGGACCGAAAAAGGCACTTCCTCTAATAGCCATTCACGTTAACTGGTGTGATTCTGAAGCGAAGTATAGAGCACTGTGGCACTGAGGCTTGAACCCAACGTCTGACGAAACTAAACACTAAAACTCTGGAATGTAGCACACTTAACAGAAATATAACACTTCTTACATATAAAAATCACAAAGGCTTCGACACCACTTTCACAGAGCTACAAAAGTTCCGCGGTGTGTAAAAATAAAATGAGACCAATAAATAAGAAAGTACATCGACTAGTTATCAAAGTTGCAGGAAATCGTGTCCGTTTCCGCCATGATGCCCCTTTTGCAGCTGAGTGCACTACTTAGTCTCTTTGTTTTCTCGCGCACTCTTTCAGGCTCACAAAAAAATGGAAATTGAAGTTTACAAATACTTAAAACAAGAACTCCAAACGGTATGGAAATACGCCTTGCACCATCAAGGATAATGCCAACTGGATTTGAGATAGTCGGTAACTATTCAGACTATAGAGTTCCAATCGTCCAGCTGGAAAGCACAAGTGAAGAAGTAGTCTAAAGACAACTCGCTAATGACTCAAGCCGGCATTTTCTTACATACTCCATTTATAAGACCAAAGTAGTCTCCACTGCAGCACACACGAACATCACTAACACTCGCTGAACTGCTGGGGTCTATAGTGCGGGCCCCGCGACACCACCACGTGGGCGGGCTCCCCGTTCAGGGTCTGGGATGCCACAAGGCCTCGTCCGCCGGCCTCGTGGATGACTGGCAGGCTCTGTGGCGCCTGGGGGTTCGAGGGCGACGTCAAGCGGCAGACCACCTGCTCCCCGTTCAAGACTGCCACGGTCATCAGGTTGTCGCGCGAAAGATGCTGTTGTGCCTGCTGCAGCTGTTCCAGATCTCGACTCATCTGAGCTGCGTTGAAGTCCCGTAATCTCTCCTCACTGAGAGCGAACTGTTGGTCCTGCGGGCTCCGAGGGAAGTGGTGGCCTTGAGCGTGGTGATACGGAAGCAGGGGTCGGGCGTCGCCGTAGCTTCTGGAGGACTGTCGGCTCATGTCGCTCGGCGTGCCTCGCTTCATGTCCTCGTCGGAGAGGTCGGACACCTGCAGCGTCTCCTGGCCCGTCGGTCCGTTGACGACACCGGCTGCGCGTCCCACCCAGCGCTCACGCTCGATCTCCTCGTACACGGGGTCGCCTTCGGTCTCGATCTCCATGTACGTGTGATTCCAAGGAGAGTGCGAGCGAGCCGTGTTGGCGTTGCCCCGGAGCATGGCGGCGACGGCGGGAGGCACGGCGGCGGGCGACAGCTGCGTCGTGTAGCTGTTGGGCACTGTGATCACTTTGTTGCCGCCTTCCATGTTGGGGAAGGTGAGGCCCCCGTCCAGGCCGCCGCTCGCGTTGATGCTGTTGAGTTTGGCGAGGTAAGCGTTCTTGAGGTCGGCGGTGAGCGAGTTGGAGTAGCGGTGGTGGTGGTTGTTCCATCCGGCGCGGGGCGAGTCCTCCTGCTCCGAGCCGCCGTGGCCCGAGTCCCGCGAGAAGGACTTGTAGGAAGCGTCTTCCTCCGCGTGCTTAAGGGTGGCGTGATGAAGGTTGGTGCTGGTGGTGGTGGCTGTGGTGGTGGTGGTGCGCGGGAGGGTGACTGTGTGGTGGCGGGGCAACGACTGATGCAGGGCGCCGAGGGGGAGGTGGCCCGTGACCCCCTGACGAAGAGACCCCCCAGAGCCCATCGTGGACGTGCCCCCTGACAGCAGGGGTCCCACCGGGGGGCGTGTGCTGGCCCCGGGACCCTTCACTCCGCCGAGCTGACACAGCGTTGGAAGATACTGCAACAATAAAACAGGGTAAGTGCGAGGTACTCACGGATTCGCGTAAGTAAAAATTGGCAAAAGACATTAAAGTTGAAGTGCTTCTAAAAATCTTTAAAGCAAACATGAAAACTGGATTTTTTAAAATCTTGACCAAAATGATAAAGACAAGCAGAAAACAGAACAATAAAAGCAAAACTTAAATGGATGTGCACAACAACTCAGCTACAGCCACTAATGTGTGCAATGAGTGCAAAGTGCAA
>NW_020868656.1:160000-187500 GCF_003789085.1 Penaeus vannamei
GTGTGTGTGTGTGTTGTGTGTGTGTGATGTGTGTGTGTGTATGTGTGTGTGAGTAAACGAGTGTGTGTATTTCTGAATGTGTTGTAATGCGCGCGTTCTATGATGATAATGAAAAATCACGAAAAAAAAAAAAAAAAAAAAAAGAAAGAAAAAATTATCCCACCTACCGCCAGTACCCCCCCCCCCATCCCCCGACCAGCGTCTCGTAGGACAAGAATCCCTCAAGGAATGGACCCGGCGAGGCGTCCCCCTTCGTCGGCCTAAAGCGATGGTCACACTAGTCTTCTCTGTCTCGGGATCCCCAGACAGCCTCGTCGAAGTCTGGTCAACTACACAGCTTGGGATTGGTCAGCCGGTCAGACTTCGGCGAGGCTGTCTAGGGATCCCAGGATAGGGAAGACTAGTGTGACCGCAGCTTAAGGCGCCGCGGCAAGGAACCCCGACTCAGGTGTTCGTTCTGATGATGCTGTAGGTTCGGGCAATTCAACCCAGCTTATGGCCTTTTTAATTTTATTGCAAGCTGATTTATGGTGGGATATTAAAGTAATGGTGTTTTTTTGATGATTAATGTTTACAAAATAACTAACGACGGACATGCATTGAATAATTACTGTTTTTTTTTTCTTCTCTCTCTCGAAACGCGGGCGGGCAGTCTACATACACCCGGCGGCCAGGTACAGTTTCCAAGAGTTTCAGTTTGCGTCAGAAAAGACCGGCTTCTCGTCTTTCAAGTTCGAGTAAGACACATAACAGATGCGTTCGAGATCAATTTACTCACCAAAAACCCTATTCGGAAACGGACGAATCTCTATAATGAGACTAAAAACAAAAGCAATGAAACGACAATTCGAGTTTTTGAAAAGCTCCTCTGAATATGCAACAGACAGTTATGCAGGGCACGACATGCATATGATGTAAATATTTAATGGCCAACCTTATGACTGCCTGCGACAAAAAAAAAGAAAAAAAGACAGAAAAATAAAGACAAACTGTACATGCACATAAAAAGCACAAGGAACAAGATAAGTCATCACTACGGCAAGCACAGCCAGACATGAGGAAGCAGGAGCCCCATCAGGACGTGAGCGAGATGACTGCCGTCCCAAGGCGCTTGCAAGAGCAGGATTGAAACTACGAGGCAACGGGTGAAGGACGTGGCGTGTGAGAGGCAGGCGGGGGTCGGGAGGCGGGCGGGTTCGGTACACAGACAAAAATGGCAGAACAGTGCGAAAGCGTGCAAGGTGGAGACGAGTGGTGGGGCTTACAGGCGGGAGTAGAGTCGGTGTTGGAGAGCGTTGGTATAGACGCCGCTGCCAGTGAGATAAATTGGGTGGATTTAGAGAGATGCTAAAGTAATGGGGACAAGGTGGGGTCGAGGGGCAGGGGACTAACATCTACAGAATAGAAGTTCTGTTAGTTCGTACAGTAGGCACAGGCCTACATTGTGAGGCATGGAAGGGTCAGTGATATCAGTATATAGTGAGACATCGGGGCCTTGTGCAATGAGTGTTAATCCATCTGAACGAAAGTCCAATTACTGAGGAGCTCTAACCAAAAAACATAAATGGAAAGAGATGAAACTGTCTTTATTCCAGTTCACAGGAAGGGAATTCCGTCCGACGTACCTGGTCGAGTCGAGTCGTGCCATCTCCTTGGTCTTCAGGGCGTCGTCCGGGGAGAGCCTGCAGGTGTACACGAGGGCGGCCGCCAGGAGGGCCACGTGGGCCGCCAGCAGCAGCAGCGCCGGCCCGACGAGGAAGAACACGAAGTAGTTGTCAGTCCTGAGCCAGCAATACTGATCGGTGCCATAGCTGAAGGGGTCCACAACCGCAGCGGCGGCCACCACCAGGAGCGGGAGGCCGTAGGCCAGGGTGTAATGCCACCACCGCAGTCGCAGAGAATCGCATTCTACTGCTCGAGCAACACTCATATAAACGTGAACACCTGTAAGAGAAGATAGTCGAAATATAACTCTTGCCACGTTAGCGAGGGCAGGAAACAATTATCATCATGACCAATTTACAAACAAGAGAGTCAGCCACGTACCTTCCATGAACATCCAAGCGAATGCCGAGAGAACCGTGTAGTGCAGGACGCCGGCCACCACGCCACACAGCACTGGGGTGTCGGTCCTCCACACCCCGACAAGAAACACCAGTTCGGCCGCGGTGAGGCAGATGCACACATGTCTATGCACAGCGGTTCGGGGGGAGGCCAGGCTTCGGAAGACCGAGAAGACCAGCAGAGACCCGCCCACACACACGAGGCTCACGACGCACCCAACATAAGCCAAAATGCGCAAGGCTGCTTGTGGATCCTCCGCCGCTCCACCGGTGGACTTCTCCATCAGAACGGCAAAGTTCGTAAGGTGATCGCACTGGCAAGTGACGTGCGAGCGATTGTGGAACATGACGCGACAACCCTCGTCGCTCCACGCTGACGTGGTGTAGTCCCAGAAGGCACACACGGGGCGAGTCACATTCTCCTGTCGCAACAGCGAGAAAGTGAGAGTAACGGGCTCAGGCAACTGAATGTGGCGACCGTGACCCAGTGACGCTGACACGACACGCGAGTTCACTAGCCGTGTGATGTTTCCTGACCGATGGCCAAGAGGTTCCGAGCCCGGCGCAAGCAGGTCCTCCAGGTGCTGGTACGTGAGAAACACAACTCTCGTCGTGCCGCCATCACTGTTTTCGAGGATGGCCTCAGGGGGGAGGGCGACGGAGTCGGTGAAGCCCCAGTCCACAGTCTGATCTTGGGCAGAAGGGAATGCCACAGAGGACCCATCGGCCGTGACAGCCCGCGCAGACGCCAGCACGTGAGACTTATGGTGCACCGCTTCCGTGCCCGTAGGCAGGACATCGGCCAGAAGGAACGACGCCTCTTCCAGGGCCACCATGAGCTGCGTCACGGCGTGGCGTCTCTCCCTCACCGCCAGGTCACCCCAGGGACCTGCCATCCCTGCCGCCAGCAGGGCAGACCCCGTAGCGAGCGCCGACTGCAGCATCTCCGTCACAACGGCCTGGCGCTGGCGCGGCTCTGGGAAGTCATCCAGGTCGTCCGCCATGAGGGTGGCCAGCGTGGAGAGGAGGCGAGCCGTGGTGATCAGATCGCCGCCGTACAGAGCTTTATTTTCTGTCACTTTCGCCAAGTCGGCCGTCACGCCGATCAGCGAATCGTGAGAATTAGCTCGGGTCTCGAGCGTGGCCAGCCAGACGCTGCGACATTCGCTCAGGTCAGCAGGACCCGCCCAGTCCACCGTCTTGCACGAGCGCCTCGCCCATCCGGAGGCGCCCCCTGGACACGGCTGCACCGCAATTTCCCCGCTGCGAGTCCAGTTCCAGTAGAGTCCGCGAGCAAACGAGGGAGGACAGTATGGATTTTCATAGTCCCCATCCACACGCGGCGGAGGCACGGGCGGCGAGTGCGTGCTACTACCTGGGGTCGAGGAGCTACTCGGGATAACAGTAGAGGTAGAGGTAGAGGTAGATACTGTAGAAGACGACGGCATAACTGGAGCAGCGGGAGACGTGGCGTTTTCCATGGGTGCTGTAGCGGGCGCCTCGGCCTCGGGGCCCTCCGCTGGCTCCTGACCTTGCGGTTCCAAGTCAGGAGCCTGGGTGGTGGTGGTGGTGCTCGTGGTGGTGGTGGTCGTGCTTGTGGTTGTTGTGGTGGATGTGGTGGTGGATGGCGGGAGGGTGGTCGTCGTGGTTGTACTGTAGTTCGCGTACAGAGTCGGAGGCGTCCTAATCGGGGCTCTCGTATGCATGTACCACGGCGGCCGCGGCCTGGAGGTAGTGGTGGTGGTCGCGTCTGCAAGGAACACACATTTCAAATTATGCTCCAAAACTAAAAAATATGTCTTGGACAGAATAGAAACCTGCGAGTCTGGTTATGTGAACTGTTTGAAAATAGATCACATATTCCATACTAACCATGCGAAGTTAAATCCAACAACTCAATGACGCTACTTTGAAATCATAACTTTAATATCATTAATGACGCTACTTTGAAATAACCTTAACTTCAAAACTGCTTGAGACAAACGAACAAGAGCAAGACAAAATTCAGATCAGAGCGCCAGGAGGAGGACAGTGCCAGGGGGAGGGCAGGGCCTTGGGAGGACAGTGCCAGGGGGGGACAGTGCCGGGGGAGGACAGTGCCGGGGGAGGCAGTGCCAGGGGAGGGCCAGGGGGAGGGCAGTGCCAGGGGGCAGGACAGTGCCAGGGGAGGACAGTGCCAGAGGGAGTGCCAGGGGGGGGACAGTGCCAGGGGAGGCAGGGCATGCCAGGCAGTGCCAGGGGGAGGAGTGCCAGGGGGACAGCAGGGGGACAGTACCAGGGGAGGACAGTGCAGGGCAGGCCTTGGAAGGACAGTGCCAGGGGGAGGGCAGTGCCAGGGGGAGGGCAGTGCCAGCGCCCCATGCTCCGACGCGACATTAACATGCAAATGGCACCGCCTCTCACAACGCTGGCAAAGTTTACGTCTAAGCGAGGCCCGTTTTGATGTGGCTCTAATGACGTTATAGTTTGTCTCAACTACTAAACGATTCAACATGAATAGCTGATGGAGCGAAACTCGTGTTGCGACAAATTGCGGAGGCGCTTGTTGGCCGCCCATTAGAAACTATTTAGCAGAATTTCTGAGAGTAATTGATGGCTTAGAGGTATGTTAGTAGATACAAACTCAATCGTACACAAGTTAGAAGAATGTACTACATCCAGGACTGCTTTATCTTAGCAAGTCCCTCTCAAATAACATGCAAATCTACGGTCTAGCTCTTAGCCCTCAGGACAGCGCCGGAGGAACTAAGTTACAGAGAGTCAAATACTGAGAGTGAGGGCGTGGCGAAGGAGAAGGGAGGGCGTGTATTACCTGTGATGCAATTGTAATGCGCCTCCAGGTACTTGTGCGTACCAGGGCAGCCGTCCCCGAAGCGAGCCGTGTTGGCCTCGATGGTGCAAGACGGCTTTCCCGAGCAGCTTGCGAAGGGAAAACAATTTTGAGCGAAGCAACCTTACTCACATTGCAACGCGACTGGGTGGTTAGGTTCTACATATATAGGGAAACCATACAGAGAGACAGAAGCTGGCTGCGCATTCGCGTGCTTGCGGAACACACGCACGCACACACACACTCACACTCTCTTTCTTTCACACACTCACACACACACACACACACAGACGCACACACACACACACACACACACACACACACACACACGCACGCACGCACGCACACACACACACACGTACGTAGGCTCGCGCGCGGAAACACGAGGTAAGACGGTTTACTAAAACTCGTCCATGATGAAGGAGGAAGAGCCCCATGATACAACCCTTGGCAGAAGTGGGATTAAGGACAACGTGGCGCCGATAAGAGAGCGGAGCCATTGATTGCGGCGATAAGGTAGTGTGGCAGAAGAACAAGGTGCGAGGTATTAACTTTATGGTACGACTCTGCACGACCATCCTACCCGCCCCGCCGCCGCTCCGACCCCAGCGTGAATGGCTAGAATTAACCTTTACTACGGCCAGTATATAAATCTGTAATGATATAGTCTCGTAAATTGTCCGGGGGGGCGCGATAGAGGTGGACGAAACGTTCATCTTAAATAGTGAAGTTTTAATAATGGCCCATCACCCCCAGCTGGCGTCCAGGAGGCGGGGCGGGCGGGCGGGGTGCCAGGGGTACGAGAACTCCGCAGTCAAGGCCCCAGGAAAATAAACTTCGGGCTTATGGATGCCTCCTACCTCCTACCTCCTACCTCCTAAGATACGCGTCTGGAGGCTTAAGAGTCTCCGGGATGCTTATCGAAGGCCCGGACCGGCCCCTGAATATCAATTTCAATACGATCACATTACGACACGAGTGGCTCCTGGATTAGATAACGAGAGAGCATCCATCACACAGACAAAGCTGCCCACCCTTGAGGATACGCGGCCGGGGGGGGGGAGGGAGGGAGAGAGGAGGAGAGAGAGGGAGGGAGGGAGAGGGAGAGGGAGAGGAGAGAGAGGGAGAGAGGGGGAGAGAGAGAGAGGAGAGAGAGAGAGAGAGAGAGAGAGAGAGAGGAGAGAGAGAGAGAGAGAGAGAGAGAGAGAGAGAGAGAGAGAGAGAGAGAGAGAGAGAGAGAGAGAGAGAGAGAGCACGAACGAAATAAATAAGGAAGTTCAGATACGAGAGAGAGAGAGAGAGAGAGAGAGAGAGGAGAAGAGAGAGAGAGAGAGAGAGAGAGAGAGAGAGAGAGAGAGAGAGAGAGAGAGGAAGGGGGGGGGAGGAGAAGATTTAAGGTGGGATGGAGAGCAGTAATAGTGTCGGCTCCGCACACCTTTGGCTAGACAATTAACTCCTTGGTCCACATCACGAGCCCCTCCTCCTCCCCTCCACCCCCCTCCCTCCCCCCCCCCTCATCTCCCTCCACCTCACGACGTTTCGGCTCCGACACTTCTCTCTTTTTTTTGCGGGAATTGGCGTGATCGTAATTGCATATTACATTTTAAAATAATTAATTGCTCGTAAACCGTCAACTATCGGTAAGTTATTCATGGCGAGGTAGGAGGAATCACCCGTGTTAGAAATTCCATTTTTTTTTTTCTTTTTTCGAGGGAGACGCAGGTTCTGGCCAAGACCCCCACCCCTCCCCCTCCCCCCTCCCCCGGGCTGTAGCATTACCAGATATTAACAAAGCTACAGAACGCATTTATTGAAATTTATCACGCTCTGGGGGGGGGGGGACCCTCGGGCGCACGATCTATCTACATTTTTAAGCCGTGGTCTCGTCGCGTCAGTCTGGGGATTATGACGCCATAAACTATCTTAAAAGAAGATAATTGTCCGTGTAAAATGTCCAAATACTAGACAATTTCCCCGTAAATCAGCGATAGCATCGAGTCAGCCCTGTGCCTCTCTACCACACGCTCGCTTCCTCAAACACTACAAACATTCCAGCCGGGAGAGAAGAGAGGAGAACAAGAGTCGAGAAAAAGAGACGAAAAACGAGTCGAGAAAACGAGAACCGGGAGGAATAAGACGAACAAAATACGGCCAAAAAAAAAAACGAAAAAAGCATCTGCGTCACTTCAGCATCAGCAGCATCAGCATCAGCGACGAACATAACCTGCGGAAAATGTTAGTCAATCTACTCGTTTATCCTTCTAGTAAAACGACATTACAGTATTAGTAGTATTAGTATTAGTAGCCCCGAACACACAGACACACAACTCCACCACCGAAACCCAAGCGTCAAGACCGACGAGGACCTCCCCTTCGAGGACCTCCCCTTCGAGGACTTCCCTTCGAGGAGTTCCTTCGAGGAGGTCCTTCGCCCTGAGCATCCGAAGACGTTTACCTATGACGCAACTGTAGTGGACTTCGATGTACTTGTAGGTGCCCGGGCAATTGTCTCCGAAGATCTCGCTGTTGACGGGCATGGAGCAGCCCTGCGTCAATCCGCACCTGTTGCAATTGCAGGCCTGGTTATGTCTCATTCCACGTGCAATTGATACCCACCGTCGGTCAAGGGATCGGGCACGAGTGAGGTATAATAATAATAATAATAATAATAATAATAATATAATAATATAATAATAATAATATATAATAATAATAAATAATATAATAATAATAATAATAATATAATAATAATAATAATAATAATATAATAATAATAATCATAAATAATAATATAATAATAACAGTATAATAATAATATAACAATAATGTGATGATGAGGTGGGAGGGAAATAAACACGAAATGGGAGAACAGGAAGGAATGACACAAATTGTGAGGAGAATAATAGGGGGGAATACATAACTTAACAATAAGGAAAAAATACGTAACTTAAAAAAAATATAGGGAAAAAACGTAACTAAAAAATAATAATGGGAAAAATACGTAAAAAAAATAATGGGAAAAAATGCGTAACTAAAAATAGACATGTATAAATCAAAATGATAAGATAACCGAATCGAAAAGAAAGTACAGATTGTGTAAGCCTTGGGCGCAGGTCGACTTCCGTTACATTTGTCAGGGTTAGACCCATCTGTGCCAGCTGGGGTTGTGACACCGCCAGCCCTTGTCACATTGTTTACACCGTATACAGTCTATTCATAAAGATCACTTTCCTTTCCCTTCCTCCAGCACTGAAGCTCCGACAGTTCGTCTGTTAATAAAGTACAAATAAACATCTCATTTCCTCCCGAGGAAGTCCCCCGGGGCAGCACTTCAGCGCCACCAGCAGGGTCTCGAGGGCGCGAGGCGGGGGGCGTCGGGCTCTGCCGTGGTGGGCGTTCGGGAGGGCGGCGGATGAGAGGGATGTCTACTTTATCTACTTGAAAGATGGTTCGCCGGTGGCACTGCCCTAATGACAGCGCCTGGGCCTCTGTGAAGCTCCTGTCACTGCGGAGATTTCTCTGGGGCAAATCGGTCTCATTCGCACATGGCAAAATCTGCAACGATTCCGCCCTCTTTTCTATACTTCACAGGTTCCCGGCCATTCCCACAGCGCCATCCTCCTCGCCATAACTCCAGCACAGCTTCTTATATAACAATCATCCCATTTTCCTCTTTGTGCGTGCGCCGCGTCCTCCTCAAATAGCTCCTGCACATCAGTTCTGACATCCGTAACACTCATCCCCCCCCTTCCCCCTCCCCCCTCCTCCGATCGCGCCTCCCCGGCCGCCCTTCTCGCCTCCGAACCAGAAGGGAGCAAGGCCAGGCGGCGGCGGAGGCGCAGGAGGCCCTCGCCCGCCCTGGTTACAGCCGCAGCGCGTCGGCGGCGGAGCGACCCGCTGCGGACACCGAGCCTCCGGGCGACAACCATAATATTACCAATTTCACCCGCGCTGATCCCGACGCCTCATGGCACGCTGGGCCGGCCTGATCCTTATCACTCATGAAGGCTAAGTGTAAAGTTGATTGACTATAATTGTGCAAATAAGCATCGCCTCTCCGCTGTTTCCAAGATTTAAATAATGGATGTTGAAGCATGGCGGAGGGGGGCGGGGGGGCGGGCGGGGGATGCACGAGGAGCCAGGCCCGACCGCCGCGGCAGGTGTTCGCCCCGCACCTCCCCTGCATGCGAGCGCCGGCCAATTGCGGACAATTAGCTACACCTCCGTAATCTACCCGTACAGTGCACAAAGAGCCTCGTGACGCCGCCGAGAACGAAAATGGTCTCAAAACACCGATTTCTTCTCCTTGTGGCTGAACTACGGGAGTCATGGGAGTCCCGAGCGACCTCCTCGCCGGGCGGTCAAAGGGAAACGTCCTTGCAGAGACCTCACGCCATCACGCTGTAGATTAATGTCGAGGATCCGAATCCCTCTTGTCCCGGCTCGCTCCTCGGCTCCATCCGGGCTCCTCCCGCCCTCGCCTCCCTGGCTGATGGGCTCCAGACCCTCTCGCTCGCGCAGTGTGTGTACATGTTTGTATATATGTATATGTATATATACATGTGTAATATATACATATACATACATACATACATAATACATACACACACACACACACACAACCACACACACACACACACACACACATACACATACACATATAATATGTGTGTGTATATATGTATATATACACACACACACACATATATACATATATATGTATATATACACACACACAACACACATATATATATATATATATATGTATATATATATATATATATATATTATATATATATATATATATATATATATAATAACAACACACAACCACTCACTCTCATTCACACACGCGGCATCACGCCCCAATCATGCCAGGGCGGCGCGGGCGGCGACGAGGCGGCGGCGCGGGCGTTGGGGCGCGGGCGTCGGGAACAAATGGGTGATGGATACTCGTTCCTCGGGAGACGGCTGACACGCAAGGCTGACGGGGCTGCTCCTGCGCCTTCAGTCAGGGATTCCTCGCAGGACGGGCGGGTTCCTGCGCACCTGGACGATGCTTACCTGGGTGGGGGGGGTCTCGAGTGGCGGGCTGGTGCGGGCGCGCACGCTCGTTGGCTATCAATCTATGGATTTGTATGTCTATACACACTCAAACCATATCACAACACTTACTCATTCACATACACACAAACGCCTTTCTCTCTCTCTCTTTCTCAAAACACACAACCTCTCTCTCTCTCTCTCTCTCTCTCACACATACACCTCTCTCTCTCTCTCTCTCTTCTCACTCACTTTCTCTCTCACAACACTCACTCTCTCCTCCTCTCTCTCTCTCTCTCTCTTTCACACACACACATACCCCCCCCCCCCTCTCTCTCTCTCACACGCACACACGCAAATTGCAACCGCCTTCGACTTGCCATCACCGCCTGAACCGCCGCCGCGCATCAATTATGGACAAACTCCGCCAAGAAGGAATTATGCATCTGCTACACGGCCCGCTGGTCCTCGGCGCGGGAGGCACGGTGCCGCCGCCGCGAGTGCCACCGACTCGACCTGTAGTAAGACAATGATGCACTCCGAGGCTGCATTGTTTGGCCGGGTTTACGAGGCGGTCCCGCAACAGGTGGTCGCCTCGCGTGGTGGTCAAAGGCGGGGAGGTGCTTCCTTGCCCCCCCCCCCCCCCCCCCCCGCTGCCACGTACGTCTGACACGTGGCACGTGCGGGGCTTCGTGCGAGCTCGGACACAGAAGGACAAGGTCACGTGGTCATCGTATTCATTAAAAAAATCCAGGGATATTTATAGAGAGAGAGAGAGAGAGAGTGAGAGAGAGAGAGAGAGAGAGGAGAGAGAGAGAGAGAGAGAGAGAGAGAGAGGAGAGGGAGAGGAGAGAGAGAGAGAGAGAGAGAGAGAGAGAGAGAGAGAGAGAGAGAGAGAGAGAGAGAGAGAAGGAGAACAGGATAGACAAGAAAGAAAAAAAAAAAAAAGAAAAAAGAAAAAAACTTCCGCCCTGCAATACCCAAGGCTTACACCCCACCCGTAACGACGCAAACGACCTAACCGCTAACACACAACAACAACAACAACAACCTCTTCGGGCCTCAGTCAATGCAACACGCTCGACCTCTCTTACCTCTCTGACAGCACTCTATGCGTCCTGGGGCTCTGGCAGTTGACGGACCACTCAGTATTCCCGTGGATATTGCAGATGGTGATTGAATATCGACCGTAGTTCGCCCTGATTACGTTGATCACAAATCCAGGGTCACAGGATATGCTTAGCGTCGTTCCCTCACACGCGTAGGCTGTCCGGTACGTCGTTCCTGGAATGGAGGGAAAAAGGGGGGTGGGGTCAGTATCGAAGGCAGAGAACACGCAAGCACGCACGCACTTATACATAGAGAAGTACATAGATATGTAGATATATTCTCTTTCTCTCTTCTTTCTTTCTTGCTTTCTCTCTCTCTTCTTCTTTTTGATTTCTCTCTCTCTCTCTCTCTCTCTCTCTCTCTCTCTCTCTCTCTCTCTCTCTCTCTCTCTCTCTCTCTCTCTCTCTCTCACACACACACACACACAAACAGACGAAGAAAACAGGAAACACAATGCACCTACACGAATAATCTGAATCAAAATCAATATTACTTAGCATAATTTGACAGGCCGGTATTACACCCGTGAGTAAAATTTAATCAGAATACTCCACGGTGAATTCAGAATCTTTTTTTTTTTCCTTTTTTTCACTAAATTAGTCAACAGAACTAGAGCGAATGACGATAACGCCGCCGTCCCCGCAGCAACAGGATTCCAAAAACGGCAACGACTGTTCTGCAAGTGTTCATTGAGGGAGGAGCGAGGGCGTGCACAGTACAACCGAAAGAAAGGAACGGATGGGAATGGGGGAAGGATGGGGAGGGATGAGGGAAAAGGATGGAAGAGATGGAGGGGAAAGAAGGAGGAAGGATGGGAAGGGATGATGGGGGAGGGAGAAGAAAAGGGAAGGGGAGAGATGAGATGAGATAAGAAAAGAGAAGGGAAGGGATAACACGGAAGAGAGAGGGGGGTAGAAAGAAAGAAGAGCAGAGATGCAACGAGATGAGAAGGAAAGGACGAGAGAGAGAGAGAGACAGAGAGAGAGATGAAGGAGAGGAGAAAGAGAACGAGAACAAGAGAGCGAGAGAAGGCCTTCCAAACAGGCCCAGACCGCACCGCAGCCGGAGAACCGAACTGCCGAGCAATCCTACTGGGCCATTACCTCAATTAGCTCCCCGGCCGCCTAGGTCAGTCCGATGGCTTCCAGATAACCCCAGATTGCCTTGGATCAAAGCAGGGAGGCCTCACACACACAGGCCCCAAAGCCAACCAGTGTCAACATTGCAACACCAGCTCCCCCAATACCACATTGATGCGGGCGGGTCTATTTCCAGGGCTGTGTATTGGAAATCAAATAGGTTTCTCGTGTGGACTGGGGGGCGGCGAGGTGGGGAGGGGGGAGAGGGGGTGGGGTGGGGGTGGGGAAGTGGGGGGTCTAATGGATTAAATTCTTTATTGCGAGAAATGTGGCGCGAGGTGTTTTCTGCCTCTGTCTGTATCTGTCTTTGTCTGTCTGTCTGTGTCCTCTTCTCTTCTCTCTCTCTCCTTATCTCCCTCTTTCTCTCTCTTTAGACTGTCGTTAAAGCTTTCGCATTTTCCTTTGTTGCGACATGATGGAAAAATAAGAAGTCTTATTGAGGATTCTGATATAAGCAACCTTTTTCTTTTTGTTACAGATAGTGCCACAAATGGTGCCCAATGCAGTTACGTCCCCGTTCCCCGTCTCCCGAAGATCCCCGCGCTCTCTGTTGCAGTGCCACAAACGACCCATTTTCACCGTTACCAAGGACTCCCCTGATGGCACTGGAAGGGACCTGGGTGTCAAAGGGCGGAGGAGGAGGAGGAGGAGGAGGAGAGGAGGAGGAGGAAGGAGGAGGAGAGGAGGAGGAGGAGGAGGAGGGAGGAGGAGGAGGCGCTGACCCGGTCGTTCCTATCTTACCTCCTTCCCTTCCCTTCCCTTCCTTCTTTTCCACTTCTCTCTCCCTTTCCCTTTTCTTCTCCCTTTCTTCCCTTTCCTTTCTCTTCCCTTCCCTTCCCTCCTCCTTCCCCTCCTTCCCCCCCCTCCCCTCCTCCTCCTTCCCCTTCCCTCTCCCTCCTTCTCCCCCCCCCCCTTCCTCTCCTCCAACAAAAATTCCGCAAATGGACCGAAGTGTTACAGGAAAATTCCCTTGACCCTTCCCCCCCTCCCCCCTCTCCCCCCTTTCTATTTACTGCCGCCGCCCCGCCCACGCCCGCATCCTGCCTTCATCCGGACTGCTTAAAGGTGCGAACTCTTAGAGCAGCGCCGTTTCCTTTCCCATAAGCATGAGCATCTTTGGAGAATACACGTTATGTACGTATGTATGTATGTATGTATGTATCTGTGTGTGTGTGTGTGTGTGTGTGTGTGTGTGTGTGTGTGTGTGTGTGTGTGTGTGTGTGTGTGTGTGTGTGTGTGTGTGTGTGTGTAAGGCTACATGCAACAATAGCATACAACAAGAACAGAAACACGAGCAGAATAACCCAGCGAAAAAAGTGTGACACAGGGAAGGGGGAGTGGGGGAGGGGGCCTTCGGAGGCTGGGACAGAGAGAGAGAGAGGAGAGAGGAGGGGGAGGGAGGGGAGAACCGCCCCGCCATCCTCCAGGATCCGTCAACCGGGGATTTATGGTATTCCGTGGCCTGGGCGCGGATACTCACACAATACTGAATGTTTTATTTCCCGCGAGACGCCGCCGGGATGCGATTTGCCTCCACTTGCTCTTCCTCCGCCGGCACGCGCACCGCATCAAAGGACGGGCGGCGTTATTGGATCCAGGTGCGGAAGGATGCTTTCTTTAATAAGGACTTCGCTCGCGACGTATCCACGCCCCCCGGGACCTCAAAATGCTCGCGGAAGGAAGGTTTCTTTCATAAGGATTTTGCTCAACATATCCACGCCCTTCAGGATCCAAACGCCTTTTGCGGAAGGACTTTCGGGACTCCATAGGACCTCAAGGAAGCGGACATATCCACGTCCCTCGGATTTTCAAAACGCGCTTTCTTTCTCAAGGACTCAACATATCCACGCCCTTCGGGACATCAAAACGCCTCGCTCACAACATATCCACGCCCTCAGGACCTCAAAACGCCCGCGGAAGGAAGCTGTCTTTCATAAGGACTTCGCTCACGACATATCCACGCCCCTCGGGACCTTAAACCCCTCCCTGGAAGCATATCACAGAAACGCTTGTGTTATGATTAAGAACAGAGAGAGAAGAATAACACGAGGGGGCATCTGACCGACAAAAAAAAAGCTTTTAGATGTATCTGGAAAGTAATTTTCTTTGGCATGTAGGGATTATTGTATCTGGCGGGTTGTAATAACTCACCGTAGTGGCTTACTGGCCGAGCCTCCTGCCTGACACCTGCAATTTATGGCTAGCGTGGTGTGCGCCTACCTGAGCCCCTCCTCCCCTTTCTCCCCTCCTCCCCTCGCCCCCACCCGCACATACGCGGATTGACTCATGGGCCCCAACTTCCTATTATGATAAGCCTCAGAACAGCGAGTAGAAAGCGAGGGGCGCGCGCGAATCCCGGGATGGGCCGAGGGAGATTAGGAAGACGCGGTCGAGATGTTTACCTTCTTGTTTTTTTTTCTTAAAGACTTTTGAAGATAGTTACTCCTCTTGAAGATAGAGTTACTTCTTTCCTTCTTTCTTTTTTTTAAGATAGAAAGACTTACTACTCTCTTGAAGATAGATAGTTACTCCGGTCTTTCCTTCTTTTTTTTTTAAAGACTTTTTGAAGATAGAGTTACTCCGGTCTTTCCTTCTTTTTCTTTTTCTTAAAAGACTTTTTGAAGATAGTTACTCCTCTTGAAGATAGAGATTTACTCCGGTCTTTCCTTTCCCCCCACCCCCCCACCCCCGCATGAAGTTTTGAAGAGCTGGGCGCTATAAACGTCTTAGCAGCTTAGGCCAGGAACCCCCGGGGCCTGACGTGGCAACAGGGAGAGCGAAGGGAGAGCTGGGAGCAAGCCAGGAGACGTCGGGAAGCGAAGGGCGTCGTGGCGTCTCAGCTCATGGAGGCAAAGGGTACACTCCCCGGGACGAGTGAGACCGCCCGCGCCTTCGGAAGTTTGAGTGTGGGCGGAGTATGTATGGGCGGCCGGAGTATGGAGTATGGGCGGGAGAGGTGGGCGGAGTATGGGCGTATGGAGAGGTGGCGGAGTATGGGCCCCGGAGTATGGGCGTGGAGAGGCGGAGTATGGGCGTGGAGAGGTGGGCGGAGTATGGGCGCCCGGGATATGGGGGGTGGAGAGGTGGACGGAGTATGGTCGTGGAGAGGCGGGCGGAGTATGGGCGTGGAGAGGTGGGCGGAGTATGGGCGCCCGGGCGGGTATGGGCGTGGAGAGGCGGGTGGAGTAGAGCATGGGCGTGGAGAGGTGGGCGGAGTATGGGCGTAGAGGGCATGGGCGTGGAGAGGCGGGCGGAGTATGGCTTACGAGAGCATACGAGAGGCGAGCGGAGTATGGAGAGAGCAAGAGACCAAGAACCGACAGAGATTCGGACGAGCGGAGAAACGAGAGAAGAACGAGAATGGAGCGACGGGCGCGGACAGGGAGGCGCCACGAGAACGCACAATAATTTATTGTTGTTTTGGGCAATAATATATGTTAGGATCCCGAGCTTTACATATAACTGGGCTATTGTTATGCTAATGCACTGCTCACTGCCCACTGAACCCGCGATGATAATGTATTTCTTACGCTAAATCTAGGGAGCTCTATTTTGCTGCCTTTTTTGTGGGAAAATGGATGTATTTAGGTCTTGGTTGTAAAAGCATCAGGGATGGAAAAATCTTAATAAAGGAAAGACGAATAAAAGGGGAAACGGGGCAAGGGGCGATAAGAAAGAAAGACGAATAAAAGGGGAAATGGGGAAAGGGGGCGATAAGTGCTAGAACATGAGGGAAAGGAAGGCAGGAAGGAAAGTGGAGAAGGATCGGGAATAAGAGTGTACGGAAGAATAGAAAGGAATCGGCGCGTAAGCGAGGGAAAGAAGGAGAAAGAGAGGAAGAAAGTAGGATGAGGGAAGGGAGAGGGAGAGGGAAGGAGAGAGACGGAAAGGGTAAGGGAGAGTAAAGAACGAAAGACAGGGAGAGGAAAGAAGAAAGAGAGGGACAGGGAAGGACGAGTAGAAGCAGAAAGAGGGAGGAGGGAAAGGAGAGGGAAATACGGTGCATGTAGAAGCAAAGAAGAAGGCAGAGGCAAGGAGGGAGGGAGGGCGAGAGAAGGAGAGGAGAGAAGGCGAGAGAAGGAGGAGAGGATAGGAAGGAGGACGAAAGAAGGAGAAAAGGAGGGAGGGAGGACGAAAGAAGAGGAAAGGAGGGAAGGCGAGAGGAGGAAGATAGAAGGGAGGAATAGCGAGAGAAGGAAAGGAAGGAGGGAGGGAAGGCGAGAGAAGGAGGAAAGGAGGGAGAGAGAGAGAAGAATCCTGGGATGAAGAATGCCTCACAATCCTACACAGTTCCTCGTCATCCTCTCCCGCACTCACTTATGCAAAAATGGGATATGTACTCTGTGAATAATTCAAACAATACAGCGTGTAATTACAGTGGGACTGGTGAGTGCTTGCGGGCGTAAACATCCAACACTGCCCGCCCATCTCTCCCCGCCGCCCACAAAACCGAGCTAGCGGGCAAGTACATAAGTTAGTCGTATATTGTGAAGTAGTGAGTCCAACGCGCTGAGTTCCCTGCGCCTCACCCGGCCCTCAACACTGCCAACTCAGGGATCATTTGTATTTGTTAAATGATATCACCCTGGATAAATGATGACACTTGATTTGCATAATTTTTTTTTCTTCAGGAGAGGCTCACGAGTCTCAGCTGATGGTTGGGCACGTCTGGAAATGCTAATATGCCACACTAAACAGTAAACATCTGGTGGAAGACCCACTGGGTTGGACCACACCTAGGGAACCTGTCCGTTCTGCTGACAATGGAGGTAGTCTGGAGGTAAGAGGGGATTTTGGAAGCAAGACAAAGATTAAGATGCGTCGGAGGGGATTCCGGCATAACGCAGCTCTACGTTATGCCAGGATTTACGTCATAAATCGTAGTTAACGCTCCACGAACGAATTTTTTTCTTTTATTCGCTTTTCTGTTTTAACAAACCTATTCCCATACAGGGATTCATTTCCCTTTGTCAGACACGACCTACAGCGACACTCCATCAAATATTCCTCCTTTTTTTTTATCTCTCGCGTGGCGTAACGGGGCCAGGAGAGGCGGGGTTGCCGTACTCAGGGGTGTCGCATATCTGAAGGCTGACGTACAGCTGATACCTCCGCAGAGTACGGCGGGTGGCAGCTTGTCCTCCGTAACACGCCCCGAATATTTCTGTGCGACTTTCCCGCTCGTCCCTTGGTATGAGTGACCGACGGAATACTGCAAAGCGATCCTGCCAGTGTAAATTGTTGCAGCTCTATGCGAGGGCGAGGGTAGGGCAAAGGGGGAGAAGGGGGAGAAAGGGGAGAAGGGGAGGAGGGGAGGGCCCGGACACCCGTAGCTGCCACACTCGGTTCAGTTCCGATACGCGTGGCCGAGTGACAAGCAACCTTCACCCGCGATCTGCATGGGGGCGTCTTCCGGGGGGCTGCGTCGGTCCCTACGCACGCCGAGGCCTCGACCCGACCGAGGAGGAAGCGAGTTCAGTCGGCCGACGTCGACGGAAGACGCCCGAATGAAACGAGCCAAGAGGACGTACTTTCAGACCCATAGCGCCGGGGTTGGATACGCTGCACCGGGGGGACGGACACACAGGGGGTCAGGGCTCAACGGCCCGCCTTCCTGCACGCGGGGAGTTCAGACCACATGGCGCACTGAACCGCTGGCTGACCTTCTAACCCGCAGACGTTCATGCAGGGGCGGCTCGCTGGCTGGCTTCCGTCCCTGACACCGGGAGGCACAAGACACTCGCTTTATTACCGGTACAAAATGGAGACACGAGGATTGTCAGGATCAATACGACAATAAAAGGAGGGTTTCTTCCCACGTGACACCCGAGCGAGGGGGGGGGGGAGTTCTGCTTCCTATAATCGGGCATTGGAGCGGCGCGGGCGTGCGGGCGTGCGAAGCCTACCTCGGGAGTGGGTGTCGAGTCATGGCGCCCGCCCGGTGATGGATGGACGAAATCCTCCGACAAGGAAGGAGTAATGATAAAAAATGGCCTGAGAATCCCATACCTGTCTTGCGCTGGCTGTGCCCTCCGAGGAACCCGACTTGGTAATGCTCCGTGAAAGGGTTACATCCCAGGGTAGCTTCTCGCCCCCTCTGCGCTGTCTCGCTTCGAATGCTACGTTTCGTATACAGTTGAGTTGCATGATCGTCAACAACGCCGCTGCATGATACAACAGTCTACAACGCCGCTGCATGATACAACAATCTACAACGCCGCTGCATGATACAACAATCTACAACGCCGCTGCATGATACATCGCTGAATTTATTCGCCGAAGTGATTAGCTACGTGACCGGAAGCAAAATCTGATAACCTCGCAGGCCAGGAATGCTAACAACACGAGGCGGGGGGGGGGGGGGGCGCAAGCGGTACCCAGGTGAACATTCCCCGGCACTTTCCTCGCCACATAATGCTGCTCTTCCCCTGTTCCTTCCCCTGCCGATTCCCTCGTGCATTGCCGCGGTTTGGTCGGCCGCCCCCGGCAGGGCCCGCTGCGGCGCCGTGGCGGGAGGGAACAAGGCAGCCTTTTATAAGCGTGACACTGTGGTAGTGATTCACGGCCTGCTGACCCGTGACGGTCTGGCACCACGAAAGGACGTAACTGTAGATCCCACGCCCGCAGGGGAGACAATGAGAGTCGTGAGACAAAAGGAGTTAAAAAATAAAATGGCGAGACAATGCGCGCCGAGTCAAGGGGCGCCGGGGAGCATTCCGATCAGCGAATACGTTCCCGAGACGGAGAACTGAACGGCGCTGAACCTCCGCGGCGGTTCAGCCAAGTCCCTCCGTCTGTCTCCGGCGACTTGAACCTCCGCGACGCCTCCGCCGGCCGAGGAGTCGTTGCGCCGGGCAGCCGGGTCGTCTTGCGGGGACGAAAATTAGCTGCATTTTTTCCAGGCATTACGAGCTCACGGCGCGGTACCCGGAGCCCGCTCGTCAAGACGGCTCCTGGGGCGGCCACCCTGCTCGCTGCGCCGTGGCGAAGGGAAATTACTTAACAATTGTTGCGGTTGTACGGCTCACCTCCGGCCTCCGGTGACCTACCAGGAAACTGTGTGAAAATATGTGACGACCGCGCCATTATTTCGGTACATGACGACCCGCGTGCATTGTCAACCCGCGCAGAGATCAACGGGGTCGCGCTGGCAAACACTGCTGACACGACCTCCACATGTCATTAACGGGATACATGACGCCAAATATTTATTCCGGTGATCTGCCACTTCCTTCAGAGAAAGAAAACATTCCGCTAGCGTACGGGCCGTGCCAAGTACGAGGCTGCTGCGAGAGGCAACAACGACACTTGCCCTAACGGTTCCGGCCGCGACGCCAGCAGGAGGTTCCCAGTGGGCGACGCAGCTGGAAAGTCGTACGCACTGCCCGCTGCTCCTGCTCCTTGAGGGCCCTGCTTCGGCGTCTTACGAGACAGCAATATCAAGACAAGACAAAAAAGAAAAAGGAAAAAAATAGAAAGAAGAAAAAGCGATGAGCAGAAAAAAAAGAAAAGAAAGAAAGAAAGAAGAAAAAAGCGATGAGCAGAAAAAAGAAAAGAAAGAAAGAAAGAAAGAAAAAAAAAGATGAGCAGAAAAAAAGAAAAGAAAGAAAGAATGAAGAAAAAAAGCGATGATTACATAATTATTTACGGTTTGGTACACTGACTATCGGTTATACCATCTCCATCAGCTTATACCGCTCTTACAATACTACTAGACTAAATCCCTTGGTGTTCGAGGCTATTTCGATGCGTCGCGGGCGGGAGCGAGCAACAGACGGGAGGAGGAGTGACCCGGGCGGCGACAGGCTGCGCGCCCTGGAGGAGGCAAGCTGTCGCGGCTCACCTGCTCGGGAGGGGCGGGGAGTGGCCGCGAGGGGGAGGGGGGAGAGGGGAGGGGGAGGGGGAGGGGGAGGAGGGGGGAGAGGGGAGGTCAGGGTTTGAGGGGAGGGGGAGGGGGAGAGGAGGGGAGGAGAGTCAGGGTTTGAGGGGGAGAGGAGGGGAGGAGAGTCAGGGCTTGAGGGGAAGGGGAAGGGGGGGAGGAGGAGTCAGGGCTCGAGGGAGGGGAGGGGAGAGGAGGGGAGGGGAGGGGAGGAGAGTCAGGGCTTGAGGGGAAGGGAAATGGGGGAGAGGGGTGTAAGTCTGGGCTTGAGGGAGAAAAGGGGGAAAGGGGGGGGGGGCAAAACTCCACTAATACACAGGCGGTTTAGTTGCAATTCCATTAGCAGTCGAGACCAAATTCGCAACAACTACTTCGTCACAATTTTCTGTCGCCCTCGTCAGTAGTGAGGGCCTTCGGACACTCGCCTGAAGGGGACACAGAGATAACACAAGCACAATTTCTCCCTCGGGGTATGTGGTGTTCGAAAGCCCTCCATCTCAACTTCACTCAACTTAATTACAGACTTCATTGACAATTTACATCTAATTGTCCCTAAAGTAAAACCAATTATCCATCCGAAGGGAAACTAAACGGTTAGCCTGGAAATTTATGGACGGAATTATGAGCGAATTTTCGAATGGTTAGGCGACGTAAACACGCGCGCCATCTATTGGGAAAATAAGAAACCATTCCGAGAAAAGCCAAAAAAAGAAAAGAAAAAGAAAAACATTACTCCAGCGAAGAAAAATATTCAAAACAGACCTCTGTGCCCGTCAGGTCAACCTCAGGTCAGTATGAGTGTGATTTGAGACCAGACAAGGGGCCTTACTTGACCTGTTTCGGGGTGTGGCTGACACTTATTTCCTGTAGATCTGTCATGGTAAACTATTTTATATTTTCTTCTTCTTTTCGTCAGTGAATTAGGAATTTTGTTATTTTGTCTGGCACTTAGACTTCGGGGATTCACTACACTTCGAGTTTGCACATGCAAGCGTGGGCAAACAGATAGAGATAGAGAGAAAGAGAGAGGGAGCCAGAGAAGGAGGGAGAGAGAAAGGGAGGAAGGGAGGAAAGGAGGGAGATAGAGATAGATAGATAAAGAGAAAGATATCTAGATAGATAAAGAGAGAGAAAGGTAGCTAGATAGATAGAGAGAGGGAAAGATAGCTAGATAGAGATAGCTAGATAGAAAGAGAGAGAGAAAAGAAGATTGGGAGATGGATAGATAGATAGATAAAGGGAGGGAGGGAAGGAGGGAAGGAGGGAAGGAGGGAAGGAGGGAAGGAGGGAAGGGAGGAGAGGGAGAGGGGAGAGGGAGAGAGAGAGAGAGAGAGAGAGAGAGAGAGAGAGAGAGAGAGAAGAGAGAGAGAGAGAGAGAGAGAGAGAGAGAGAGAGAGAGAGAGAGAGAGAGAGAGAGAGAGAATGCGCGTGAGTCACAGAAAACCCCTCCAGCAGAGTCATGCTCACGACTCGGGGAGAAGAGGGGAGCAAGAAGGAGAAGCGAGATAGAATAAAGAAACTAAGAGACACAGGATGAACAAAGGGACAAAGGCGGAAAAGAAAGAAAGAAAAACAAAAAAAAGACAAAAAAGACAGCTTCATGTGTCAACAGAGAAAAGGGGAGTGGGGGGAAGAGGGGAAAGAGGGAGTGGGGAAGGAGAAGGGACAAGAGGTGTGGGGAAGGAGGAAATGGGGAAAGAGGGAGAGGAAAAGGGGTGTTGGGGACAGAAATGTGGGGAAGGGGCATGGGGAAAACCAAATTAAGGTAGCGGGGAAGAGGGGAAGAGGGGAAAGGAAAGGAGGGGAAGGGAAGGGGGAAAGGGGGCAGGGAAAGAAGGAGAAGTGAGATTAAGATGGCGGGGGAAGAGGGGGGTAGAGGGGGGAAGGCAAGAGGGGAAGAGGAAAGAGGGGAGCAAAGGCAAGAGGGGAAAGAAGGGGGGTGGGGAGGAAGGAGTGAGATTAAAAACGCCACATGAAAAGCCTACAAGGTTTCGGACACTCGGATATTCATGATGGCAAATATTAATATCTGCGCGGACGGACTTCCAACAAACGGCAGGTCGAGAATGGAAAAAGCGGATACGACATCCACGTTGATTCAAGGGAAACGAACAGGCGAGGAAAAGGGGAGAGAGGGAGACAGAGGGAAGAGCGGGGAAGAAGGGGTGGGGAGGGGAGAGGAAAGGGGAAGGGAGAATAGGAAATGGAGAGAGGGGGAGGATAGGAGGGAGGAAGGGAGGAAGGGAGGAAGGAGGGAGGGAGGGAGGGAGAGAGAGGGAAGAGAGGGAAGAGAGGGAGGGGAGGGGAGGGGAGGGGAGGGAAGGGGGGGGAGAGAGAGAGAGAGAGAGAGAGAGAGAGAGAGAGAGAGAGAGAGAGAGAGAGAGAGAGAGAGAGAGAGAGAGAGAGAGAGAGAGAGAGAGAGAGAGAGAGAGAAAGAAGAAAAACCCAAACAGAAAAAAAACAGAGAACAGAGAAGAACAAACGAGAGGGCGAGCGGGCGGGCGAGGGCGAGAGGGCGGGCGGGCGGGCGCGCGGGGAGGGCCGAGGGCATCGCTCCCGCGGTGATAATGACCCATCACGGCCAAGCCCACCGACCAGCCTATCACAGCTCGTTACAGGCTTATCATAGGCCCTGATTGGTCATCTGGCGGACGGGTCAGCCCTGGGACCTCGGCGCTGGAGCGGGTTAATAGAGTCTTCATTAGTTTACCTTGGCAGACAAAAGAAAAATTCTCATAACTAATCCATATTAATCACCGGGGGAAGCCGGACACATGGCGGAGGACCGGGCCACATTTCAGTGCATCGCGGACGTCCTCCGGGGAGAGATAAAGCGTGTTGTGTCACTTTGACAAACTCCAAGCCCGGTGTGTGACGAACAAGCCCTATTTCCCAGCGCCAAAAAGGGCACAGATGAGATAAACCGCCTTAGAGGCGACGCGAGCCTTGATTAACGCGCATTCTCAACCCTCGGGACGGGGAGCTGGACGCGTCGCTGCCTCACGGAGGAGTGTCCACGCGGCTGCGCGGTCAACACACCTGTCATGGGTCATCCTATAGTATTTTTCACTGACAATTAGGACAAAATTAAAGGCAAGAGGAGCCTTAATTGCTGACGGCCGCGTGGTAGGAGGCGCTGGACTCCTGCGGCGGCCAGAGCGACGTGAATTCTCGGGAGGTCTTCGCGGCAACAGAATGGAACCGTGTAATTATTCAAAGGCGAAGGAAGAAAGAAAGATAAAAGGAAACAGAATGGCCGTGAACGTGGTAATTAATCGAGCAAATCATAAGCGCTCACTGCCTGGAGCAAGCCAGTGGCCACTCGCACTCGGGACGAAGATGCGAGGCGGAGGGACCTGTGCTCACCGCTGTCTCCTCACACTCCCTCCACGTCCGCCGCCATTTGGCCTGCGTCTCAACACGTCCCACTCCTCAACAACCTCCCCTGAACTCCAGCCCGAGCGCCCACCTGAAACCCGACCCGGCTCCCGAGGCCCCGCTGACGAAGGCGCCCCCGAGACCCGTCGAAAGTTCCTGCAGGATCTTCTCTGGGGGCCGCTGAGAACCGAGGCCCCAAAAATCCCATTCCTACTCGAGCTCCCGGAATATCGCCATGATTCCCGGTCGTCGTGAAAGCCTTCCCTATTCAAGGCTGGAATTTTCCTAATGGAATTCCTGGGAGTCGGATAAAGCGCGCCCTGCCCTAATGAAGGTCGGGTGTCAATTAAGTATCCGAATTTTTTTTTTTCCCATCAATCAACCAACCGCCCATCGGCTAAGGGCTCAACCGCAAAATGTCCGGTTCTCGCTCTTAAAAATGAAAAAAGATTTTAGACCGACGAAAAAAGAATAACAATTAGTCGCCTCCCCCTTAGAATCTGTTAATCCATCGCAACATAACACTCCTGAATCGTATCGCTCAGCCTCTTCATTAAGACAAATTAACCGGGACCCGCGTCGTCACAGGGCGCCTCAAAACCTCTCAAACAAGGATTGCGAACTAGACACTTTTCTATTTTTAAGCTTGGAGCCTTTTTATCCCGCGATCCCCCGACACTCGCTATTTAAATTAAAACCACTCGTCTATTTTGCAGAATGAGACTGGCGAGAGGGGCGGCTACGGGTAAGGACGACGGGGAAGGAGGAGGGAGAGGGAGAGAGGAAGGGGAGAGGAGAAGGGGGAGGCGGAGGAGATGAGGAGGAGGAGGAGGAGAGAAAGGAGGATTAATTTGATGAAATGGAGGAGACCGGTGGAGGAAGAAGAGGAGGAAGGAGGGGGAAGCGGGGGAGATGAGGAGAGGAGGAGGAGAGAAAGGAGGATTAATTTGATGAAATGGAGGAGACCGGTGGAGGAAGAAGAGGAGGAAGAGGAAGGGGAGAAGTGGGGGCCGAGATGAGGATGAGGAAGAGAGAAAAAAGTATTAATTAAATAAAATGTAGGAGACAGGTGGTCGAAAAAGAGGAAGGGGAGAGGAGGAGGAAAGAGGATGGGGAGAAGAGGGGACGGAGATGAGGAAGAAGAGGATCGAAGGGAGGATTAAACAGATGAAATGGAGGAAGAAGAAGAAGAGAAGAGGAGGAAGGGAGTGTCAGAGAAGAGAAAGACGAAAAGACAGAAAGGAGGACGACGATAAGTTAGAGGAAGCAACAAAACAAGTGTCTAACGGGTGAGAGAGGAACAAGAAGGAACAAAAGGCTTAAGAAGTAAGACGAAGTGAAAGACAAGATAAAAAAACACAAAAACAACAACAAAAACATTCGAGCATCACACGTATGTACTAAAAAAAAAAAAAAAAATCACACGTACGTACTCTCTCTCTCTCTAAAAAAGAAGAAGAAAAAAAAATCTCAACAAACAAAAATAAAAGAATAAACGAAGAACAAAGACAAACGAAAAGACACGACACAGACGTAGTAACGGCGCGCAGAATGTCCCGACGATATATATATAAAAAAACAAACCCTCGAACGCAGAAGAAAAGCGAAGAAAAAAAGAAAAGAAAGGAAGGGGATGAAACCACGACAAAAAACGCATTAGCATGGTCGCGCGTAAAGGGAACATTGCTTTAGAAATCAGTGCCTAATTGAGACCCGCCCCCCCGAATCCCCGAGGATGACGGCGTCTGCCCTCCTCCTCTCTCTTTTCCTTTTTTATTGTTCCTTGCTGCTCTATCGTCATCCTATGCGTAGGCTCCTGCTATTCTCGTCTGCTCGTCTCTTTCTAATTCTTTTTTTGTCTACTCTCTCTCTTCATCCTCTTGCTCATCATATCTAGCCTGCCTGGCTATTCTCTCTGCTCGTTTTTCTCATTTCTCCTACTGCTCGGTTCTCATGCCTATCTAGCCATCGCTCATATTCCTCTCGCCCCTCTCCTCCTCTTTTTTCTTTTTTCTACTCTCTCTCTTCTCTATCAGCATCCTGCTCTGGCTCTTTTCTGCTCTTGTGCATCCTCATTCTCTCTCTTCTTGCTCTTATTCTCATTCTATCTCTCTCATCCTATGTTCTCTTTTTTCTTCTCTTATCTCTAAAGGGCTATAAGGTTGACGGCTGTGCCCTTTTTCTTCCGCAGCAAATTACGTTAGGCAGATGCCTTGAAAATGCTGCTTGAATCCCCTAAACGAACCTGGGGCTGTAATCAACGGCCCCTTCGTCATGGCTTTCGGGAAAACGCTCAAATGGACCATCAAAATGGAACGTCAATTGCATGTAATAACCATTAGAAATTATCAGTGAAAGAAAATAACCAAAGTCTCGTCGATTGTGGAACACAGGGAGAGAGATAAAGACAGGAAAAATTACGACCAAAAAGCTGAGAAGAGAAGAGAGAGAGAGTAGTAGAGAGAGAGAGAGATTTAGAGAGGAAGAGGAGGAGAGAGGAGAGAGAGAGAGAGAGAGATACCGACAGAAAATTACATCACAAAACCCGAAAGATTTCGTTGAACTGAAACACAGGGAGAGAGAGAGAGAGAGAGAGAGAGTAGTAGAGTAGAGAGAAGAGCAGAGAGAGAGAGAGAGAGAGAGAGAGAGACGAGAGAAGAGAGAGAGAGAGGAAGCGAACGAGAGAGTTAGAACTGAGCGCCCTCTAAGCCGTGGTGTTACGAGAAGACAGAAACTAAAGAGACAGACAGACAGAGAAGAGGAGCGAACGAGAGACAGAGCCAGACGAGAAAAGAAAGAAGAGGCGAGACGAGGTGACAAACAAGAGACAAAACCGCCAGCCACGGAGCACACCCACCCCGACCGACGCCGGCGACGGACCCGCTTCTAGGCCGAACTCCGAGTACCGCGTTCACATTATCTCCCCGAAACTTTGTCTTGGCATTCCTCCCGTTTCCGAAACACCGCATCCCTAATCGGTACCGCCCGACACCATTAACATTCCAGATTTCTTGCTTTTATTCTCGAGTGAACACATTTCTAACGCTTCGGGAAACTCGTAATCGCAGATTTGCATACCAATCTTATGGGTTATTGGGAGAGAGAGAGAGGGGGGGCAGGCGGGGGGAGAGGGAAGGGGGAAGAGAGAGAGAGAGGAGAGAGAGACGAGAGAGAGAGAGAGAGAGAAGAGAGAGAGAGAGAGAAGAGAGAGAGAGAGAGAAGGAGAGAGAGAGGAGAGGAGAGAGAGAGAGAGAGAGAGAGAGAGAGAGAGAGAGAGAGAGAGAGAGAGAAAGAGAGGAGAGAGGAGAGAGAAGAGCAGAACAGAGAGAGAGAGAGAGGAGAGAGAGAGAAGAGAGAGAGAGAGGAGAGAGAGAGGAGAGAAGGACGAGAGAGAGAGGCAGGGCGTAGGGGAAAGGAAAGGGAGTAATAAAGAATAAATGATGAGAGAAAAATAGAGGAATAATGATTAGTAAGCAACCAGGGGCACGAGGGCATGGCGAATAGTAGAACGAAGGCCTACCATCGACAGGGCTGGGGAAGGGAAGGATACTAGGGAGAGCAGAAGGGGCCACATGAGAGAAGGAGTAGAGCGAGATTAGCCGTCCCGACAGACAGGAGCAGACGAGAGAAGAGAGAGGAGAGAAGGGAGGAGAGAAGCAGGAAGAGAGAGAGAGAGGTAGAGAGAAAGGAGGCTAGAGGAGGGGTAGTAGAGCAGAGAAAGAGAGCAAAGAGAGAGAGGAGGAGAGACCCGACCGGCGGGAGAGGAGACCAGCAGACAATGTAGAGAAAGAAATGAGATGAAAAAAGGCGGCGACGATAACGCAAGAAGAGTCAAGAGAAATGAGGATAGAAGGAGAATGGGAAGAATAAATGAAAGTTTCATAGAAAGAAGGAACAATAGGTCGGTGATGATGATGATAAAGTAGAGAGTGAATAGCAGGATTAGAATAATGGATAAGGATGTGACTAGGTGAAAGGAGATAGGAAAAAAAAAAAAGAAAAAAAAGAGAACAAACCTAATATATAAAAACGAAATGTAAATGTTGGTTTATATGAAA
>NW_020868656.1:190000-232500 GCF_003789085.1 Penaeus vannamei
TATTTTCTTAACGCGAAAGACACGGAAATGTGAAGCCACGATAATTCTCGTAGTCAGGAAACTTTTGCAGACGCTACACCAGGCAGTCTTCCCGAGCCCTAACAAACAACCAATAATCTTGCAAAGTGAGAAAATACCGGAACCGCCGCGCCGTTCTCATGTAAATTCCTTGGGAAACTACGCCAGTTTAGCTCAAGGAGGTTCACGCAGAGTCCCTTAACAAAGTTTCTTTAAATGTCTGCGAATGCAACTGTACGTTCGGAATGAAGTCGAGCTTTATGGCCGGGAAGCATAAGGTCGGTATTGGCGCGATCATGCGTGGGGTGACGCCCGCAGCCCCGTGTCAGTGGAAACAATGCACACACTGTAGAGCACTTAAGGGTTACCAACCCCGGGCCACGAGGCGTCCTCCCGCCGCACCTCAGCGCCGTGCGAGCCCCGCGAACCGTCACGCCGAGGGCGCCGGCGACGCCCACGTGACGCTGGGGACGGGCGTCGCTGGCGGGGCACGAGGAAGGCGTCGCCGCACGCCCGCTCGCTGACGTTGGCTCTCAATGGGGCGCGGCAGAAAAAGCGGCGGAGGGCCATTCAGGCGGGGATCGCGCGCCGCGGGCTGTTGAGGAACTTTCGAGGAAGGTGAGTGAGTGAGGCGGAGGGAGGGAGTGGATACGTGTGTGTGTGTATGTGTGTGTGTGTGTGTGTGTGGTGTGTGTGTGTGTGTGTGTGTGTGTGTGTGTGTGTGTGTGTGTGTGTGTGTGTGTTGTGGTGTGTGTGGTGCTGCGTGCGTGCGCGTGTATATATGTGAGTGTGTGTGCGCGTGTGTCCCCTTCTTCCACATGCGACCCGACCGGCAATTCCCTAATGGCGCTTGACCCCCCCCCCTTTTCTCTAACCGCCCCGGACGTATAGTTCCAATTAGTGTCACCTCATGAAATGTTTCCTTTCGGTCCCTCTCTCTCTCTGATGTCATGACTCAGCTGGATCTGTTCTGTGACGTCATGGCAGCCGGCGGCCGCTCCGTCGAGCAATAACACAACCGGTCGCCACTCCAGGTCGCCATAACACCGCCGAGTCCCGCTCCAGGACCTTTTATTAATTTCGAGATCTTCTATCGTCAGGACCCCTCACCCGCCCTCACCCCCCCCCCCGCCCTTCGCCTTGGTCCTCGAGATGGCGTCCTGCCTCCCTCGACCATCCCTTCGGTAGGAGTGCAAATAAGGCCTAATGAAAGCGAAAGAGAAAATGAGAGAAAGAAGAAGAGAGAGAGAGAGAGAGAGAGAGAGAGAGAGAGAAGAGAGAGAAGAGAGAGAGAGATAGAGAAGAGAAGAGAAAGAGAGAAAAGAAAGAACAAAGACAAAGAAAAGGAAAGAAAAGAGAGAAAGAAAGAAATAGAGAACGAAAAAAAAAGAAATTACAACCCCCCTTCCCTCTCCCTCTCTCCCCCTCCCCCACCCCGTCTCCCGTGCCCCTTTGTGTCCAATCCTCCGCATTTCCCAGGAATATAAACGCGAGGTATTCTGTGGCGTGTTTACCTAGGGTGAGGGGCGTCGCTGAGGCCCTGAACAGCCCTCTCGCACGCCCTCTCGTAGACATAGGGAAGGACTGAGGCTGTGGGGGATTCACGCAACTCGCCGTTACTGTTGGGGATAATTTCGTCTTGATATATCAGAGTTCCTTGCCATTAATATCCAGGGTAAGTAGTTTATTATTGTTAAGGAAGATGGACCTAATTTCGGCCAGACACAAAATATGTGCATATGTATGTCTCTGTCTCTGTGTCACATACACACTCAAAACATACATATATACATACATATGCAAACACACATATATTTATATATCTATGTGTGTGTGTGTGTACATACATACATACACACACACACATTCCTCCGCAATCTCCAGCACCTGTACCCCCCCCCCCCCCGCCCAACCCTGGGTGTTATGCGCGCCCAAATCCTTCGCATTTTCCGCCGCGCGCCGGACGGAGGGCAGGTCACCCCGGCCGACACGGCGAGTGCGTCACGCCCGCCCACCGCCGCACTCAGACACTATCTGGACACTTTACAGATGAATACCCTTAAGTGATGCCCGATAAGACATCTTTTTGCCCCATGCCTTTGCAATAATTAAAACGATCTCATTATCGCGGTGCATCTCCATCATTAACTCGCTTAGCCCGGTGAGATGCCGCGGCAGATGTGCTTATCATACAAGCAGGATATTATAATGCCGCCACTTCGCTACGCGCCACAAGGGAACTGCGGATCACAATGACTAGCTGGTTATTAGACGAAGGGGCTGCGATCCCTATCTGGGGCGCTTTGCAGTGTCCGCACGATCTGATTTTCCGGCTGGGTGAGAGCACGCAGAGGAACTCCCAACGCCTACAAGCACCACGACTTGAACGGGCGTGGCTGCTCCTCACCGCAGGCCTCACGCCGAAGATTTCCATGGAGACGACTGCTCAGGAGAGAACGGAAGTGGGGCCTCCGCCGCGGGCTGCAGGAACGAGGGACGGTTCTAAGGGCGGGCCATGTCGTGGGGCTCCGGCGGTACGGACTTGAAGATGGCCCAGGTGTCGCTGCCTCTGTTCTCCTGCGATGGACAACCGGCAATGTTCTGGATCCGACGCTTCCCACGCAGGACCCTTTCCAGCCTGGCCGCACACCAGCATTCGCTCGCCAGGCACCCAGCACCAAGGGCCATCAGTGATTATAGAGCGATTAATCACTCAAGTGACTCCGCAAACACAGGCTTGTACCGCAGACATCTTGTCGGCCATTAGTCTGTCTCATTTCAGTGTCAGGCATCGACGCTGATTTGTACGCGCTCGCTCTCGTGGAACTTCTGGAACAATTTACACGGTGCGCCATAACCACCGCCGCTTCCAGCAAAAAGCCGGGTTGCTATGGTCGAAGTTCAGGTTCGTGAGGCCGGGCTCTGGGCGGCGAGCGCGCCGGGAGAGCCTCGCCCGATTTCATATTTCGCCGGGCATCCGCGGGCTCCGTTGGCGATGCTCAAGCGAGGACCATCGGCATTAGCGGAGACGTGCGCGGCCGACGTCCTGTGCATCTCAACTGCGGGTCGGACCTGTCGACTGGCAAGAGAGTAGCCAGCACGTCGAGCCCTCGCCAGCAGGGGCCAGCGGCAAGGGATTTAATGTCTGTAATTTACATCTGTGCCATTGTTGGGTCGACGAAGAAGACACGCCCCCCTCCTCTGTGTGTGTCTCGCCGGCTCATGTTGCAAAGACGTGCTTGTATATCCCGGCGCGCAGGCTGTGTACCTCCATGAAGCTGTTTGCGCGGGCGTTCCACGTCCCTGTTGCAGGCGCTCGGAGCAGAAGCGAGTCCTCCAGGTGGACGTCATCATGAATGGAGACCGCCTCTTGCACGCCCACCTCCCGCCGCCCACAGCTCCATCTCCGCCGGCCGCAGGAACAATGACGACGCCATAACCTCCATTACGGCATGTCGCGATAACCCTCCCCCGCCCATCCCGCCCACTCACCCTCGCCTTGTGTGACGGAGCCGCTCCCACCCAACGACCCCCTCCACGCCCACTCCACGCCCGCCAGCCTGTTGAAAACCCCTCCTCTCCGTCCCCTTTTAAAAGCCATTACATGTAATTTTCCCCCAGCGACAAAAAGGCCGGAGTAAAAGTCGCAAAATTAACATACGCAGTTTCAGCACTTCATGCTTAATCTATTTTCCGCGGGACTGACCTGCTAATTAGCCGGAACCAGAGAGCGAAGGAAAGTTCGGGCGTGAGGTGAATAGCAGGCAAGGAGAGGTCGCGGCGGCGGCTCCGGCCAATTCGGAATAAGAAGCAGATTATTTTCCTCGCAGTCGTCGCCCACGAGGTGAAAAAGAGAATGTATTAACGCCCACGAAAAGGGAAAAAAGAGTCTATATGTATTAAACGCCCACGAAGGGGAAAGCCACGAAGGAAAAAAAGAGTCTATATATTAAACGCCCACGAAGGGAAAAAAAAGTCTATATGTATTAACGCCAAAAGGGGAAAAAAAGTCTATAAATATTAACCGCCCACGAAAGGGAAAAATCTATGTGTATTAAACGCCCACGAAGGGAAAAAAGAGTCTATGTGTATTAAACGCCCACGAAGGGAAAAAGTCTATATATATTAAACGCCCACGAAGGGAAAAAAGTCTATACAATTAAACGCCACGAAGAGGAAAAAGACAGTCTATATATTTACGCCCACGAAGGAAAAAGGTCACCACATATCAAACACAAACAAAGTGAAAAAAAAAAATCAATATACGGACTTGCACATACACAAAAGAATACACATCTATCCGTCTCGACACGCCTATCCACCGTACAGATGACACATAACCGCACATCTCCCAAACAGCGAAATGACGAGGTAATACCATTCCGCGAAGGAGACGGCGCAGGCGGTGTAAGCCTACGATAGAAAATGTAAACAGACGAGCGAGAAACAAAGGAAACCTTAGCAACGGCACGACAAGACGGCTGGGGGGGGTGGGGGGAGGGGGGGAGGAGGCAGGGAACGAGCCGACGCGCCCGAGGATCGCGGCTCTCGCCCCTACGCCGTCGGGGTCCTCCGCAAGGCTCGCGGGACTCGGTAAATACTCTTATCTATAAAGGGCAAGCGAGTCTGTAGCTTCACCCCCCCCCCCGTCCCCCTCCCCTTCACGTTGATGTCGACTTCTCCGACTTCCCCCCCCTCCCCCCCCCCAAAAAAAAAAAAAAAATAAAAAGAGAAAAAAAATGAAAGAATGATCAGAAAACCAATCTCAAAATATTGAATGTCGAAAACTAATCAATGTGTGGTATTAAAACTCTAGAGTGTCATGAAGGGGGCGGCGAGAAGCGAGACAGGAAGAAGCCCGGTTCAGCTGCGGTTCAACAAGCGGATATATCGGGTTCGGCGGTTCACTCCCGCTTCGCAATATGGTCTGATTTCATACCTGGGCTTGAGGGCTCGTTTGCGCACTCCGGATCAGACGACGTTTATTATCTTAGAAAAAAAATATATCAAAACGAAAGAGCCTATACCGCTAAGCCTACGCCAATCTCTCCCGGCCAATCCATCTCAATTTTCAATCGATTTTTTTTTTTTTTTTTTATCACGTCCATCCGTAGAAGGCGGCGCGTCACCTGACCACGCCCGCAGAACTGATTGTCGTCACTCGATGCTGGAAGCCGTCTCGAATCTCCTCAGCTGGGCGGCACCTGGGTCCTCTCGAGGGGTTTCCCTGTCACATGCGGGTCCGACGGAAGGCAGACCGAGGGACGCCGGCTCTAGAGGCCCTATCAAGCACACTAGCACCTTTTTCCGCCATTTTTTTTTTTTTTTTTTTTTTTGCGTTTCCGAATGAACTCCGTATGAAAATCATGTAAACAAACATGGCGCTATCGGAGTGAGGTCTCGGGAATCACACGAACATTCTCATACATATTACGTTATTTTAAAGAAAGAAATATGATATTCCTTTAAAATAGGGCCTTAAGGCTATTAAAAAAACTATTTGAATGCTGGTGTTTTCTCTTTTCTCCATGAAACGTCTGGGAACTTCAGCAGAGAGAGAGAGAGAGAGAGAGAGAGAGAGGAGAGAGAGAGAGAGAGAGAGAGAGAGAGAGAGAGAGAGAGAGAGAGAGAGAGAGAGAGAGAGAGAGAGAGAGAGAGAGAGAGAGAGAGAGAGAGAGAGAGGGGAGGGGGGTCTGCCTTGATTCATAGGGGGAGAGAGTCGACTAATTCGTTTCCTTGTTGACTTTCGCTATATAATCTGCTAGATCCATTATTCGGGAAGGAGAGGAGGCAATCTCTTTAACCCTTGTTTGTTTTCTTGCGCCGTTCTCTCTCCCTCTCTCTCTTATCTCTGTGTGTGTCTCTCTCATCTCTCTGTCTTTCTCTCCTTCTCTCTTTCTGTCTCTTCTCTCTCTCTTATCTCCTGTCTTTCTCTCCCCCTCTCTGTCTCTCCTTTTTCTGTCCTGTCTGTTTCTGTCTCTGTGTCTCTCTCCCATCTACGCTAATCCTCACCATCAGCAAATCCGGGGACTCGGCAGTTTCAGAAGACAGAGGCTACCGGAAGAGCCTCACCACCGGGACATGACACACGCCTATACATGCTCTCGCGGGCGGACAGGTGAGGAGCCCCCCCCACCCCCTTGCGACAGGTGCGCTCCTCGGAAGGGGGGGGAGGGGGAGGGGGAAGGGGGAGGGGGGCTAAAGGACGGAAATCGAAATCCCAATTCATATTTGATCTGCATTCATTAGTTCGAGCAGGTCTTTGATCGCGTAGTATTAGCGAGCCGCGAATATCATTTTCGGAGCGAGCGGGCCATCAATATTCATGCGGGCCGCCGATAGTAAATCACTGCCCATGTGTAATGCATATAAATCTCCATAATCCGACCCATGCAGGGTTTACACAGAAGTACGTGCCGGGCTTACAAACGGACACGCGTGTGTACAAGCCGTCGGTGTTTTGTGGCGATGTTTACCGGACGTCGCTCGCTTCGGTCTTCCTCCTGACCCAGGTGCCATGTCGGTGGGGACTGACACGCCACAACACGGCCCTCACACTCCCTCCACCCTCCCCCTCCCTTCGCACCTCCCCCAATCTACTCCTGTGACAGACTGAGCCTCAGGTTCAAGGTGACAATTTCACACCGGGTTCACGTTTCCTTCGCGCCGGACCGGAGAGGCTGCCTCGAGGTCCCATCTCCGGAGGGGGATGTGCTCATACAATCCTCTCCTCCCCATCCTCGCCCCCCGCCCCTCACACCGGCCCCACACCCAAAGAATTCTGATCTGTCGATTATTTTTCGCTATTTCTGACTTCGAATACGCGACCAGACTTCCGATGCCGAGGACAGGGGATTCGGACGCGTTCCCGGGTGTTTTGCGACCTCGACTTCGTCTTCCCCGAAGGTCGGACCGAACGGGAATTCCGACGTCTAAAAACGCTCATAAAACGGACTCCCTGCGTTCGGATAATGGCAGAAAGCGTCGGGTACTTCGGCCGGGGAGCGAGCATCAATTAGAAGAAGATAATGACTTCGAAAAGGAGCAAAAATATCACAACAATGGCGGATAATCAATCACGTAGCCGAACGCGCCGAGGAAACTTGATCCTCGAGGAACTTTCGCCTTGAGCCGCGTGGGGGGGAGGGGGAGGAGGGACAGGAGGGAGAGGGGGTGAGAGAGGGAAAGGAGAAGAGGGGAGATGAGAAAACAAGGACGGAGGAGGAGGGAGGGAGGGAGAAGGGGTGAGGAGGAGGAGAGATTAAGGAAAAAAGGAGGAGTAGAAGGAGGGACGAAGAAAGAAGAAGGAGGAGGGAGGAGAAGGGGATAAGAGAGGGACGAGAGGGTAGGAGAGAGCAGAGAGATAGGGAGAGAAGGGAGAGGAGAAGAAGGAGGGAGAAGAGGAGGGGATAGGGAGAAGATAGGAGAGGAGAGGGGAGGAGGGGGAAGAGAGATAGGAGGAGAAGGGAGAAGGGAGAGAGAAGGAGTTGGGTTCCAGCGGGCGAGAGGGGAAAGAGGATCAAGGGGAGAAAGGGGGGGGGGAAATGGGAGGGGAGCTTACACAGGAGAAACAGCAGCATCTGTGATAGCGGAGTGGGATGGACCGAGCGACTACGAGAGGGAGCGGGAAGAGGGGAGAGCAGAGGGGAAAGGCCTACAGGACTCTCGCATCCCCCCCCTCTGAGGAGTGCTGGGGAAAGGCGGGTCCCTCCCTGTTTTAGCAACGGGGGGAGAGGGGAAGTTAGTTTGCAGAGAGGGCAGGGAGAGGAGAAGGCAAATGGAAGAGAGAAAAGAGGGAGAGAGGGGAAGCTGCAAGAGAGGAGAGACGAGAAGCTGCAAGGAGAGAAAAGAAAGTGCAAAGGGGAGAGAGGGGAAAGCTGCAAATGGGATGCAAAGGGGAGAGACGGGAAGCTGCGACTGCGCGTGGACAATTTAGCTCTTGTTACACGCAGCAAGATACAGTTTCAACTTCCGCCTGTCCTGTCGGTACTCTCTCACGGTGCGTCAAAAAAAAAGATAAAAAGAGAGAGAGAGAGAGAGAGCGAGAGAGAGAGAGAGAGAGAGAGAGAGAGAGAGAGAGAGAGAGAGAGAGAGAGAGAGAGAGAGAGAGAGAGAGAGAGAGAAAAAGACGGAGAAAAAGAGAGAGAAAGAGAGACGGAGAAAAAGAGAGAGAAAAAGAGAGAAAGAAAAAAAAAAGAGAGACAGACAGAAAGAGAGAGAAAAAAATAAAGAGAGAAAAGAAAGAAAGAAAGAGAGATAAAAAAAAAAATAGTGACCACCCAGAACACAACTAAATAGGTGAAAGGGAAGTGACCTCGAACCCGCCCGGGTATGGAACCCAACCCCAAAATATAGGGGTTCATGTGGGTGCCTTTGTTTCTGCATGACGCACGTGGATGGCCGCCGACGCCACGGCCACGGAGGGGGAGGGAGAGGGAGAGGGAGAGGGAGAGGAGAGGGAGAGGGAGAGGGAGAGGGAAGAGAGAGATAGAGAGAGGAGAGAGAGAGAGAGAAGAGAGAGAGAGAGAGAGAGAGAGAGAGAGAGAGAGAGAGACGAGAGAGAGAGAGAGAGAGAAGAGAGAGAGAGAGAGAGAGAGAGAGGAGAGAGAGAGAGAGAGAGAGGAGGAGGGAGGAAAGGAGGGAGGGAGGAGGGAGAAGGGGAGGGAGGGAGGAGGAGAGGAGAGAGAGAAGAGAGAGAGAGAGAGAGAGAGAGAGAGAGAGAGAGAGAGAGAGAGAGAGAGAGAGAGAAAGGGAGGGAAGGGAGGGAGAGAGAGGAAGAGGAGAGAGAGAGGGAGAGAGAGAGAGAGAGGAGGAGAGAGAGAGAGGAGAGAGAGGAGAGAGAGAGAGAGAGAGAGAGAGAGAGAGAGAGAGAGAAGGGAGAGAGAGAGAGAGCAGAGAGAAAGAGGAGAGAAATAGAAGAAAGAGAGAGAAAACGAAGTCAACTCTCTCGCTGCACTTTCATTTTTTTCCAGGTGAATGAAAAAAAAAAAAAAAAACTTCCACCACCCATTCACAATCACCCGACGACGCACCACACAAACCTCGGCCACTATAAACGCACTCTTCCCCGACTGCACAATAACACGTAAGAGTGATAACACGTAATCCACTCGGACCCAATGGTATCAAAGGCGGGATCTGACGAGCACATTGCCGCCTTGACCGCCTATGACACACGCAGGGAAATTCGCACGGTGTAATGGCTCCCTTGGGCATGATGATCTCCCGTTATAAGTGAAGTGGCTCTTGAAGTGGCTCTTACACAGCAAGTGAGCTACTACCTATCCTCCGCACACCACCCCCTCCCTTCCCCCGCGTCTGGGACAAATATTATCCTTCCCCCCTACCTTTGTCCTCCTCCTCCTCATCATCACCTCCCCCTCCTCCTCATCATCATCACCTCCTCACCTTCCCCTCCTCCTCCTCCCCTTCCTTTATCCCCCTCCTCCTCCTCCTCACCTTTCCCTCCTCATCTCCTCTCCCCACCTTCCCCTCCTACTCCTCCTCTCTCATCATCACCTTCCCCTCCTTCTTCCCTCCTCCTCATCTCCTCCCCCCCTCCTCCCCAACAATGACCCTGGTCTAGAAAATACGATTCCACCCTCCTCTTCCCTTGAGGTCCCCGGCTGGAAAATACCTTTGTCCAGGCGACCCGAGCAATTATATTCGCTCCTCCAGGCTGCTTCCCTGGCCCGGGCCTAACAAAACCTGTGACCCAGAGCTCGGCGGCCACAAGAATGGCTCTTTATGCGCTCTTCTCCGCTGTTGCTGGAGATGTCATCGAGTGTAAGGAAAGAATACACAGCCCGCAGGTGCTTTTCGGCGCTCCATCTCTCGATTTTTTTTTTTTCTGTCTGTCTCTCTTCTGTCTCTTTCTCTTTCTCTGATACTCTCTCCCCTCTTCCTTCTTTCTCTCTCTCTCTCCTCTCCTTCTCTCTTCCGACACTCTCTCCCCCTCTCCCTTCTCTCCTTCCCTCCCTTCCCCCCTCCCTCTCTCTCTCTTCTCTCTCTCTCTCTCTCTCTCTCTCTCTCTCTCTCTCTCTCTCTCTCTCTCTCTCTCTCTCTCTCTCTCTCTCTCCCTCTCTCTATCCTCCACCGAAAAGATACCATCAACCCTCTTCATTTTCCCTCTACCCCTCGCCCCTATCTATCTTTCTCCGGGGATACCCTCATACCCGAATCCAACCCTCGATATTCCAGCAGTCAGAACTAAACGCCTGTGAGGGAGCGCCAGGGAGAAAGTTTTGCCATTACGGTGTCCATATATCGCCGTCCTGGAGCGCCGCGGAACACGCCCGTGGTTTATGGCCACCGAGAACCTGTCACTGTCTTGTTGTCGGTCCCCTGCCTCGCTCTCTCGTCCAGCCCCGTCGGCCCCGTTCTCTGTTCTTCGTCCAGGGGGATGCTTTTTTCCCTTCCCGTGGCCTGATCTAACTCTCTTCCACCCTTTCTTTTACTGGAAGTCCTCCTTCTCTACTGAAAGCCCCCCCCCCCTCCTCCTCCTCCTCTCCTTCTCTACTCCCCCCTCCTCCTCCTCTCCTTCTCTACGGAAAGTCCCTTTCTCTCCCTCTCCGAAGTCCCCCCCTTCTCCCCCTCTACTGAACCTCTCCCTCCCTCCTCCCCCTCTTTGAAATCCCCCCTGCCCCCCTCTCCTGACCCCCCCCCCATCTTCTCCCCCTCTCCTGAATCCCCCCTTCCTCCCCCTCTCCTGCCCCCTTCTCCCCCTTCTCCCCACTCCTGACCCCCCCCCCCCCTTCTCCCCCTCTCCTGAACCCCCCTTCCCCCCTCCCCCTCTCCAAGCTCCGCCGAAAAGCACGTACTTCCCTTCCCCGGCCACACGGAATAACAATAACAAGTGGCATAACAGGTACGCCGGTGTTGTGAGTGATAACAGAACGAGCGGCGAGAGAACAGCGAAGGCCATGAGGTCAGGTGCGAGAGAACAACAACAATAACAAGAGCGAACGACGCCACGCTCTGTCTCTGTCTGTCTGTCTGTCTGTCCCTTTCGTTCGTGAGCTATTCCTTTTCTTTGTCTGTCTTTCTTCTTTTCTTTCTCTTTCTTTTTTTCTCTCTCTTCCTCCCTCACCACGAAAGCACAAGTGATAATCACGACCAATTAATCAGAAGAGATCATTAGTCTCATACGAGTAACAACGGTAAAGCCAAGTTACCAGAAAGAAAGAAAGAAAAAAAAAAATTAAGAAAGAAAGAAGAAAAAACGAACGAAAAAAAGAAAGAAGAAAAAAGAAAGAAAAAGGAAAAGAAGAAAAAAAGGAAAGAAAACAAGAAAAAGAAGAAAAAAGAACGAAATAAATAAATAAAGAAAAAAAAAAGAAAAAAAAGAAAAAAGAAAAAAGAAAGAAAAAAGAACGAAATAAAATAAAGAAAGAAAAAGAAAAAAAAAAAACAAGAAAGAAAAAAAGAAAAAAAAAAAATGTCACGTAAAAATGGATGACCTTCCTGGAGAATTGTCTCGCCTTACTACCGGGACATTACCAATTACTCGAGCGGGAAAAGTTGGCTCCCTCCCGCCCCCCCCCCTCTCTTGAAACCTCCCCCTCCCCCCTCCTCCCCCCCTCTCCCTCCCCCTCTCCTGAACCCCCCCCCCCTCTTTCCCTCTCCTGAATACCCCCATCTCCCCCCCCTCTTGAAACCTCCACTCCCTCTCCTGAACCCCCCCCCCCTGTTTCCCTCTCCTGAATCCCCATCTTCTCCCCCCCCGCCCCCCCACCCCCTCCCCGATTTCCCCCCCCCCTCGCGTTTTAATAAGCAGGTGGCAGCAAATGTGTCAAATCCATTACGGGGGTTTTACTCGCTCGCTGGGAGGAGGGGGGGGGGGAGGGGGTGGTTTTTAGTAGAGAAGAGGAGGAGGGGGGGGACTTTCCGTAGAGAAGGAGAGGGGGGGGGGACTTTCCGTAGAGAAGGAGAGGGGGGGGACTTTCCGTAGAGAAGGGAGGGGGGGGACTTTCCGTAGAGAGAGAGGAGAGAGGGGGGGGGGGGAGAACTTCCAGTAAAGAAAGGGTGGAAGAGAGTTAGAACAGGCCACGGGAGGGGAAAAAAAAAGAATCAAAATCAAAAAAATCAAAATATTATCGTCGACTTGTCTTGCCTCTCGCTTCGTCTCGTCTCGTCTCGTTTTGTCACGGGTCGAGAACGCGAGGTTTTGTGACGTCATGGGTAGAAGTGGTGAGATTTTGTGACGTCATGGGAAGAGAACGCGAGATTTTGTGACATCATTGGAAGAGGTGAGATTTTGACGTCGAGAGAACGCGAGACGTCATTTAGACGCGTCATGGGATTTTGTGACGTCATGGGCGCGAGATTTTGTGACGTCACGGGTAGAGAACGCGAGTTTTGTGACGTCACGAGAAAGAGAACGCGAATTTTTATGACGTCACAGAAGAACACGAAATTCTATGACATCACAGGAATAGAAACGCGCGATTTTATGACATCACAGGAAAAGAAACCGAGAATTTTTGACCACGAAAGAAAGAGAGAAGAAGAAAGAAAGAAGAAGAAGAAGAAGAAGAAGAAGAAGAAGAAGAAGAAGAAGAAGAAGAAGAAGAAGAAGAAGAAGAAAACACGACATCGCATCTACGTCTTTCAAGTCTTCCTAACAACAACATTCAATTCCTAAATCTACAGCGCCTGACAGAAGTCCCTGTGGACCAATAGATCCGCGAGGGACAGAATACATTACCTTCAAGCATGACTTCCAGCTGTGTATTTTGCCTTGCGGACGTACCTGCAAAGAGAGAGAAAAGGATTATTGATAAAAATGATTTCGAAAAGGGTGTAAGGAAGTCGTATGGTTTTATTAAAGGTATAATCCGAAAAGGGTGAAGGAAGTATCTATTTATTAAAGATTTCGAAAAGGGTGTGTGTTTTTGATTTCGAAAAAGGGTGAAGGAAGTATAATTAAAGGTGAAAAGGTTTATTTTATTAAAGGTGTTTTTGATTTCGAAAAGGGTGAAGGAAGTATTATTAAAGGTGTTTTGATTTCGAAAAGGGTGAGGAAGTATCTATTTATTAAAGGTGTTTGATTTCTGATATCTATTATTAAAGGTGCGAAAAGTGTTATTTATTAAAGATTCGAAAAGGTGGTTTTTGATTTCGAAAGGAAGGAAGTATCTATTTATTAAAGGTGTTTATTTCGAAAAAGGGGAAGGAAGTATCTATTATTAAAGGTGTTTGATTTCGAAAAGGGTGAAGGAAGTATCTATTTATTAAAGGTGTTTTGATTTCGAAAAGGGTGTAAGGAAGTATGTATTTATTAAAGGTGTTTTGATTTCGAAAAGGTGAAGGAAGTATTATTTATTAAAGTGTTTATGATTTCGAAAAGGTGAAGGAAGTATCTATTTATTAAAGGTGTTTTGATTTCGAAAAGGGTGAAGGAAGTATCTATTTATTAAAGGTGTTTTGATTTCGAAAAGGGTGAAGGAAGTATCTATTTATTAAAGGTGTTTATGATTTCGAAAAGGGTGAAGGAAGTATCTATTTATTAAAGGTGTTTTTGATTTCGAAAAGGGTGTAAGGAAGTAATTAAAGGTTTATGATTTCGAAAAGGGTGAAGGAAGTATCTATTTATTAAAGGTGTTTATGATTTCGAAAAGGGTGAAGGAAGTATCTATTTATTAAAGGTGTTTTGATTTCGAATTTCGATTTCGAAAAGGGTGAAGGAAGTATCTATTTATTAAAGGTGTTTTGATTTCGAAAAGGGTAAGGAAGTATCTATTTATTAAAGTGTTTATGATTTCGAAAAGGGTGAAGGAAGTATCTATTTATTAAAGGTGTTTTTTGATTTCGAAAAGGGTGAAGGAAGTCGTATTTTATTAAAGGTGTTTTTGATTTCGAAAGGGTGTAGGAAGTATCTATTTATAAAGGTGTTTTTGATTTCGAAAAGGGTGAAGGAAGTATCTATTTATTAAAGGTGTTTTGATTTCGAAAAGGGTGAAGGAAGTATCTATTTATTAAAGGTGTTTATGATTTCGAAAAGGGTGAGGAAGTATCTATTTATTAAAGGTGTTTATGATTTCGAAAAAGGGTGTTATCTATTTATTAAAGGTGTTTATGATTCGAAAAGGGTGTAGGAAGTATCTATTTATTAAAGGTGATTTCGAAAAGGGTGAAGGAAGTATCTTTTTATTAAAGTTTTTTGATTTCGAAAAGGGTGAAGGAAGTATTTATTAAAGGTGTTTTTGATTTCGAAAAGGGTGAAGGAAGTATCTATTTATTAAAGGTGTTTTTGATTTCGAAAAGGGTGAAGGAAGTATCTATTTATTAAAGGTGTTTTTGATTTCGAAAAGGTAAGGAAGTATCTATTTATTAAAGGTGTTTTTGATTTCGAAAAGGGTGAAGGAAGTATGTATTTATTAAATGTTTATGATTCGAAAAGGGTGTAGGAAGTATCTTTTATTTAAAGGTGTTTCTGATTTCGAAAGGGTGAAGAAAGTATCTATTTTTAAAGGTGTTGAAAAAGGGTGAGGAAGTATCTATTATTAAAGGTGTTTTTGATTTCCAAAAGGTGTTAGGAAGTCGTATGGTTTTATTAAAGGTGTTTATGATTTCGAAAAGGGTGAAGGAAGTATCTATTTATTAAAGGTGTTTATGATTTCGAAAAGGGTGAAGGAAGTATCTATTTATTAAAGGTGTTTACGATTTCGAAAAGGGTGAAGGAAGTATCTATTTATTAAAGGTGTTTATGATTTCGAAAAGGGTGTAAGGAAGTCGTATGGTTTTATTAAAGGTGTTTATTGAGGTGGTTATTATCTATTTACAACAAACTGCATTATGTCTTTCTAAAAAATTATTAAATACAAAGAACAATAATAACAATACCCCCTCAAAGAGAAAAAGAGAAAGAAGAAGAGAAGAAGAAGAGGATGAAGAAAAGAAGAGGAAGAAGAAAGAAGAAGTAAAGAAGAGGATGAAGAAAAAGAAAGAGGATGAAGAAGAAAAAGAAAAAAGAAAAAAGAAGATCAAAATATAAGACCTCGGGCGCGTTTTCGTTATCTCTCTGCCATACATAATGGATGGGGAGGCCCTTTCCAATTTTCCATAAACCTATTTCGCATGACCCAACCAAAACACGAGGACCCCCCCACCCACCCCCCCATCCTCCCCCGTCCCCACCCCAACCCACCCTTCCCTCCTTCCCCTCCTTCCCCCACCCACCCCACCCCCGTCCGCCGCCCATCCGCCCTGTGGCTCCGTCCGTATGTAAACACTCGGGTCCTTGGTAGGCGCCGGGGCTATCTCCCAATAGGATTACTTATGATATTTACGTGTCGCTCTTCGGAATCCCTTCGCGATAATCTCCCGAGAGGCCCAGGAGAAGGATCGAGTGGGGTGCGAATTTTTTTTTTCTTTTAACGCCCGTCTTAATTGCGGATTTATCGATTGTTGGGGCGGTTTTCGGTTCGAATCGCGAGACGGCCGTTGAAGCGAGGGCGCTGTGTACGGTTCCGACCACGCTTTTAGCACGGCGATTCGAAGGCGATAAACCCTCTTCGCCTTTAATACGAAACGAGGGGGGGGGTGGGGGGGGGGACGCACGGAATTAGAGATGCAGCGTATGTCGTGTTGTGGGGGTGGGTGGGGTGGAGAAGGGGGGGGTAGCCCTGGACACACGCATTACGTCGCCGGTGCGATGACGGCGACGTCCGCGCCTAACATCCGGGGTTCTAAGTCTTACGCACGCACGCACACACACACACACACACACACACACACACCACACACACACACACACACATACACGTCTGCACCGAAAACCCAGGATTCTAAGTCTACACACACACACACACACACACACGCAGAAACAAACAAGACGTATTCATTTAGAACCCTCATTCAGATTTTGATAGGAATCCCTTCCCGCCGATGTGGTCTTGTGATTTCCACCTCGCAGACACTCCCAAAATTCTAAAACCCATTGATCAGGTATCCCCCCCCAAAAAAAAAAGCCTATACAACTATCTATCTTCTTTATATAAGACCCCTTTAGCCCTCTAAACCCGAACACCATATTTCCGGAAAAAGGCGGGAAATGACCGAACCTAACTTATTCTAGCCTAACCTAACTTTATTAACCTAGCCTAACCTAACTTGACTTAACCTTAGCCTACCTAACTTACTTAACCTAGCCTAACCTAACTTACTTTACTTAACTTAACATAGCCTAACCTAACTTAACTTTAGCCTAAGTTAACTTTACTAACTTCACCTAGCCTAACCTAACCTAACTTAACCGGGCTGAACTTTTTCCTAATTTACAAAGGCGAAGATGAGGTTTTCCTTCCTTTATTCCATCTATTCTCCCCGCCCTCGCCCCTCAACCCCCACCCCTATACACACTCCTCGTGGGCGTGGTGGGGGGGGGAGGGATGAAGGGGGAATTGAGTAAGAGGGTGGAGAGAGGGAGGAGGGAGAGGGAGAGGGAGGGTAGAGGAGAGAGGAGAGAGAGAGAGAGAGAGAGAGAGAGAGAGAGAGAGAGAGAGAGAGAGAGAGAGAGAGAGAGAGAGAGAGAGAGAGAGAGAGAGAGAGAGAGTAGATATATATATATATATATATATATATATATATATATATATATATATATATATATATATATATATATATATATATATATATTAACACACGCAAATGTGAATGTTTTCTTCTAACTCATTTCATGTTTTCATCTTTTTTGAAAATTCCAAGAAGTGAGAATTGAGTTTCGACGAGAAGCAAGGCAATAAAAAATGTCTTTGTGTCGAAATTTGCATACTAATTACCCTCATTAAGGATGCAAGGGCGTAATTGATTGGCTGAAAGGGCGGCTGGCTTTTAGTGCGACTTCGGCCGGAGACGCGGAGGGCGGCGACGGCGGCGGTGCCCTCTGCGGGACCTGTTACTCTTTCTCTCCCCGTCTCTCTTTTCCTTGAATTTATCTTTAAAACGAAAAAGGAAAAGAGTTGCTATGACGAAAACTTTCTATCTGTCTCTGCCTCTTTTCTTTCTCTCTCTCGCTCTCTCGTCTCTCCCTCCACTTCTCTCTCTGTCTGTCTTCTCTCACTCTCTCCCATTCTTCGTTCTCTCCCCTCCTTTTCCCTTCCCTCCTATCCCTACCTCCCTCCCTCTAACTCTCTCTCTCTCTCTCACACACACACACACACATATATACACATACAAGTATACCTGCATTCCTGTATACACTCATACACACACACACACCCACATCCACATATCCACAAAGCCACCCAAATCAACATGGAAGTCCAGCATAAAATCTTCCGAGGAGTTAGTCTTTGTGTTTTAACAATCCCCTTCTGTGGTCACGCTTGTGATCAGGATCCCACTTCCTATCTCCTTCGCCAGAGTCCTCCGTGTTCACAGGAGTGACTCAGCGTTGACTCATTTTTATGAACCGGCTGGAGAGATAAAAGCTTCAGGAAACCCTCGGAAACACTCTCTAGAGCTTGCGTGCCAATTAAACCACCGTCTGATGATTTATCAATGCCGAGAAGTGTATACGGCGGCCGTAGTTTTTTGCAAATTTCTGGGTAACTCATTTTTTTCTCTCTCTCGATTTCCTTGGAGACGTCTGATCTTCGCCCATTCGAGAGAGAGGAAAAAAAGAGGAAGGACTCGCGCACGCCTGGCTACACTGGCGTCGGCGAGGGGTTGGCAACACTGCTCGAGAGTCCTGATGAGAGATAACCCCGAGGGAGATCCCGGCCGCCCCCAAGACGCCCCTGCAACTGACCGGAATCGCGGGGAGGTAATTGATTAACCCGCCGACCACTGTTTACCGGCGCCCTCCGCGTTCCTCCTCATTTCCGTCCTCTTTCTGATCGGCGCCGATTGGGCCCTCCCCCACTAGGTAAACAGGGGCGGCGGGGGGCGCTCTCTCCCTCGCGCTTCGGCGACTGTAAGGGAGCCTGTCCGCCGAGAGGAGATCAATCCCCGCCGCGTCCGAGCGAAAACCAACCTGGCGTCGGGCGGAGTCAGGTGCGTCGGCCGCAGCCCCGCGCCGAGCAGCGTGTGTGCGACGCCCGGGCGAGGCATCAGGGGGCAAGGGAGCGGCGGGTTATTACAGGCCCTGGGGTCCGGCGGCCGCTCGAGCGTGCGAATTAAGGGAACATCACATGGGCCGCCCGGCGGTAGTGGGGCGGCCCGCACAATGGCCCAGTGAATGACAATAATGCCGCAGGAATTAAAGGCTCACGGAGCTGTCATCAGGCGGGGGGACGCGGGCGGCCATATGGGAGATAAGGAGCGATTGTGCTCGCGTCGAGGCGGCCGTCACGACGCAGGTAAATTGCCTCCTTCGACCCGACCTCTCCCTGGAGGAGCGAGGGAAGGAGGAGGCGCTGTGAGGGGGAGGCCGCGGGCCCCGTGCGAACATGCGGGCGAGGGGGAGCCAGATAACGCTCCGGATAAGATAGGGGCGGCGTCGCAGGGTGGTCCTCCAGGCCTAGCCCCGCCCAGACCCCCCCCCCAAAAAAAAAAAAAAAGAAAGGCACACACACGCACGCACACACACAGAAATACACTCACACACACACTCGGCCGTCGCGGGTGTGTGGCGCGGAGCAGGATGTTGCGGTGAGATGCAAGAGCGCGGCTGTCGTCCCCGTCAGAGGAGACTCGCCCTCACGGCGGGGGCGCGCAGGGCCGAGAGCCGCTTCCGCCGCGCAGCCAGCGAGCGGGACGGCGAGATGCCTGTCTAGCCTCCGCCGCCTCCCGAGGACAACCTGCATCTCCCGCAGGAAATCCGAATTCCCGATGATTACTTGAGCATTATTAACGACGAGAAGCCAATCAGTTCCGCCGAGGGTATTGAGCTGTTCAGGGAAGGCTAAGCGTGCATGGCGTATCGCGGCTCTGTTTGCATTCGCGGCAAAAACGCGCGGGCGGCTTGTCCTGACGTGCGCTGCTACCGTGGGGAGGTTTTTGCGCGCTTGAACTTCGGGGTTTTAGACGGAGCTGCCTCGGACGTCCGCACTTCCATGAGATAATTGTGCGCATGATCGATCCCCTGGGCATGACGCGGCTGTCCCGCCTGCAGCTGCGGCGCCCGACCGGAACACGTGCCGGAATTCTGTCTCGAGCGGCCGCGTGCGGCTTCCGTCCCATCTGCGCATGCGGTCGCCGTCGTCGGAACAGCGGTCATCCTCCACTGCATCGCCCTCTGCAACCTCTACAGCAAGAGCCAAAGCCCTCTCGTCTTCAACTAAACCCTTATTCACGATAACGCACAAAACCGGCCACGGATGACCCCGCCCACGGATGTCACCGCCCATAGATGACCTCCCTGACCCTGCCACAAGACCTCCTGCCACCAGACCCCCGCGTCGCATGCGGCACTGCTTCTATTACGCTCGCCAGGAAATTATTAATCCATTCCCCTTCGCGTGGCCATCAATAGATAAATGCAGCACATTATTCAGTCACCTGCCGTGTTTCCTTCATGAGGGGAGCGATGTCACCCAAGCCAGTTTTCCCCTGGGTGGTGCGTAGTGTGTGGATGTGAGGCAGAGAGAGAGAGAGAGAGAGAGAGAGAGAGAGAGAGAGAGAGAGAGAGAGAGAGAGAGAGAGAGAGAGAGAGAGAGAGAGAGAGAGAGAGAGAGAGAGTGAGAGAGAGAGAGAGAGAGAGAGAGAGAGAGAGAGAGAGAGAGCTCTGAAAGATAGATAATAGAATACATAGATAGAGTGAGTGACAGACAGACAGAAAGAAGGAAAGGAAGAAGGGAGAGAGCCTGTTTTATGAGCGGTGTCGGTGTTTTTAGACACGCTCACTGCTCGCTTCTTCCTGCGCGCCGCTCTACCGCGACGGTGTCCGCCCGGAGATGAACGTCAACCTCGTGGATGCTGGAGGCACCTCTCCCTCTTCCTCAACCCTTTCCTTCCCACCAATACAATACCAGCAAAAGACACCCCAAGAGTATACATGCCCCCCCCCCCAACAACCCACCATCCTTTTTCAGACTCATCCCACAACTCCTACTCCCAGCGAGGTCGTCCTCCTCCTCCTCCCAGCGAATGTCCTCGTCCTACTCCTAGCGAAATGTCCTCGTCCTTCTCCCAGCGAGGACCTCCTCCTTCCTCCTCTCTCGTCCTCTCCTCTCCTAGTCCTCCTCCTCTCCCAGCGACCTCCTCCTCCTCCTCGTCTCCTCCTCCTCCTACTCCCAGCTAGATCGTCCTCCTCCTCCTCAGCGTCCTCCTTCCTCCCAGCTAGACAGTCCTCCTCCTCTCCCAGCGAAAGCTCCTCTCCTCCTCCTTCTCCTCCTCCTGAGCTAGATCCTCCTCCTCCTCCTCCTCCCAGCCGCCTCGCTCCTCCCCAGCGAGAAATTCCTCCTCTCCCAGCTAGACAGTCTCCTCCTCCTCCTCCCAGCGATAGATCTCCTCTTCCCAGCTAGAATCTCCTCCTCCCTCCCAGCTAGAGTCCTCCTCCTCCTCCTCTCCCAGCTACAGTCCTCCTCCTTCTGTCCTCCTCCTCTCCTCCGGCGCTCCCCTCCTCCCAGCTAGACCCTCCTCCTCCTCCCAGCTAGACCGTCCTCCTCCTCCTCCTCCCAGCTAGATAGTCCTCCTCCTCCTCCTCCCAACTAGAGATCGTCCTCCTCCTCCTCCCAGCTAAATCGTCCTCGAAGCCGTTCACACTCCACCCGAACGGCGTCAACCTCCACCTGCGAAAGAAGCGGGAGTGAACCATGTCATGATTGCAGCCGCCGCCATCATCCACGCTCTGCGGGCGCCTCCTCCCCTCGCCATCAGCAGAGGAACGCACATTTCCCTGCCGGCGTCGTGTCGTTTCTTCGAGTGCGTTTCCTCTGTAAATTCTTCGTCTTTTGGAGGTTCAGAGCGTGCGTTATACCCGCGCTGGCTTTATCGAAGATAGATAAGGAGTGATTAAGGAGAGAGAAAAAAAAGTAAGGAGGAGAAAGTTATAAGAGAAAAAAAGGAAAGGAAAAAACATAGTGCGAGACAAAGCACGAGAGAGAGAGAAGAGAGAGAGAGAGAGAGAGAGAGAGAGAGAGAGAGAGAGAGAGAAGAGAGAGAGAGAGAGAGAGAGAGAGAGAGAGAGAGAGACAGAGAGAAAGAGAAGAGAGAGACAGAGAAGGGAAAGACAGAGAAGAGAGAGACAGAGAAAGAGAAAGAAGAGAGAAAGAGAAAGAGAAAAAGAAAGAAAGAGAAAGAGAAGAGAGAGAGACATTGGTAGTGCAATTGCCAGCTGAAGGAGGCATCAGAGCCAACCTGTAGTGCTCGCGTCCAAGGAGCAGGATCCAGGTGGGAGCGGAGCAGAGAGCCGCGTAAATTGCCTCCGTCTCGTCGAGCTTATCTGATTGCTATCTGCGCCCTCCCACTCTCTCTTTCCTTCTCCTGCCTCGCGTCCCGAGAACATTACCCGCGATAAAGTGGTGCCTGGAGGGTAATTGGGCAAGGTGTTTTTCGGGGACACTGGAAGAGGCGGGCGGGGGGGGGCTGATGTGCTGAAGCCACGTAGGATCTTGCAAGCCCTGGGTGCACCTTTGCAGTTGTTGGGGGGGATTCTGCTGTACGGACTCTACGTCTCTCTTGAATTGGGAATTTATTTATTTATTTATTTATTTTATTTATTTATTTTTTGTAAGAGCTCCATGAATTGGAAGTTTATTTTCCTTATTATTTGTTATTTTCACGGCGGCTCCATAGGTCTTCGTTCAGGGATACGGGAATTGACGACAGCACGGGCACGCTTTCGGTCGGCCGCCATTGTCTCTTATCTCTCTGCGGTTGTCAGCACGACGTAATTCGCCAGAAATATTGATGGTAATAACCAGCATTCCTACGCTGGCGGGTGGCGGCGGACGGCAGGACTCGGCTGGTGGTTAGGCCTCATTGTCTAATCCCGAGAGAGAGTCCCCCGCCGTCCGAGGGTCTGGCCGCGATCGCCTCCTGTCCGCCCTCAAGATTGAAGGGCCCGACACCTGCCGAAAGCCCTAGTTCGGGCGGGCTGGACGCGGCGAGCCCCCTCCCGTCGCCGCGAACTCCTTAGGAAGGGAGAACACAAAGGAAGTCGGGTCGGTTTACGCCGAGGTCGCGATCGGCTTTTGTCTTCGGGGAGAGCGCATCGTGCGGCGCGGAGACAGGTGCGGCGCAGATGCATCCGCAGCCAGGAGAGCGCAGCCCTAGCATGTGGGACGCGGAGGGGCGCGGGCGGGGCGAGGCGAGAGCCCGGCCGCCCTCCCTCCCCGGATGATGATGCTACAGTAATGGAGGACGTCGCTCGGGGCGCCCATCCCCTCCACCTCACCGTTACAAATACTACCTCTACCTGTTACACTCGTTAAACCTATCGTTGATGTCTATCTTTCGTCCGTATTATCGCCTCTCTCTATCTCGTTCTGGCACCATTATCACCGACAGCTGTTCTGTCAGGCTCATCCATCATGAGAAGAGCGTTTCTCATATCTACTTCATAAAAGTTATTTTTGTTATTGATTGTAGCGAAGCCGCGCTCTCCCCGCCGCAGGACGCAGCCTCCTCGTCGACATTCTCTCTTACAAACGTCATCATTACCCCGCGCATTCTTACCCGATGTATACATCACTCGGAGCGAAGACTAATATGCAATAGCAATTTTTCATCATTTACGCCAAAGAGGTTGTTTGTGTCGCGAGGCGGCGGCGAGGGCGTGCAGCTCCCTTCTGCGCGCGGAGGACCGGCCCGACTCCCGCCAGGCGCTGGAATTCCGTCCTCGTCGATACTCCGGGAGAAGCAACACCTGATGACGGTACACGCGAAGTCTCTCAGCCGGCGCCCACCTCGGAATAAATAATGTTTCCGTCGTTAAGGGCGTGTATCTGCGGGAGTAGGAGTGTAAGTGCGAACTTGCGGTTGTGCCGGGCACTGTCATGGCCCGCTACCCTCACTAACTAATGGGCTCGAACTCGTGCCCAAATGAAGGGGTTGGCTACCTCCCCGCCACTCGTTTGAATATCAGCCTTTTTAAAAAAATCTCTTAGCGGTAATATATCTAACGAACCAATACACTTAATGTTAGTCTCACAAAGAATCTTTCGACAAATTACGAGTCCACCGGGAATAAATATTTCTCGGAACGGCCCTCTCCGAGCATCTCTTTTGGCCGTCGCAAGAAACTCGGGATTTTAGCATATTCTGACTCACGCCGGAGCGATGCTGACTCTGGAGGGAAACCTGCGACAAATGCGGCGGATTATAAACAAAAATGCTTACAATAATGCTTAATGCGTGACCCTCAGAAACACCTTTATGCTGAACCGTTCGTGCAGATCCCGCAGAGTTCTGGAGAAACACCCGGCAGTTGTTATTGTTCTTCTTTGTTAATTATACATCATGAACAATAAAATCACACACACAAACAAGCGTGCGCGCATGCTCTCCTGCGAATCCAGCCCTCACAGCTCAAAAAATATATAAAACCTGATCTTACCTTCGCTGAGAATAAATAACGAATGTAAATAAAACTATATTATGTCCTCATTTCAAAACGTAGGCCTACCCACGAACTCAATCACGTGATCATGACAGAGAGAGAGAGAGAGAGAGAGAGAGAGAGAGAGAGAGAGAGAGAGAGGAGAGGAGAGAGAGAGAGAGAGAGAGAGAGAGAGAGAGAGAGAGAGAGAGAGAGAGAGAGAGAGAGAAGAGAGAGAGAGAGAGAGAGAGAGAGAGAGAGAGAGAGAGAGAGAGAGAGAGAGAGAGAGAGAGAGAGAGAGAGAGAGAGAGAAAGAGATTTCAATCTTCTACCGACACATCCCTGAATTTCCATAAATCTAATCAGCTCACATCCAAGAGTGCCAACAAGTACATTCCAAGATGAGGTATTGTGCTTCACGAAGGCAGTTACAAAAATGGAATGAGTAAAGATCAATTCACAAGACATGTCAAAATGGAACGAGAAGTGAGAACACCAATAGACTTGCACAAAAATAAAAAGGAATTATTTTTTTTTTAGTTATCATGCTAAGCCAAACAGAAATATGACTGAAAAAAGGTAGGAAGACCAAAACATACCACGGAATAAAAAAAAGTTAATGAATTTGGGCTAATTAAGGCCATTAAATAGTTAGCACATGCTTTCGCTGATATGAAACGCAGGCAAGAACCCCTCCCTCCCTACCCCACTCACCCATCCCCCCCCCCCCTTCGATCGGAAATTTCACCCAAGTTACTGCAATTTCTTAAGTCGGCGAATCAGCTGATGAGCCACCCAAATCATAGACCAGTTTCCCCTCACAAAATGCCCTTTCAAACGCCTTCAGAGATTAGCTAATCCTTACCCATACTTCTTTCCCCCCACCCCACCCCCACCCTCCTACACCATACTTCTTTCCCCCTCCCCCCCCCCCTCCCCCCACCCTTCCTTACACATACTTCTTTCCCCCTCCCCACCCCCCCCCCTCCTTACACATACTTCTTTCCCCCTCCCCCCCCCCCACCATCCGTACCCATACTCTTTCCCCTCCCTCCCCCTTCCCCATCCCACCCTTACGCCAATCGAAATAAAGACCAAAAAACGTTCTACTTTTCAAAAAAATGTTCTTTTTCTCGAACAGCAGTTGGATCGATTTTATTAAGCCTTCCAAAACCTGCTTATGATTCCGTTTGATTATGATTATAAGCCAATCAAGCTAATTATATGCAGGAGGGCGATATTAATCCTATTCATTACAAACAAGAATCTGGTCATTTTTTTTTTTTTACAAGATTTTTTTTTTAAAGGTCTCAGAAGGACGAACGGTTGTGTGTGTGTGTGTGTGTGTGTGTGTGTGTGTGTGTGTGTGTGTGTGTGTGTGTGTGTGTGTGTGTGTGTGTGTGTGTGTGTGAGAGAGAGAGAGAGAGAGAGAGAGAGAGAGAGAGAGAGAGAGAGAGAGAGAGAGAGAGAGAGAGAGAGAGAGAGAGAGAGAGAGAGATCGAGAGTGATCTACTATCTACCTATCTATCCATCTATCTACACACTTTACACAAGTAAAATCAGAAAAAAACTTAAAACTTAAAAACAAGAAAGAGAGAATGATCGAGCGTGCGTCTATCTATCTACCTATCCATCTATCCATCTATCTACACATTTTACACAAGTAAAACCAAAAACCGAAAAACCTAAAACTTAAAAACAAGAAATTCCCTCAAGGATTCGTCCGCACTCCTTCCCGCGAGTGAATCCTGAATCTCCCAACCAGGATATTTAATGAATCTACAACACACGGTATTCCAGGATGGGGTGTTGTTGAGATCGAAGAAACGAAGAGAATTAAAATAAAACAGACTAAATAAAATAGAGAAAAGGGAAGAAAACGAACAGTAAAGAAAAACTTAATAAAAATAGAATAAATAAAATAGAGAAAAATGAAGAAAACGAACAGTAAATAAGAAATAAAAAAAAAAAATAAATAGAAAATAGAGAAAAGTGAAGAAACCGAAAAGAAATAAAACAAAAAAAATAAAACAATAAATAAAATAGAGAAAAGTGAAGAAAGAACAGTAAGAAAAACTAAAAACAAAATAAAATAAAATAGAGAAAAGTGAAGAAAACGAACAGTAAGAAAAAAGAAAAAGAATAAATAAATAGAATAAATAAAATAGAGAAAAGTGAAGAAAGCGAACAGTAAAGAAAAAGAAAAAAAAAATAAATAATTAAATAAATAAAGTAGAATAAATAAAATGATAAAGTGAAGAAAACGAAAAAAGAAAAAAAAAATAAAAAAATAAAAAAATAAAATAAATAGAGAAAAAAGTGAAGAAAGAAAGAAGCACCGAAGGCACTAATAAAAATAAAAATAAAATAAAATAGAAAAGAATAAAATAAAAAAAGTGAAGAAAACGAACAGAAAAGGACAAAAATAAATGACAAGTAAATAAAACATAAAACAAGAGAAAAGAAAATAAAAAGAAGGAAAAGAAAATAAATAAAGAAAACAACAAAAAGAAAGAAAAAGAAAGAAAACAGAAGGAAAGAAAAAAAAATAAAGAAAAGAAAGAGAAAGAAAACAGACCAGGAAAGAAAGAAAATAAAAATAAAGGAAAGAAAAATAAATAAATCAAGAAAAAAGAAACAAGGGAATTGTATGCCAACCGCACTGACGACAGACAGACACGGGGGTGCCAACCTAGTTTCTATAAGAGCATCAGCTTTAGCAGTTGTAGAGTGGCATCGTGGCACTGTGCTCAGGTGTGGGAGCGAATTGCGAACACAGGTAAAATAGACAGAAAGAATAATCTTATCGAGCTTTAATGTCTACAGAGATAGATGCAAAGACAGAGATACACACAGGAAGATAGATATAAAGATGCACAAATTAAGACAGACACAGAAAAACATACATGAAGATAGATACAAAGATACACACATAAAGATAGACGAAGAGATACACATATAAAGACAGACCCAAAGATACACACATGTATACATACATATACACACACAAACAAACAACAGACAGACAAACAATCAGGTACACAGACACACACACACACACACACACACACAACGTTCTTCTTCCAGAGACCTTAAATAAAAAATAAAAAAATAAATAAAAAAAAAAATAAAAATAAACAGCAATCAGAAACCTTCCCCCTCAGAACCCCCCTCCCCCCCCCCCACCTCGAACCTTCTAGACGTCGCAGCTAAATTCCCGATCCCATGTTTCTTGGGTTCCAGGATCTCCTTCCCGGCTGTGATTTGGAATTCCGAAGGGCTGTCCGTCCCTCGTCTCCCACCCTGCCCCTTCCACGCCCCTCCTCGAATTCTCTCTCTCTCTCTCTCTGTCTATCTTTCTCCTCGGATACTCTCTCTCTCTCTTCCTCTGTCTGTCTGTCTGTCTGTCTCTCTCTCTCTCTCCCTCCTCGAATACTGTCTTCCTCTCTATCACTCTCTCTCTCTCTCTGTGTTTCTGTCTCACTCTCTCTCTCCTCGAATACTATCTTTATCTCTTTCTCTCTCTCCCTCCTTGAATACTGTCTTTCTTTCTCTCTCTATCTCTCCCCCCTCCTCGATACTCTCTCTCTCTCTCTGTTCTGTCTCTCTTCTCTCTTCCTCACCCTCTCGAATACTGTCTTTCTCTCTCTGTCTCTTCTGTCTCTCCTCGAATGTCTCTCCTCTCTCTCCCTCCTCGAATACTCTCTCTCTCTGAATAACTCTCTCTCTCTCTCTGCCGTCTGTCTGTCTCTCTCTCCCTCCGCCATGTTTTCGATACCCGCCCGTCCGCGCCGGCCGAGACCTCCCCCCCCCCCCCAGCAAAACCTTTAAACCCGCCTCGCATCCACTTACGTTCATCACTCGGGGGGGGGGGGGGGGGGGGTCCGCCTAAACACGGCCTGATCCGCGGAGATCAGAAAAATCACCTTGCATATACGTTTTAACCCGCGCTCTCTGCCTCCTCCTCTCCCCCCCCGCGCTCTCCCCCTCCTCCCCCCCCCCCACCCACCCCGTTCTTTATCGCGCTTGCAGGTTCTCCGGTGCCTTTTGTTATTTGCTCTTTCCTTCTTCTTCTTGCTCTTTCCTTCTTTTTCTCCTTCTCTTTCTCGTCCTTCGTTCCGGTTTTCTGTTATGCTGCTTCTCTCTTCTTCTTCTTCTTCTTCTCTAAAGTGGTTTTATTTGTTCATATTCAAGTATCATCGTCGCCATTATTATTGCAATTATCATCATCGTTATCATTATCATTATATATTTATTACTATTATTATCATAATTACCACTATGTTTTTATTATTATTATTATCATTATTATTATTATTATCATTATTGTTATCCTTCTATCATCATCATCACTATTATAATATATCTATTATCATCATCATCACTATTATAATATATTTACTATCATCATCATCACTATTACTATCATTATCATTATTATTACTATTAGCATCATCATCATATATATATTATCATTATTACTATTATTACCACACTACTACTACTACCATAATTATCATTATTTTACTATTATTATCAATGATGTCATTCCTATAGTTTCTATTATCATTACTGCTATTACTACTTTTATCATTATTATCATTATCATTCAGATTATCATTATTATTTTCATCATCATCATCATATTGCTGACATTGTTTCATCATCATTATTATCATCATTATCACTATAATAACCATCATCTTCATCATCATTATTATTATTATCATTATTACTATTATCATTGTTACTATAACAACAACAACAATAATAGTACTACTACTACTACTACTACTAATACTAATAATAATAACAACCACAATAATCATTATAATCATCATTATTGTGACAATCATTATCATTAACAACATCATCATTACTATTACCATTGCAAATATAATCTTAATTATAATTTTTCTTCTGATCTCCTTCTTATCAATTAAAAATACTTTACTGTAATTTCATCGTCATTATTATCAGTATTATTGTTATTCCTTTATTATCACCTTTACATTATTGTTATGATCTCATTATCATTATTATTATTACGGAATAATTAGCATGATGATGATGATGATTACTTTCATTACTCTGCTTGTGTAAATTTTATATATTTTATATTTTTTCTCTCCTTCTTTTTATCTCAATTCTCCTCCTCTTCTTCCCTTTCATCCTTCACTTCCGACTCCTTCGTCTTCTTCATCAACTCTCCCCCCCCCTTCTTCTTCTGTCTCCATATTCGCTTCGCTGCTCCCTCTTCATCTCCCTCCCCTCCCCCTCCTACCACTTCTTTTGCTTCCTCCTCCTCCTCCTTCCCTTTATTCTTCTTCTTTCTCTCTCCCTTCCTCCACTTTATCCTCCTCCCCCTCTTCCTTTATTCTTCTCCTCCCTCTCTTCCCTCCTCCTCCTTTTCCCCTCCTCAACTACCCTCACCCTCTCCTCCCCTCCCCACCTCCCCCTCTCCTCCTCTGACCTTCCTCCCCCTGCTTATTTTGACCAATATTTGTGCGGTCATTGTGGGACGTGATTGCACCCCCTCCCCCTCCCCCTCCCCCCCCCATCCGCCCTCAAGCATCATATGTTGCCGCATCCTCGCTCCTCCTCACGGGCCCCCGCTCTGAGTCCTTTCTCTCCGCGCCGCCCACGTCCATTTGAAGCCACCGGGCCACCCAGATCCGTCGAAGGACCTGGGCTTCAGGAGGGGGTGGGGTGGGGTGGGGTGGGGGTGGGTGGGGGGGGGGACAGCGGACGCTCTCAAAAATATTCCATTAAATACTTGGGGTGGTGGGTGGGGTGGGGGGTGGGGGAGAGGGGGTAGAGGTTCCTTGGAGTGACTCAGGGACTCAGGGGGGAGGGGGATGGGGGGGGGGAGCAGGGTGGGAGTGGATAGAAGGGGGTACCAGGGAGGGAAAGGAAGGGGGGGGTTGCTAGGATAGAGGAAAGGGGGGGGTAGCAAAGAAGGAGGGGAGGGAATTGACGGTACCAGGAAGGAGGGAAGGGAATTGGGGGGTACCAGAAAAGGGAGGGAGGGGGTAGCAGAGGAGGGGAGGGAATTGAGGGGTACCAGAAAAGGGAGGAAGAAGGAAGGAGGGTAGCAAGGAAGGAAGGGAAGGGAATTGAGGGTAGCAGAAAAGGGAGGAAGGGAAGGAGGGTAGCAGAAAAGGGAGTGAGGGATTGGGGGTAAAGAAAAAGGGAAAAAGAAGGAAGGGGGCAGCAAGGGGGAACGAAGGAAGAATCGAGAGGACGAGACATCCTACTTAAAAATCCTCCTGCTGGTTAATCCATCAGTTTATATCCGTTTCCATCTTCTTTTACTTCCTCGCGCACCGTCATTTCTTTTGCATAATCAACGCCCATCCCATGCCTTAGTCTTAGACCTGAAGTTGTTGTTTTTTTTCCTTATTTTTCCTGTTTTAAAATTTGTGTCGGAGGAACTGCACACAAGTAGTCGTTTGAAAGCCTTTATTATCTATATATTTATCTATTCTATCTATTCTTATTTACTATTCTATTTATTTACTTTTTTATTTGTTGTGTGTGTATGTGTGTATGTGTGTGTGTGTGTGTTGTGTGTGTGTGTGTGGTGGTGTGTGTGTGTGTGTGTGTGTGTGTGTGTGTGTGTGTGTGTGTGTGTGTGTGTGTGTGTTGTGTGTGTGTGTGTGTGTGCGCGTTCGTTCGAAAGACATTTTCTCCTCCCTGTTCTCCTCTTCATGTTCCCTCCCAACCACGGCCTCATGTTCCCCGTGAAACTCATGATCTTCCGAATTAGCGCTTCTTCACCAGCGGCCAATTAATCATTCATAAATAATCATCCATGAATTGGCGAGAGCTTACCGGGTTCCGCATCCCCACGGGTTATTTCGTTCGCGTAGGCTCGTCGTCGGCAGATTCCTTGGTCCCTTTGCCTCGCCCTATGCCTGGCTCTGTCCCCCCCCCCCCCTCCACCCTTCCTCTGCCCCCCCCCCCCCCCCCTCTCCACCCTCCACCCTTCCTCTCCTGCCTGCCGTGGCCACACTTGAGCGCACATCCACAATCCCGAGACGACCCACTCCCCCGGCTAGCCACCCTCCCCCTCTCTTCACCCTTTCCCTTCCTCTACTTCCCCTTCTTCCTTTCCCTCCTTCTCCCTTCCTCTTCCCCCTTCTATCCTTTCCTTCCCTCCTCGCCCTTCCCTATCCCTTCTCCTTACCCTCCCCTCCCCCTCCCCTTTTCCCTTCCCCTCCCCCTCCCCCCTATCCTTTCCTTCCTCTCCCTTCCCTCCTTGCCCTTCCCTTCCCTCCTCCCCTTTCCTCCCCTCCCCCCTCCCCCTCCCCTAACCCTAAACCTTGAGACGTGAACCGCGCCGCCGCCGCCGCCGCCGGCCGCCTCCGCCGTGCCGCCCATCCCCCCCACCCCCCGCGCGGCCTGGCCAGCCTAAGTGCATCGTCCTGTTCTTCATTAGACGCCCGTGCGAAATGCTGATTAAATCTGGAGGGGCGGCCGGCGGGTGCAAGCGAGTGTAAACGCCGGTGGCAAACCCCAGACCTCGGGGATTTTCGTTCCAGCCTCCTCCCCTGGGGTCGCTCCCCGCCGCCGCGCACACGACCTGCGCCTCGGAAATCCGGACTGCGCGAGGGGCGAAACGATAGACATTCGAAATATTTTTTTTTGTTTTTGTTTTTTTCCGGGCCCCCCCCCCCCCCATCTCCCCGGGGTTGCACTACGATGACGGTGTCCGAATTGTTGCATTCGACGGACGCAAAAATGTTAATCAGTTCAAGATCATGATTGGCGTTACTCCTGAGTAATCATAATAAAGTTAATTGCAAAAGCAACTTTTAATATTTCAGCCGTGGATATGTTAAAAGTTACTGAAAATTATTTGAATTAATCCAGTCTTTGAATATTCCAGTGTTCGCACACTCTACATGCTTATGTGAACATATATAATACATACATACATACATACATATCTATTAATCTATCCATCTATGTGTCCGGGTACATATATATGTATGTATGTCTGTATACAAATATGTATGTCTATATCTTTCCGTATGTATCGCTTCTTTATTTATGGATCACTGTATCTCTCTATTTAAACATATACATCCATACATACACACAAACGCGTGTGTGTGTGTGTGCGCGAGAGTATATATATGTATATTTTTCGCTCTCGCTCGCTCCCTCCGCCACATACAACAGGGCCGCCGGATCCTCGAGCCCCTGCAGCGTCGACCGCAGGAGGCAGCAGGAGGAGCAGCGTCGACCGTTGGAGGCAGCAGGAGGAGTAGTTTCGACAGGAGAGCAGGAGGAGCAGCGTCGACCGTTGGAGGCAGCAGGAGGAGCGACATGCAGCAGAAGGAGCAGCGTCTACGGTCGACAGCGGGAGGAGCAGCGTCGACCGCAGGAGGCAGCAGGAGGAGCAGCGTCTACGGTCGACAGCGGGAGGAGCAGCGTCGACCGCAGGAGGCAGCAGGAGGAGCAGCGTCGACCGCAGGAGGCAGCGAAGGAGCTCCGCGGAGCCTCTGAGAGCGGGCGCAGCATCCCGGGCTCCGATAAAGGCAATCTCAGCGCCGGCAGCCTTCTGAGCTAATCAGGGTGACTGCCGGACTCGCTCATGCCCAGGCCGGCCGGTTGCGAGGGGAAGGGGGGAGGGGAGGGGAGGGGAGGGGGGAGGTCGGGCCATTTCTTGATAAGTGTATTACGTTCGCGGGGGCATGAAATGGTGCGATAATTGCGCGGGGGATACATTAGCCTTATACAGCGCGGAGGGGCGGGGCCTCGGCGTGCGCTCATAAAGCAAACCTTATAAAGCACGACACAATATCTGCACTGTAACCTGAACACAACTGTAACTTTAGGGAGGATCTTATCAACTCGCGGAAATATTGGCCAGACTGCGGCAGACCCAGAAGCGGCAGACAGGCAGGCGATTTCGGAGTTTCTTGTGCAAGTTTATGGCGGGTGATTCGCCGCCGCGCCGCCGCCGCCGCCCGTGGCACTTCCCCAAAACGGCGCTCGCAGTCCCCAAGGGCGCTCCGACGTCGGCCATGACCGCGCATCAACACTTACCCGGGCCGCCCCCAACCCCCTCGCCAAGTATTATATTCAACCAGAACATTCCCATCAGCTTCATCAAAAACTGCCGTCACACGACTCGAGCAGATAAACCGCAAATAATTACTCTCTCTGCCGGGCCCTCCCTCGACGTCCATTAACCCCCTTCCCGCCCCCACCGCCGCCCTCGCCCCCGCCCGCCCTATCTGCGACGCCGCCGTCCTCCCGCACTCTCAGGCGTCCCCGGCGGCGCGCATACCGACAGCGGCGGCGTCTCGGGCCTCGAATCTCGCCACAAAGCGTTCCTCAGCCTCCGCCACTCCCCCGAGGGATCCGTTTGAATCTCACGCCGCGGGACGAAGCGAATTTAACATCTTCAGCAGCGGGAGTGACACACGCGCTTGCTGAGCTCGGAGAGTGCACAGTATACCTCTCCCCTCCCCCCTCTCCCCCACCCTCCCTTCCGCCACATCAAAAGTGAAGTCTACTTTAGTGCGAAGGCCGAGTGCACCCCCTCCCTCCCCCTTCCCCCCCTTCCCCCCTCAGTGTAGGGGTCAGGCCGCCTCGACCACTAGAGTCCATTAACAACACGGAGTCATGACATGAACCCGCGTCTTTGTCTCTGCCTCCCAGCCTGGCCAGCGCATTTACCTACCTTTTATCCGACTGGAAGGAACTCAATGACCTTGTAATTACCTGCTCGCCCAAGAGTCATCTGCCTCACCAGACACGACCCCACGCCCGCACGCCCGACACGGAATATCACTTAATATGATTTGCATGTGTCCCGAGCCCACTCCATCGCCGCCCCGAGAGACGAACTACTTGCTTGCTCATAATAAAGCCTGATAAGCGACGGAGCCAGGTGCAATGTGCAGCAATGGGCCGGTTGTATCCACTCAGCTGGACAACAAAAGGGCATTTTCGGGCGCGATAGAACCTTTCGATAAGACGCCACGGAGCATAAGTAATCTCACAAAAAATATATATCAAAAGATAAATTGACAAAGCATGTACAGCTGAAGAGGTGAGAGAGAGAGGGAGAAAAAAATAACAAAAACGCATCAACGTCAACAAGTGGTTGGAATCAAAGATCCAAAGGAATTAAAAAAAAAAGAAAAAAAAGTAGAAGGTAGTTTACCAAATCTCACATAAGTAAAGGAAACGAGGATTTTTTTTTTTTTAAAGACTCTTACAGGGGCTTATATTTTAACACAAGCGGTCGCAGGCAGGAAGTGTCACGGGGGTGGGAGGGGGAGGGGGAGGACTTAGGCGGACGGGAAGAGGAAGGAGGAGGAGAGGAGGAGGAGGAGGAGGAGGAGAGGGAGGAAAGGAGTGGGAGGAGGGGAGGCGTGGCTCGGTTAAGTCCTGACAAGTGGCGGCGTTGGAGGAGGTATTGTTCTCACAGAGGACCTCTTGGGCGACGCACACTTCACGCGGGGGACACAAGCGACTCGAGCCCCAGCACTCCTCAACCCCTGTGGCTTCACACGGCCCCGGAGGCAAGGCTGGGGGAGGGAGAGGGAGAGGGAGAGGAGAGGGGAGAGGGAGAGGAGAGGGAGAGAGGGAGAGGAGAGAGAGAGAGAGAGAGAGAGAGAGAGAGAGAGAGAGAGAGAGAGAGAGAGAGAGAGAGAGAGAGAGAGAGAGAGAGAAAGAGAAAGAGAAAGAGAAAGAGAAAGAGAAAGAGAGAAAGAGAAGGGGGGGGCAGCCCGCTCTAAATAACCTCCCGGACCGACAGTTAAACAGTCGAACGAGCGTCAGGTAACAGGTTGTTGGCTCTATTTGGGCGTGGCGGCGGCGGCATGCAAAGCACACAGACTGGCCAATCAAGCGCACATTAAAAGCTTACGACAAATTATACTGATCAACGTTCTGGGCGATAAGAGAATCCTCCATACCTGATGTGGATCCTGTGGCGGTGGGAAACGCTGGCGACATACCTGGAAAGAGAAAAAAATATTTAGATCGCTGTAAAATCATGTGTATTATATTATGTAAGCACATAAATAATCTACAGTGTGTGTGTGTGTGTGTGTGTGCGTTTGTATGCGTGTGTGTGTGAAATGCACATACAAAAAGAGAGCGGGAACTATTGATTTTCTTTTAAACTTTCATTCAAAACAGATATAAAAAATAAGGTCACTATAAATCTCAGATATCCAGTAAAAAATACGACGATCGCTGACTACACCATAATCGTTCAAATACTACAGACCAAATTCCCTTCTTCGCTCTTCCCCTTCCCTCCTTCCCTCCTCCACTTCCCTTCCCCTCCCTTCCCCTTTCCCTCCTTCCCTCCCTCCACTTCCCCTTTCCCTCCTCCTTCCTCCACTTCCCCTTCCCCCTTTCCCTCCTTCCCTCCCTCCCCTTCCCCCCCTCCTCCACTTCCCCTTTCCCTCCCTCCTTCCCCCTTTCCCTCCTTCCACTTCCCCTTCCCCTTTCACTTCTTAAATCTCTCAATTTCCTCTACCCTCTTCATTCAAGAAAACAGCATTTAATGTCCACCCTCTTCGTTCGACAGACAGGGCCTTGCGTTGATGCTGAAGAAGCCGAGGGACTCCCTGCTCGCTTTACAGTCCCTGCCCCCGCTACCCCTTGGCATATTCCATCCCCATTATTCTTACGGTAGCCCGGGTCTCTTAACATGGTCATAACCACAAACGTCTTTTATTCCTGATTCTGTTTTCTTTCTTTATCTCTTTTTCTTCTGATTCTGTTTGTTTATATTTATTTTTCTTCTGATTCGTTTCTTTTATTTTTCTTCTGATTCTGCTTTTTTTTTTTTTTCTGATTCTGTTTTCTTTCTTTCTTTATTTTTTCTTCTGATTCTGTTTTCTTTATCTATTTATTTTTCTTGTGATTGTTTTCTTTCTTTATCTATTTTCTTCTGATTCCTTTTTTTTTATTTTTTTCTAATTCTGTTTTCTTCTTTATTTTTTTCTTCTGATTCTGTTTTCTTTATTTATTTCTTTTTCTTCCGATTCTGTTTTCTTTCTTTCTGTTTTGTCTCGTCTAAATGCCTTCAATGGACGAGGAACACTATTATCTCTTGATATCTATACTTCCTTCGTTTTCTTTCGTTATCTATTTTTCTTCTATACTTCTTTCGTTATAGTTCGTTATCTTTTTCTTCTATACCTCTTTCGTTATCTTTTGTTATGCTTCGTGGTCTTACGTAAAGGGTTAAATTGTTCGAAAAAATATGCTGAATTGTGTCTTTCTGCAGGTCGATGGCGTCTATGAAGAGGGAGAGGAGAGGGAGAGAAGTGGGAGGGAGAAGAAGATAGGAGGGAGAGTAGGATGGATAGGGAGAAGATTGGAGTGAGGGGGAAATGAGGGAAGGAGAAGGAAAGAGAAGAGGAGTGCGACAGATAGAAGAGAGATAAGGGAGAGAAAAGAGCGAAGAGAGGAGAGAAGAGAAGAGTAAGCAGAGAGAGAGAGCGAGAGAGAAGAGAAGAGAAGAGAAGAGAAGAAGAGAGAAGAGAGGAGAGAGAGAGAGAGAGAGAGAGAGAGAGAGAGAGAGAGAGAGAGAGAGAGAGAGAGAGGAGAGAGGAGAGAGGAGAGAGGAGAGAAGGAGAGAGAGGAGAGAGGAGAGAGAGAGAAGAGAGAGGAGATGAGAGAATGAGAGAAGAGAGGAGAGATGAGAGAGAAAGAGAGAAGAGAGAGAGAGGTCGCCGGGGATTTGAAGGGCGTGGCGCTGCCGGGCCGCCCAATCGGCTTACACTCGCCATCCAAGCCTCAGCCCTCTCTCCAAGAACCCCGGGGCTCATCTCCGCCGCCCGCCGCCCTCTCCTGGGCCCTGTGGGCGGCGATACATAACGGCGTCGCCACTTTGGGGAGCCCAGGTAGCGCGCGAATCGTAAATCGCCTCGCTATACTTAACGTGGACAAAAGGAAACGACTTTACGACACTCCGGGACACGATGAATGGACTCCCGAACTCTCGCTACAACGACGGACACGACGCCAGGACACCCGGGGAATGTCCGTGACACTCGTGACGAGGCGCGGACGCACGGACGCCCTTGTCGCCGAGGTCTCCTTCGTCGCTCCTCTCTCGCACCCATTCTCCCTCCTCCTCCTTTCCGTTCAGCGTCTTCAAAACTCGCCAGAGAGAGAGAGAAAAAAAGAAGAAGCAACAGAAGAGAGGGAGAAAAAAGAAAGACGCGAATAAAAAGTTCAAAACTCGCCAGATAAAAACAAAAGAAGCAACAGAAAAGAGAGAGAAAAAAGAAGCAACGGAAAAGAGAGAGAGGAAAAAAGAAAGGCGCGCGAATAAAAAGTTCAAAACTCGCCAGATAAAAACAGAAGCAACAGAAATGAGAGAATAAAAGAAGCAACAGAAAGAGAAAAAAGAAAGACGAGAATAAAAAGTTCGAAACTCGCCAGAGAGAGAGAAAAACAAAAGAAGAAGCAACAGAAAAGAGAGAATAAAAAACAATAGACGAGAATAAAAAAGACACGACGGAACATCCCCCTCTTCGCTCCTACCCGACTGCAGAAATATTAATCCAGCGAAGTGCAAAACATGGATATCTCCTCCGCTACAAGCTTCAATCAGGCACATCCTCACCCCCCTTTTTGCACCGCAGAGAATTGGATCCGACAGTGTGTGGGTTCTAATAGCTTCCTTCGCCCTCGACCAAAAGCGATACCGGCCGACCTCTCACCTGGGATAAGGGTAGTGTTTCATTCAACTCTGAAGGAGGATTAGAAGGAGGGAAAAGTGAAAATAACAGGGGGGCGAACTCGAGACAAACGCTAATCATAGCCTGGCGGGAGGATATCACGAAACGGGAGCGAAGGTTTCGGAGTCGTTCGGAGCTCTAATGTCGGAGGCAATGACAATAATAAAAGGAGGAAGAAGGAGAATCGTCGGAAAATAGTTTATTACAGCCTAGAAGAAGAAGAAAAATAATCAATTATCGAAGCATCATCAACAAACTGCGAGCGATTCCTGCTCCTCCTCGCCGACGCTTTCTCTCTTCTTCTCTCTTCTCCGTAATCTGATTCATCGCATATAAAAAAAAGAGAGACGAGAACAATGACGTTATAGACAAGTGGCTTTGACAGGCGTTACTAATTGTGGCCGCAAATAAATGTGGTATTTAACTATCCGGTCTGGCAGATATTCAGGGGAAGGAGAATAAGACCCGAGCCACTCACCTGATTTGTCGCTGGCTGCGCATTCATCCACGCGGACAAACACCTTTCACCTGAACGATATTACAAGATTTTTTTTTTTATCAAACGCAACTTCACCGGGAAAAAAGTGACATTAAATTCGCATCCTTTGATATTCTATAAGAGGAGGGAGGGGGAGGGAGGGAGGGAGGGAGGGAGAGGGAGAGAGAGAGAGGGAGAGAGAGAGAGAGAGAGAGAGAGAGAGAGAGAGAGGGAGGGAGAGGGAGGGAGGAGGGAGGGAGAGAGAGAGAGAGAGAGAGAGAGAGAGAGAGAGAGAGAGAGAGAGAGAGAGAGAGAGAGAGAGAGAGAGAGAGAGAGAGAGAGATTTGAGATTTGAAAGAGGAGAGAGAGAGAGAGAGAGAGAGAGAGAGAGAGAGAGAGAGCTCTTCGTCGCATTCTTCTTTTATAACGAAAAAGACGAATCACTTTACAAACGTATCACCAAAATCTTTTTTTTTGTCTCCCACTATACAAACGCATCTCCAAAAAATCAACATCGTTTTTCTTCTTCTTCTTCTTTTTGCTTTTTCTTTTTTGTCTCTGAGCGAACGAAGGCTTTCATGTCGGAGAAGTGAGGAAGAAGTAATGCAGGTAAGCCACGTTTCGAGGTTGGACTGTGGCGCCTTTGTGTAGGGATCCGCACGCTCTGATTTAATGACGGGGTCTCGCTTGAAGAAATACAGCGAGCAGACAGCTGGATCACCCGACTCGCTCGGTTATGAAGAAGGTTTAGTACGAGCGGGCTTTGTTCTGACGGAAAAACGATCGGTAATTATTCTACGAACTATTCAACGGTGTTAAAAAAAAGGTGCTATGATCAGTTTTATGTTGTTATCGGGATGATTGTACGCGTTGGAAAGCTTGCGGTTAGGAGGCCGAGTTTCCCAAGGGGCCTTTGTGGATGGGCGAAGGTCCCTCTGCCTTTATGTGATGGCTCCTCCCCCTGGCTCTTATCTCCCCGAAGACTATCCATATCGCCATCTCGCCTTTGTTAATATCAACTCTCGAGGATCTCCCATCATGCTGAGCCCCGCGAGTGAATCTTCCTTCGGGCGGTTACATCTCTATCACGAAGAAAGGAAAGGGGGAGAGAAAAAGAAGATGGAAAAGAGGAGAAAAACAAGAAAGATCCCCTTCCTTTCCTAATCCCTATAGGACGCCACATAAAACGGGATCGAGGCATCTGGAGAAGAGCATTCAAGGGGTCGCGGATTCTTTTGTCTTTCGAACTGTGTGTGTAGGATCTTCGTGTCTCGGAATGGGATGCTTAAGTCTCTGCCCCTGAGGAGAGTATGGCACACTCCGCCGCTGGACAATAACAGATCGTGAGGAGGGCGCTTCCCCCCGGCCTAAATGCTGACGATGAGAGGTCAACATCTCGGAACACCATGATGGCTAATAACAGCATTTCCTCCTGTCCCGCTTATCCGCACCATCTCTCGTGTCGCATTTCATTGCCTTTGAACCCTCTTCTATTAGGCTCCTTATCAGCCAACCTGGATGTTTAGCTCTTCCTGAACCACGGGCCACAAGCAGTTATTACACGGGAACGACTGTGCTGCACGCTCTTTACACTTCCCTAATTGTTATCCCGAGAAATGACTTCGGAAGAGTGAAGGTCCTCGAGTAAGACGCTTTCCTGAGGTGACAAACAGCTGGGAGCCGCGGGGAATCGTCCGAGTTCCTAAGTTGGTGTCGTTGGCTTCCCCGCTATCTTATAATTAGAAATAATAGCGAGACAACGAGCACGGAAGCAAGAAAAGGAGACGTACGTTGAAGCGAGAGAGCTACGTCGACTTCTGGCCCGGCTGGAGGAGGTCGCCGCCCCCTCACTTCGGCGGGTCTCCTCCTCTCCCTCGCGCTCCGAACTCGCCTCCGGGTCTGGCTTCGCTAGATAGGGTTTCCTTACATTTTCATGTCTTATAATTTCACATGTGTAGGGTATTCCTCGTAACTTGATCTCCTCGGACGTCACATAGACATACACAAAGAGACAGACATAGACACAGGCATAGACAAAGACGTAGATATATAGCCACAGACACAGACACACACACATACACACGCAGGTACACACACTCCCTCTCTTTTTTCTCATGGCCTGGGAAGTTATACCACAGAACAATGAACAAAACACTCTGTGTTACTGTTCTATGAGTAATATACTGGCGCTGTGCCAAGAGGGAGAAAAAAACATTATTATCATACTTAAAGTGAAACAAGAGAACCTGCAAAACTCCAGGAAGAAGGCTGCGCATTTTAACGTCAGAGTTTGTAGAGGGACTAAAAATTAACAAAATAATTTCGAAGTCATCATAAGAAAGTTCTTAAACAACTCGAGGGCCTTTGACGTACACAAAGCCTTCAATCTTCAGCCAAACTCTCTTCTCGTTATTTAAGACATCAAAGTGTATGAACTTATGCAGAATAACAGAACTAAAACTTGGCTCAGACTTCAGCACCAGAGCTTTCCCCTCGCCCTCCTCGTCGGGCTTTTTCCCGCTTCAACTTTCCATCGCCGTCAATTTTCTTGTGGGAATCCTGCCTATGCTCTTGTAGTGGCTGACACGAGCCACTTTTTTCCGTTCCTGTTTTTTTTATATATATTCGCTGACGAGACATGTAATATCTTCACTCATATATAACACTGGTATTCTCTATATCAACTCGCTTGGATGAAGGTGGAATAAAACCAGAACTTAACACTATTTCCTTCCTTCATTCATCGCGAGTGGAAGAGAAAAGTGGAGGAGAACACGAGAAGAAATCAAGGGGGATCTTAAGAATGTGGAATCGCCCGCTCCTTCTGGGTCCCCGTCGAGCACCAGCCTTCGACGGGAGTATGACAAGACGCAGAGACATCCAACGCATCCAGGGAAAGAAAGACAATGTGTGCGCGGGGGATGAAGAGGGAAGGAAGAGGAGGAGAGAAGAGCTAGATTCCGTGGGCAGCGGTCCGTGAGGTCTTCCCCGGTGGGCTAGTCTCGGGTCGCGCGCTCGGGTCGGCCTACCACCACCCGACACGACGGTGGCTCTCTCTTAAAACACAAAAAAAAAGAATCAGAGAATCCCAAGATCGTCCTCCAAGCGAGAGGGAACTGCGTGGAGGACGAGGACCCAACCCGGGGAGAGAAGCCGAGAGACGAAGGCTGGAGGAACGAATCTGGTTCAGGGCGCGTCGAGAGCGGGGGATCACTCGGGGGTGAGGGCGTGAGGTCAGGTAGGGATGAAGGCGAGGGGCTCGGTGTGGGCGTGTACGACGAATCAGGCGGAGGTAAGGACAAGGGATTAAATGGGCGTGAAGACAAAGGGTTAGGTGGGGTGCGCGAGGAGGTCAGAGAGGGAAGGGGCTTAAGGGATGTTGGCGGCATGCAAATGTATTGTCACTGTTACACAGACACGACCCAATCCACGGAGATCACATCATGGAAGCGTTGTCGACCTTCCCCCTTAGGAGAGGACTAGAAGAGGGAGTCTGCAAAGCCTCCTCTATTATTTCGCAGCCGCTGTTTTACGAGTTTCCTGCCTCGTGAGGTAATCAAGACGACGGCTGGTACTATGCTAATTATGTTTCCAGGTGTTCGTCTTCATATGTATAACGCGAAAGTTTACAATGGCTCTTTCCAAAGTTTTATGAGGGCGATGGGGAAGTTCCGAGGAGATGCTTCGTCAGGTCTAGCGCCGCGGTGATTGTTTCGCCTCAAGAGAACCCCGACCTTAAAATCTGTTCGACGAAGTGAACGGAATTCCAGCCCCCCGCCCCACCCCTCGCACACCCCCTCCCCTCCCTCTCCCACCTCAATTTTCTCCGACCCTACAAGAGCCGGATGTGCCGAGGCGTCGCTCCGTCCCGTGGACACCGCAACAAAATGGCGAGAGGAAGATGGATGAGTGAGAACAGCAGTGCAAGTGCCGCGACGGAGTCCAACGACAGGGCTCGGCCGTGACCTCCGACGTCGCATTCCTCCGGCCGAGTCCCACGTCCCTTTGTCCATCACACTCGATCCCTTCTTTTTTGCCGAACTTTCTTCGAGCTCCATCGCGAACCGCATTCCATTTCTAATATAAATAAAAATGTACGCCTGGCGGACGCAGAGAGCAAGAAGGGCCATAAAAGTGCACACTCGCCCGAGATGGCGCGGCGGACGGCCGGGGAAGTGGTCGCGCCATCAAGGTGGTCTCCCTCGACAGCCAGACCTAAAAATCTATTACTGGAGTATTAATCAGGCGGGGGAGGCGCAGCCCGGCCGGGCGAGGGCGGAGGGCGAGCGCGCAGCCACAAAGGGAGACGAATAAGAAAGGGAGAAGACAAGGCAGGGAATGAAAGTGAGCCAAAAATAAGGATGATGAGTTAATACAAAGTTGAGGAAGAGGATGAGGGAGGAGCGTCCCAGACGGCCGCCTTCCGACCACGAATTCCTTCTCAATTCTCGGCGCTTCGTCCTGGCGCGAGTCCAGTGCCGTGATTGGATATCCCTCAGCGGTGTATCGCTGGGACTCGAAGGCTCAATTACGGCCTCGCATTTTGAGGGCGCGAGGGCGCCGCGCGTCGAGCAAGCTGGGATTCTTGAGGGTCGAGATAGCATCTGTCTCCGAGCCCTTTTTTCTCGGACTCGGTTGGCTTTAGAGATGAAGGATGAAGATAGATGTTGATGGGGGAAAAGTTTGTGTGGGGCATGAGGATGACGAGCGGCGGACGAAGATGAAGAAGGGTCGCGGCGAGGACCGGGGGGCGCCTCTCCTCTCCCGTGTCGTTAACATGGCAGCCAAGTTCACCGGATTCGCCTTGCCAGCGCCGCCCTCCCGCGACCACGGGCTCGCACGCTATCAC
>NW_020868656.1:235000-267500 GCF_003789085.1 Penaeus vannamei
ACACGAGCGGATTGATACAAATAATGGCAACAGTGCATGAATCGCTCATCAGGATGTGAGGATTTCCTGCGGGTGGGAGGATTTGCCTGTCGAAGGAAGGCAGGACTGGCGGTGGAATAGGAAGGGGGGGGGGGCTGGGAATAGCGTCAATGGCGGTTGGGAAAAGGCGGCAGCAGATCACATTGATAAAGAGAAAACTTGTGTGTAAATCATCAGAGCGAGAAGATAGATGGAGAGGGGAATGGAGGGAGGGAGGGGGAGGCGCATGATGTGTCGAGCAGATGAGGGAGAAACAAGGTAAGGTAGAGGGAGAGGGGGGTGCAGGGGGGGGGGCGATCTACCACAATGTGCTCACCTCACCGCAAGTAACGCCTCGACGTCGTCCTCCGCCCAGCCGCCCACCTCACGTCAAAGTCAAGTCCCCGCACTCCCCACTTACCCTGGCGTTGCCCCGTCCGCCCTCCCCCTACCTTCCCTTATCCCCGTCCGCTGTTGCCTTCACAATCCTGTTCCCCCTAGAAGATGCTGCATGTCTCCCCTTCTCCCCCCGCGACCTATTCCCTGTCTGCTAATCTCCCTCGCTCCACCAGGAGGACCATGTCGCTGTCTTTCTCCTCCCCTTGCTAAAAACACTGCCCCCTCCCGCCTCCCTTCCTCCGGCTCCGCACACGAGCACAATACGCCGGATTCTTTCTATTTATATTCCAGTGCGTCATGTGCGAGATCTACCCGATGAAACCTCTAAGCCCAGGCTCGGCCACAACAAACGCTGTAAGTCTTAATTCCCGGGGATTTCTCGTGGCTAAGAGGCAAAGGCCCTGGCCCGCTGCCCCTCGAAGCCGCTAAGCTAAGTTTCCAGCACAGAGAAATGTTCAAAAGTATTTAGAATGAAATCTCTCTTAAGACTTCTTAATACTAACTGATATAAAATCTTGGCTTTTCGACTACGCGGACAATATCCTCCTCCTTGCCCTTGGTACCACTGCAGCCGTCTAGTGTGCGTACTACACAATGAGATTAACTAACAATTTCCTCTTTTAAGTTTCTGTTCGCTTCGTCATTTCCCAGCGAGTGCCGACGATGCCTGCCTCAATAGGTGGCCGAGACTGACAGAGAGCCGGTGTGGCCTGCATCCTGCGCCGTCTCCTCGGAAGGGATCCTATAGTGCGAGGAAGACCCTTGGCGCGAAGAATAATTTACCATCCTGGCCTTTAGCGAGGTGGCATTGCGGCTTTGGCAGTGACAAGCATGCAGGATTGCTTTAGCGCCGGCGTGGCGGGTCGTGGCGGCCGCGGACCCGTCGTCCCTCTCGCCTGTCGCCCGTCATCGGCGTCAGGCCCGGCGGGAGGCGGCCTTGGAATCCGGCGGCCGCGGCGGCTCGCTGCGCCCTTCCAGGTGCGCGTCCATTGATACGGCGTGCTGCTCCATCTGCAGGAACCATCTCCTCCGTCACCGCTTCCTTGCCGCAGCTGCAGCAGCCGGGCCATTCTCCTCCATCCAGCTAAATCCCAGTCGGGCGCTCTCCTTCCAGGCCGCTGTCCAGCACGCGAGGGCAGCGCCTCCGACGGCCCTCGCAACATCAGACGTATCGATTCAACTCAGCCTAAGGCCATATTTTAATAGGACAATGAAATAATTTTGTGGCTCACATTCGTTGGTGGTCCCCGCCCCTCCGCGGCCAGAGGCCCTTGCAGGAGGAGGCAGACGCTCGCCCTCTGTAACCAAGACGGCGAGGCAGGTGCCGACGCGCTCTTCCTCGAACGAAAGTCGTCGGCCACTCGTGCGCCTCCTGCGCGTACCACAGTGCTAACGTCGTATCTTCTTCAGGAGATTGTATCTGCAGCGGCGCGTTCCTTCTGTTCTGTGGCTGTGATGCGAACTCGGACTAATACCTATAGGAATGCCATGCCTGTTTTTATTCTATTTCGTCAGGCATCGTATAACATTTCAGAATCGCAATTAACATCCCGAATGCCGAATTTCCGCACTTATTCTATTATAATCCCAGCTCCCTTATATTATCCTCTCTCTCTCATGTTCCCGATCTTCTCCGTCTCCCTCATCTCCGCCCGAACACCCTGGGAGGCTGTCAGACTCTGCGGCGTATTTCTTCATTTCTTACTTTTATGATATTATTAAACGCGGCCGAGCCTTAATCGAGGCATCTTATCACGGCGACCCCATGGTGGTTCATCGTAACAAACGTTTAGCCATTTTCCCAAAAATCTTCGTGCGCGGCATTAACATCTGGGAGCCATCAATTACATGGTCCCACGAAATATTGGGAGTACGTGGACTCAAACAAAAGTCGCATACCGTCGCCTGAGAGATCCCACCATCCTCGGAAGAAACGAGAACAGGTTAAGCGCACATAAAGCTCAGCTGGGGGCAGATAAAATTCAGCGCGAGTGGATCTTGGAGTTTCTCTGTGTTGACCATTCTCAGCTCTTCTCGCGTGCTTTTGTTTCGTCCATTAGTGTTGTTGGTCTTTTGTTTTCACTCGGGGGGCCGCAACACTCGGCTCGGGAAGGACCGACGTGTTGTTCCAGAACGAAGCAAAGTTGTACGGGATGTACCGCAACGAGACGCCGCGGAACCCCGCTGCGCTGCATGAGCTGGACGCAGTTGTGTTCTGCCCAGACATTTCCAGTGAGAAGTTCGCATTTTCGCTGCAAATTCGGAGGGCACGGCGAGCGAGGAACCGGCGAACAAGGGACAAAACTCGGCCCGGATTGATGTGAAAGCGAGCCAAGGCGTGATGAGGTGTGATACAAAGTGTATGTCGCTGGGCACGCCGGAGCGCCGCAGCCGACTGAGCGAGACCCCTGGTGAGCGCCGACCGTACTACACCGGCCGTCCTACTCCTCGACGTTTACAAAAATTGATAGCCCATGCGATTCACAAATCATTAAGCGTGTTGTCCTCTCTATCTACCTTTGTGCTACGGCAGCATAGTGCAACAAACCGCGCAAAGGAACTCCCCCAAGCCTTCGATAAGCCAAAAAAACAACAAAAAACAAAAACAAAACAAAAAACACCCATCTACTGTCTATCAACCGGGTATCGCGGCCAAATGCACACGCAAAAAGGTAGTCCGCGTCCAGGTGAAAAGCATTCCCTGCTGTTTTATTTTGCCCTTTGTAGGATCTGATCCTCTGTCTTGAAGGCTCGAGCAAAAGGCAGATTCTCCGGGGACGGTTATAATGTTCACAGGTTATAAAGACCCGAAGAGCTGATAGAGGCGTTTCGTGGTTATATTTAATCATTATCATCGTTTTCCTTTATACAATTCCCTACAGCGATAACGCCGCGAGTCGGGGCACCTCGGAGAAAATTCTCGAGAGAAAAAATAACTACAGAAAACGCTCATAAAATATATAGAGAAAACAAGACAGCAACGAAGCCCGCTGCCACACTCCGCTCGTAAGACAAAAACTCGCCGGGGATCACGAAGTACCAGTGTTTAGTGCTAATGAACGCCAGAGCAATATGAACCTTACGCACTCATCATCAAAGAGCGCAGGGGTGACTGGAACAGCAAAGTATTTTCAGCCTTAATGTCACCTGTGGATGTAGCGAACGGGTGGTCTGGGGGTAGCCGTGCGCCCCCCCCCCTCCCCCTCCCCTCCCGCCCGACGATCTCGAGAGCTGGAATGCCGACTGAAACGGTAGTCACGGGGCCCCCTCTGACCTCTGTCGGCCGACCCGGCACTCGCCGTCGGGAACCGCGCTCGCTGCCTCGGGAACTTAGGGCCCGCCGACGAAAATGTACATGCACATGAGCTCGCTTGCGTGTGTTGCAATTTAGCGCTCGCCGACGCACATACACACGCGTACACTCTCTCTCTCTCTCTCTCTCTCTCTCTCTCTCTCTCTCTCTCTCTCTCTCTCTCTCTCTCACACACACACACACACACACACACACACACACACACACACACACACACACACACACACACACTTATATTTTAGTCATGTAAATGAAGGTAAAGTAAGGTTTTACCTGTGAGGACATTAAACAGGAAGCAATAACAGTCAATCAGCTGAGATGAGAACATGAGAGCGAGATTAAGGGACAGAGATGGAGGCGGAGGAGGTAAATGAGGAGGCAACGAGGTAGAGGAAGGAGGGGTAGGGATGAACAGAGGATGAGGTGGATAGGCATGATGGATGAGGTGGATGAACAGAGTGAGGTGGATGAACAGAGCAGGATGGGTGGATGGACATGTGGATGGACAGAGAATGAGGTGGATGAACAGAAGGATGAGGCTGGATGAGCATGAGGTGGATGAAGACAGAGGATGAGGTAGATGACACACAGAGATGAGGTGGATGAAGAGAGGATGAGGTGGATAGGCAGGATGAGGTGGATGAAGAGAGATGAGGTGGATGAACAGAGGATGAGGTGGATGGACAGAGAATGAGGTGGATGGACAGAGGATGAAGTGGATAGTGAGAAGAGAGGTGGAGAACAGAGAGATGAACAGAGGATGAGGTGGATAGACAGGATGAGAGAGAGAGAGAGAGAGAGAGAGAGAGAGAGAGAGAGAGAGAGAGAGAGAGAGAGAGAGAGAGAGAGAGAGAGAGAGAGAGAAGAGAAGAGAAGGAATAAACGAAGACAGTGGACGAAGTACAAGTGGATAATCCAAGGCAGACAAGAAGGACGAGGATGAACAGAGACTGAGACGGAAGCTATGAGAGACACAAGGCTTTGATAAACGAGAGGAATAGGATAATGAATAATAAATAAGGGAAATGAAGACGAAAGAAGGATAAAAGATATAATAACAGGCTTTAAAGAACGAGGGAATAAGATAATGTGAATAATAAATAAGGAAAATGGAGATAAAAAGGATAACAGATGAGACAAAGCTTTGGAGAACGAGGGGAATAAGACAATGCATAATAAATAAGGAAAATGAAGATGAAAAAAAATAAAAAAAAACATAACACAAGGCTTTGGAAAATGAGGGGAATAGGACAATGTATAATAAATATGGAAAATGAAGACGAATAAAGATAAAAGAACATAACTGTCAAGATTCCAAGAACGATGTAACTGTAACAAAGAAATACGAAAGGGAAACAGGAAAAAACAAATAAAAAGGGAAATTCCACTATGGTTGATGGAAGAAGAAAAATTGTAGGTGGAAAAGATGGAAAGAAAGGAGAGGTGGAAGAGGGCAAGAAAAAAGATGATAGTCATAATAATGATGATAAGAGGAAAGAGGAAAGTGAAGATGAGTCATAATAATGAGCATAACATAATAATGGTGATGACTGATGATGATGGTGGTGATAATAATGGTAATATGAATGGAGATGACTGATGATAATAATAATAAAGGTGATGACTGATGATTATGATGACGATGGCTGTGATGCTGATGATAACAACGTAAAAAACCAAAACAACAAATATAAAGGCAACAGAAATGCAATACAAAACAAAAAAACAAAAAAACAGACTCAACAAAAGGCACAACATATGAAAATGAAGACGACACAATGGTGCGAAGGGCAAGCAATGCGCTCAAGAACGAGCCGAGACGAGGGTGAGACGAGGAGCGAGACGAGGTGAGGAGGAGCGAGGAAGGGAGAAGGGAGGCGAGAGAGGCCTGCCTGATCCCCGGGATAAGGTGCACATGGGGACTTGGATAGGGGAAAGAGGAGAGGAAGGAAGAGGAGGAGGAAGGGAGGAGGAAGGGAGGAGGAAGAGGAGAGGGGGGAGGAGGGAGGAGGGAGGGGAGGAAAGGTGGGGAGGAGGAGGAGGAGGAGGAGGAGGAGGAGGAGGAGGAAGGTGGGGGAGGAAGAGGAGGAGGAGGAGGAGGAGGAGAGGAGGAAGAGAAAGAGGAGGAGGGGGAGGTAAGGATAAGAAAGAGGAGGAGCAGGTAACCACATCATCCCTCGATCGCTGGGGAGAGGAGAGAGAGAGACGAGAGAAGGGGAGAGCGGAGAAGAAGGAGAGAGAGAGAGAGAGAGAGAGAGAGAGAGAGAGAGAGAGAGAGAGAGAGAGAGAGAGAGAGAGAGAGAGAGAGAGAGAGAGAGAGAGAGAGCCGTGTCAAGCCGAAGCCCATGTTTCATCTGAATTCCTCCGTCTTCCCCGCCCCCCCCCCCCCCCTTTCCATGCCCTTCCTCGGCCTATCCGCCCCGTCCGTCTCCCCTTCGGCAGAGTGATGGACTCCTCTCTCTATTGATCCCTTGGAATGAGCAGGAGGTCGCCGTTATTGCTATGGACGACCACTCCCCGTGATATATGGACAACCAAGGCCTCCAGAAATTTATATCTATCGCCCGCCGTCGAGTGTGGAGTCGTCGTCCCCTTCGGCCCTGCGGAGCGTCTAAGCGTCCCGATCCTCAGCTCCTGGAATACGTTTGTTGTTTTGGATTCGTGACGTTACGCGCCCCCGAGAATGGTGTGTGTTGGAGGTGTATGTTAGGGTGTAAAGGTGCACGGAAGCTAAAACGGACGGCTGAAGGTGTATTTTCAGGATGTAAAGGTGCACGGCTGAAACGGACGGCTGAGGGTGTATTTCAGGGTGTAAAGTGTACGACGCTAAAACGGACGGCTGAAGGTGTATTTAGGGTGTAAAGGTGTACGGAAGCTAAAACGGACGGCTGAAGGTGTATTTCAGGGTGTAAAGGTGTACGGACCCTAAAACGGACGGCTCAATGCAACAAGGCAAGGGAAGTTCGCTCTCGCCAAGTGCTCCGCAGCGAATAACACGGCGAAACACGGCGTCAGTGTGAACTCCTCTCTTCATCTCCCAAGTGAAGTGTGGGGGGAGAGAGAGGGAAGGGGGGGGGGGGCACAGCAGCGACAATGGCAGCTACACAGAAAATAATCCCGAATGCCTGAAGGAACTCTTACAATACCGACGAAGGTGAAATCGATCTGGGGACCTGGTGTTAATTACGGCTCAGGAGAGATTCGGCGGCAGATTAAGGGCCGGGGAGGGGTCGAGTGGGGCGCCAGGACGGGGCGACCCTCGAGGCATGCGACTCCTTCTGCTTCTGGGGCTCCGGAGATGATGTGTCGCGGGATGCCTGGGGGAGGAAGGGGGCGTCGGAGGCGTCGGAGGGCGTCGGAGGGGCGGTGAGGATCGTCTTTTCGGATGTCATGTTAGCGTTGGGATTTCGCTGGTGGATGTGAAGCAGAGACTGGCCTGCTGGGGTCGGAGAGGGACCAGAGTGGAGCGATGAGGAACAGACTCCAAGTGTATGCTGAGACTCTTGATAAGAGAGTGCAAGCATAGCCAACCCCGCGGTCGCTGTTTGGATTAGCAAAGGGATCAAGAGGCTTCAGCTGACACGGAGTGAAGGAAAAAAAAGAAAAAAGAAAAGAAAAGAAAAGAAAAGAAAAAAAAAAACGATGTGGAAAAGGGTTCATACTCTCGACGAAAAGGGGCGCGGAGGAATCAAGAAAAAAAAATATGGGTAAAAGGAAAGAAGACAGGATGGAAGAGAGTGATGATGACGATGACGAAGTAGAGCGGAAAGAGTACAAGGAAGAGCAGGAGTAGGAGCAGTAACAAGAAAAGGAGGAAGGGGCTTAAAGGGGAAGAGTAAAAAGAAAAGGAGGAGGAAGAGTAAATAGTAAATAAATAGGAAGAAGAACAGGAGGGGAAGAGTAAAAAGGCAAAGAAAAGGAGGAAGGGAAAGAGGGGAACAGACGCAGAGGAACGAAGCAGCAGCAAAAGGAAGAAAAGTATGAGAAGACGGGAGATGACAAAGAACAAGTTAGAATGAAAGAGCGATGAAAAGCGTGAGAGAGGGAGCAGGAGAAACAAGAAGGAAGAGGGGAGGGAGGGGAGCCAGGGGCAGAGGGGGGGACACAAGGGGGCTAGGGTGACTGGTGGCATACTTGTGGTTCCCCGCACCCCGACCTCATCATCTGCATCCTTGGAGTTCTGCCTCTTTTTATGCCTAATGTAATTATGTGCAATGTTCATGGCTCGAGGCGCGGAGAAAATTGAAAACCTGCCCATGGCTCTCACATGACGGCTCTTGGGCTGCCTCGACACCCAATGGCCGTTTAGGAAAGAAACAGCAGGAGTCATTATTGCAAAGAGATATTGATTCTGCATTTCGTCTCTCCTCTTCCTTCGTTGTTATGTATTCCTTCATAATCCTTTGCTTTAATTCACAGTGGCTCCCATCAATTAAGACGCAGGATACAGGATGTGAATTCCTGCGTTATATCCATATACATACACACGTCCGTAGTCTGAAGTCTCACTGTAAGACTACAAGCACCTAACGTATCTCCTTGGCGTTTTGTTTTTATCTCTATCCACTCATCTCTAATTTCCCATGAGCGCTCTTTCATTTTCCTTCTCATTTCCCACCACTTCGCTCCTCCTTCGTGAACAGGGAGTGTCGAGAGGCCACCCAAGACTGCCCTTGACTCGGTAATACCCATGGCAAGAACGCCGACGAGTTGGCGCTTCGGTCTGTGTGGCCTATGTTGACATTTTTTTTTCTCTCTCTCGGTAATTCTGGATATAGAATTTCAGTAAACAAACATGATTTGCTAATAAAATGGAAGAACAACATGCAAACTAATCGGGGAAGTCAAATTTAAAGCGCGGAAATATATAATTACGTCATCATATTAAAATAAAAGTGTCGTGAAGTCCCATTCTTCGCTTATCGCCTAAGTCAATGTAAACAAACCATGTAACTCAGAAGATGGCGCTCAAGAAAGTAGTGCGTGTGCTATCTATCGTTTGATAGACTTTTACGCGTAATTTCAAGTTGATTTTCGACACGCTCTCCAAACGATATTAATTACCATTATATTATTTCAATTAACTAATTTCTAAAATCTATTCACATTTTACGTTCAAAATTTGGTGTGACATTGTATGGCGCATTGATACCTTCAGATATCCGTAAAAACGGTTATTTTTGTGGGAAAGTTTGGCTATCTTTGCAATAAATGGTTTTCTTTAATTTACAATGAGAGCTTGTGTGGGAGACCCATGTATGATCACCCCACCCCCCCTCTAAAACCCCCGATTCCCAAAGATCGTAAGGGATAGGGGAAAAATATAGGGAAAAAATGAACATTCCATCTCCTCTAGAATTACATTTTTCTCTAATGTCATCTTCGCGAGGGACTCCCACAGGCGAGGCTGGGGGAGTACGGTTCCCGAAGCCAAGAGAGCCTGCCAGGTTGCAAACGGGGGTGGGCGGAGGGCCTCCCCCCCCCCCCGACCCGACCGCCGCCGCCCCACCGCAACATGTAATCCTGGTCCCCCGATGTCTCTGCAGGGGCGCCGAAGGAGAAGCTGCGGCGCCCGTGAAGCCCCAAGACGACATCCCGACAGGTGGTGGGCGTGATACCCTTAAACCACAAGATACCATCGGTAAAGCCACCCCCTCGACCCCCCCCTTCCCCTTCCCCTGACACCCCAGCTCCCCCGTGGCGCTTGGTACGTCACCCCGTCGGTCGTGGAGCTTTCGATCGGGCGAATGCAGTGTCCCGGAGTCTTCCTTAACCAAGAGCCTTGCCGTATAAAATCGACTAAAATTATACAAACACAGACAAGAAAGCACATGCACACACATATACACAGATAGATAAGGATACATACACACAGAAGATAAAGAGACATACACAGACAGATAAAGAGACATATAAAGAGACATACACACACAGATAAGAGACAGACAGATAAAGAGACAGACAGACACACACAGACATAGACACACACACAACACACACACACACACACACACACACCAACACCCACCCACCACCACACCACACACACACACACACACACACACACACACACACACACACACAACCACCACACAGTGCCCAGCGTTTGGCGGCTTAGTGGCGTTTTAGCAATGTGATCCCCGCAATGTGTGGTTCGAGCGTGGCGCCCCCCCACACCTCTGTGACAGCTGACGCCCAGGCAGATAAGAATGCTTCGTGTAAAATAAAAGGAAAAATCCAGTGTAAACAGTCGATTCCATACACGCGGCGCACGCTCGTATGCACACATATACGTAATATGTTTAGATGTAAAGATGTGTATATGGATATAGGCCTATATGGATGTAGAGATGTAGAGATGCATAGATGTTTAGATAAATAAATGCATAGAGAGAGGGAAGGGAGGGATAGAGGGTGGAGGAGAGGGAGGAAGAGATGAGAGATTTGAGAGATTGAGAGATTGAGAGATTGAGAGATTGAGATTGAGAGAGAGAGAGAGAGAGAGAGAGAGAGAGAGAGAGAGAGAGAGAGAGAGAGAGAGAGAGAGAGAGAAGAGAGAGAGAGAGAGAGAGAGAGAAAAAGGGCCGGAACACCGCGGGTCACACGTAAGCCCGTATCCAATTTTTGCAGGTATAGAGGGCGGTGGTAGCGGTTAAGGCATCAGGTTTCCCGTTCTTTTCAAATCACAATGAACAGAGCCCGTTTTCTTTGAAACGACTTCGAGGGGTAACCTGATCGTTTTCTGTAGTAAATGGGTTTCAGGTGCGCGGTATACATGTCGCATGAATTTAATATCTGACTTGCATCGCAGATCCATTTTATGGCGAAACTTTACATGTTTGGGGGTTATGGTCGTTGGCGCCCGGGTTCCGATGGCTCAAAATAGATAAACGTTTATGGCTACTGTCACTTCGTTAACTGCCCCTTCGATGCTGTCCTTTTAGCTACGAAAATAAACTAATTCACACACAATACAAAATGTGTGTGTGTGTGTGTGTGTGTGTGTGTGTGTGTGTGTGTGTGTGTGTGTGTGTGTGTGTGTGTGTGTGTGTGTGTGTGTGTGTGTGTGTGTGGTGTGTGTGTGCATTAATATGTATGTATGTTTTATTATGTATTATATGTATATATATATATATATATATATATATATATATATATATATATATATATATGTGTGTGTGTGTGTGGTGTGTGTGTGTGTGTGTGTGTGTGTGTGTGTGTGTGTGTGTGTGTGTGTGTGTGTGTGTGTGTGTGTGTGTACACACACACATATATGTATGTATGTATGTATGTATGTATATAGGGAGAGAGAGAGAGATGATGTAGACAAACATGTACATCTGTCCACAGTACCTCTCTCCACAGCGTCTGAACACAAACCCTGGAACGAATACCAACACCTCGGCTCAAATCAAGCATCCACGGCTCCTTTGGCGAAAGAATGTAATATATCTGTTAAGAGATAAATTACAGGCCAGATGACAGCCACCCACTTCCAGCGCTGACACCGAGCCCCTTCCAGACCCATCACAGGTTGTCAGCACACAGCGCCTCTGTGAGCAATGGTGGGCCTGCCGCGACGCCGTGCGAGGAGGAATTAATCTTTTTGACAGAACAGTAGAGTCCTCGCGTTTAATAGTCTTCGCGGTGGCCTCTGGTGCTGGGGGGGGGGGGGGGGGAAAAGGGGAGGGGGGAAGGGAAGCGAGTAAAGGGGGGGAAGGGGAGAATATTGAAGAAATGGGGAGGTAAGACAGAGAGGCGAAAAGGGAACGAAAGAAGGGGGGAAAGGGGAAATATTGAAGAAATGGGGGGAGAACGGAGGCGAAAAGGGAACTGAAAAGAAGGTGGGAAAGGGGAGAATATGAAGAAATGGGAGAAGATGGGAGATGAAAACAGGCGAGAGGACCAGCAAAAGAAAAAGAGAGAGAGAGAAGAGAAAGCGAATGAAGGGGGAAAGGGGTGAATACAGAAGAAATGGGGGTGGAACACGGGAGATGAAAACAGCAAAGAAAAGGGGGAGAGAGAAGAGAAAGCGAATGAAAGGGGGGAAGGGGAATACAGAAGAAATGGGGAAAAGACGGGAGACGAAACAGACGAAGGAGGGGACCAGCCAAAAAAAGAGAGAGGGCGAGGAGGAGAAAGGAGGAGAAAGGAAAATGATCGTTTGTGAGGCTTAAAGGCAAGGGGAAAGAGGATTAAAAGTATGGCGCGGAAGTTAGACAATAATGTATGACTGATACATCGAACTTTTTTTTTTTTTGAAAGAGATGCTTTGAAGATGAGCTTCGACAGCGAGGAAGGGAGAGTGGGAAGGGAGGCGAGTCCAGGGGGTCGCAGGGGGGTAGACCAGGACCAGGGATCACCAAGGGGGGGGAGCCCAGGAGGCGAGCCCAGGGGACCCGAGGGATGATATGGAGGATCTAATGGAGCTAGGAAGTTAAATTGGTCCAGAAGGGGCTCGGCTCCCAGGGAGGAGCGAGCCCTAATTGGGGCCAGCTGTTCTTTATCTACTCTCGAGAAACGATTCCCTCCGATCACGTCAAATTTTCAACAAAACAAAAAAAAAATAAAATGAAATAAAAAAAAAACAATAAAATTAAGAAAAAAAAAATAAAACAAGTAAAATAAAAAAACACGAAGACCCTCCATTCAAACCGCCATTATTCAATCAAAGTGGCCGAGGGACTGCGCGCCCAAATTTGATATCTAAATGCAATTCCTGACGGACGGCGCCGCGCGGAGGCAAAGTAGCCCCCGGTGGACCCCATCAGGAGAATATGGGTTCTGCCCGAGCCAATATTTCAATTTTGAGGCCGCCAGCGCCAGCGGAAGATGGGGGAACAAGGGAGAGAGAGAAATGGGCCCTGGCAGGCTCTTACGGGCGTGCAATCTCCCCCCTGATTCCATTATTGCAAAACGAAAATGGCAAATCCCGCGCGCTGAGGTTAGAACTGTTGCTTCGGGTTCTTCGCTCCCTGAAAAGCACGGACGCCGCACATCGGCTGTAAATTACCCGAACAAAGCGCGGAAACCCCCGCCTTCGCGAGACGACAGGCGGTGCCACGTACGCCCTCTCGCCCGGCGCAGGGGCGTGGGCGCGCCGTGGGGTTTCCAGGACTGTTCAAGCCCCGACGCCCACGTAGCTCGCTCCCCCGCCCATTATAGGAGCATCGCCGCATAATAAATCATGTAGGCCGTTATGCGAAATTGCTATTACATGTCGACGCTAATATGCAAATGAGATAAAATTCTCCGGTGAGGCTACGGCGGCTGCTAGATATTGCCTTTTTTTTTTTGGTTAAGGCGGAGACGTGGGAGTATCTGAGGAGTTGGAGTTGGAGTTGGAGTTTATAGATCTGAGGGAAATCTGAGAGTGAGAGAAAGGGAATGAGAGGGGGGGGGGATAAGGAGTGGGAGGAAGAAACAGAGAGGAGATTGGGGGGGGGGGAGAAAGATGTAGTAGAAGAGTAAAAAGTAGTAGGAGTAGTAGTAGTAGTTGTTGTAATAATGGTAGTAGTAGTAGAAGTCGTAATAGCAGTAGAAGCAGTAGTAGAAGGGATAGTAGTAGTAGTAGTAGTAGTATGAATTGCAGTATGAAGTAGTAGTAATAGTAGCAGTAGTATTGTAGCATAGTAGTAGTAGTAGTAGTAGTAGTAGTAGTAGTAGTAGTAGTAGTAGTAGTAGTAGTAGTAGTAGTAGTAGTAGTAGTAGTAGCAGTGCAGTTGAAGCAAAAGCAAAATAACGAAACAGAAAAACGAACAAGAAAGAGGCGCAGTAAAGAGGCGAAGAAAAGGCGCTAAGAAGGAGGAAGCGAAAAAGAAGGAAGTGGAGCTCGGAATAGAAACTAATTGAACAACACGAAGGCATAAAATTCCGCGCTCCCCAGACCCGGCAGCGAAAGGGGTCTACATGAGGATAAGACCCCTGATCCCCCCTTCCCTCTCCCCCTCCCCTGGTCAATGGGGCCCTCCTCCCTTCCCGTCCCTCTCCCCCTCCCCTGGTTAATGGGCTCTTACTCCCCTCCCCCTTCCCTCTCCCCTCCCTTCTCCTTCCCTCTCCCCCCTCCCCTGGTCAATGGAGCTCTTACTCCCCTCCCCTTCCCTCTCCCCCCTCCCTCCCTTACTCCGGTCAATGGAGCTCTTACTCCCCCTCTCCCTCCTCCTCCTTCGCCCTAATAACCACCGGCCCAACACACCGCTCCCTTATTCCCATTCCAGGATTCCAGACCGGGGCTCGCGAGCGTCTTCGGGAATTCTAGGAGTTATGGAGGGGCGGCTGTCGTCTCGGGAGTGGCGTCATCGGCGAACGGGAGAGATATTTATGCGCGGGCGAGATGGAGGGAGATGCACGGCCCTGGCACGGCCCGCCGCCTAATGTTCCCCGCCTTTTATATCATCCCGACTGACGCGTCTGCATTCTAAATCATTCGCGGCAGAGGACTTCGCTTTGATTTATCCTGCAAACTAGTACGTCCCGCCCGAGGGGGGGGGGGGGGGCTCGCCGCGGTGGCTTGGCGGAGCGGATGACGGCTCTCGGCAGCCAGCGACGCCTCCGCCAGGATGCTGCTGTCCTCGACGCCTTGGCGATGCTGACCTCGCCGCCTCCACTGGGATGCTGACCACGCCGCCGTTAGCACCTCTCGCCGCCTCCACGAGAATGCTGACGAGCACGCCGCTCCACGAGAATGCTGACCTCGCTGCTGACCTCGCCTCCGTCAGCATCCCCCCTTATAAAACAAAGCCAATAAGTCCCCATCATAAAAAAGGACGGAATCGGTAAGTGAACGCCAAGAACACACGATCTCACTCAGCGCGCCGGAGCCGTGACGAGCCGGCCCTCTTGTGGTGCCGCGGGAAGGGCTTCGGGACGTGGCTTAATATATATATATATATATATATATATATATATATATATATATATATATATATATATATATATATATATATATATATATTATATATATATATACACACACACACACATATATATATATACATATACATACAAATATATCTACACACACAATATATAATATATACATATACATACAAATAATCTATACACACATACACACACACACACTAATATATCATATACACAGATTTATTTTGGAAGGGTAAATTTCCCTGAACGGAGAGGGTTAAGCTGATCGATGGGTGGCGGGAGCGATAGGAAGAACGAGAGATGATAGAGAAAGCGACGTGTTTGGAAAAGCGAAAAAGAGAGGGAGTGGAGGAACGGAGGGGAGGGGAGGGGAGAAGGAGAGTAGAGGGAGGGAGAGAGGGATAAGAAGAGAGAGAGAGAGAGAGAGAGAGAGAGAGAGAGAGGAGAGAGAGAGAGAGAGAGAGAGAGAGAGAGAGAGAGAGAGAGAGAGAGAGAGAGAGAGAGAGAGAGAGAGAGAGAGAGAGAGAGAGAGAGAGAGAGAGAGAGACATTATGAACAACAACCACCTCTCTTAGCTTCTGAGAAGGCAACCCGTAAAGCCAAAACCCGCAAACAAGGCAACAGAAAAGAAAACGAACGAGAAGGCAAAGGAAAGTAACCCCGATAAAAAAAAAAAAGAAAAAGAAAACGAAACGGAGACAAAAAAATGGAAACGGATTCGAAAATAAGAAAAAAATATGGAAACGGATTCGAAAAAAAGGAAAAAAAAGGATTCGACATCAAATTCGATTAGGAAACGGATGAGGAAAAAAAAAAAAAAAAAAGTCCGGTACGGCAGGAGATTAAGAACGGACGCGCGCGCGCTCTCTCTCGGGCAACGCTCCCCGGAACTACCTGCGTCGCCGATTAGCCGATCACCCGCTTCCTTACGACGCGGCCGCCCATGAACAGGCAATTCAGCGGGCCCTAATATCGCGGCGCGGGTGTTACAATCTTATTAGCCGAGGGGAGCGCGAGAGGCAGGGGGAGGGGGGCTGAGGGGGAATGGGGAGGGGCTTGGGGGGGAAGGGAGGGGTAGGGGCTGAGGGGAAAAGTAGGGGAGGGACTGAGGGGAGAGGGAAGGGTAGGGGGAAGGACTGAGGGGAGAGGGAGGGGGCTGAGGGGAAAAGGAGGGGTAGGGGGGACTGAGCAGGAGGATGGGGGCTGAGGGAAAAAGGGAGGGGCAGGGGGAGGACTGAGGGGAAATGGGGGAAAAGTAGGGGAGGGGCCGAGGGGGAAAGAAGGGGCATGGGGATGAGGGACTAGGGAAAAAGGAAGGGAAAGGGAAGACAGGGGATGGACTGAGGGAAAGGGAGGGCAGGGAGAGGGAATGAGGAGAAAAGGAGGGTGCAGGGGGAGGGGGCTGAGGGACTAAGGGGAAAAGGAAGGGCAGGGGGAGGACTGAGGGGAAAGGGAGAGGAAAGGGAGGGAAAAGAGGGGCAGGGGGGAAAGGGGGGAAAAGGAAGGGCAGGGGGAGGGACTGAGGGGGAAAAGGAAGAGGGGCAAAGCGGGAATTTAGGGGCGTCAGGGGAGCGAAGGGCGTCGGGGAGTGTATGGGCGGAGAGGGAGCCAGCGTCTGGACGTGAGGTGAGTGCGGAGAGCCGGGCCGCGCCGGGAAAGAGCTGCGAAGGGAGGGAGGGAGAGAGGGAGAGAGGAGGAGAGGGAGAGAGAGGGAGGAGGAGGAGAGGAGGAGAGGAGAGAGAGAGAGGAGAGAGAGAGAGAGAGAGAGAGAGAGAGAGAGAGAGAGGGAGAGAGAGAGAGAGAGAGAGAGAGAGAGAGAGAGAGAGAGAGAGAGAGAGAGAGAGAGAGAGAGAGAGAGAGAGAGAGAGAGAGAGCGAGCCGAGCCACCGAGGGGAAATGCACGTGAGAGGGAGTTCCCGAGTGGGAAGGGAGGCGAAGGGAGAAACTAGGATACGGAAGGGGGAAAAAAAGCTTAGGAAGCCGATGGCGCGTGAGGATAATGAGGAAGACGCAGGCGGAATGTGAGGAAGGGCGGGAAGGGAAGGGAAGGATGAATGCGCTTCCAAAACAAAAGCGAAAATGAAGACCGTCTTGTTGGCGGAGGCGCATATGCTCTCTCGCTTCCTCGCTCTATCTCCTTCCCTTCCTCCCTTCATCACTCACTCTCTCTCTCTCTCTCTCCTCTCTGTGTTTGTGTGTGTGTTTGTGTTGTGTGCGTGTGTGTGTGTGTGTGTGTGTGTGTGTGTGTGTGTGTGTGTGTGTGTGTGTGTGTGTGTGTGTGTGTGTGTGTGTGTGTGTGTGTGTGTGTGTGTTTATGTGTATGTGCGTGTGTGTGTGCGCGATCCCAATTCCAGTCGTAAAAAACACAAACTGTCTCCATATCACATTGGAGATCTCTAATAGACACGGCCTTTCTTCGGGAATAAACCGCTCCGCCTCTCTTATCGCCCTCCTGCAGATCCGCGTCGCCCGTTGGACACGACGAAAAAAAAAAAAAAAAAAAAGTGTAGCATCGAGACGCATCGAAGCATTGTCCGTGAAATAGCCTTAATACTCGGGGCCCCTCGGAGACTCCCCTCGAGAATAGTTACCCCTCATCTGATTACCGGCGCCCATTTTCTACGGAGAGGACGACCTATTAGGCCGTTATGAGGGCGGAATTGGTTAACTTTCCTCTTGATTCCATAAGGCGGAGGAGCAGGACCAATAAAACTGACTCGGGGCACAATGGACGGCTAGATAGTGCCTGTGCCTGGCGGACTGTCGGCGGCCGCCCTGCTGATACAGTCCGAGCGGCCGACGTCGATGGCTCTCGGCCCATAAATCAAACGGTAACATTTGATTGCGTCCTTTTCTCTATCTTCACGACATTCCGGAGTTTAAGAGGACATAAGTCCGGACTAATATTTCACTTTATCGTTCAGATATAAGTCTTATCCATCTGGTTGGGGTTTTAATATGAGTCAGCACTATTTGAAATGTATTATATATATAATATATATATATATATATATATATATATATATATATATATATATATATATATATATATATATATATACATACACATACATACATATATATATAATATATATATATATATATATATATATATATATATATATATATACATACATATACATATATATATATATATATATATATATATATATATATATATATATATATATATATATAAATATAGCTACATGACATCTTAAGCTGCTAGAAGGACATTAATTGGCAGCCCCGCAAATCCTCTAAGTCCTTCAAGTACCCTCCTGTTACGAGAGCCCGACAACCCCGTGTTTTTTGGCAACTTAACTACCCGCGTCCGCAGCCGAAGAAGGCCGGGCAGCTGACGTCCGCGCTCCCTCCCGCCCCGTCCGTCTCCCGGGCTCCGCGAGGCTTCCTCGAACCCGCGGCCCTTCCCCGGCACCTTCCTCGGGCATATGCGGGGGCAGTGATTGACGGCTTAGTCATCCCGTGTGCGCGAGGGGGCCGGGCCGGGCAGCCGCGTACAAAGGCCGGGTATAGTCGGGTGTGAAGCCGGGGCACCGAGGGGCCGCGACCTGGAGCCCGGTGCTTAGGCGAACCCCGCCATTTGCTCGCTTAATGTATTGTAATTGCCGGCAGTTAGAAGCGCACCTGCCACGGGTTCCTTCATCTGCCGCTCCTTGGACCCGCGACGACTGTGGTCCTTCTCCCGCCTGATTGATCTCCGCGGAGGAACGCCCTCCTGATATATAGGCACAGACGCATTGCCTCCACAGCTGTTTTCGCGGCTCTGCTGGGCGTGCTTGGTCGAGGAGGAGGAAACAGGAGGAGGAAGGGGGACACGAGGGACTGAGCGTGAGACAGAGAAAAATAAGGAGGAGTCGAATGGGACAAAGAGAGGTGGGAGATGAGAGAAGAAGGAAGGGAAGGAAAGAGGGATGTGTGTGTGTGTGTGTGTGTGTGTGTGTGTGTGTGTGTGTGTGTGTGTGTGTGTGTGTGTGTGTGTGTGTGTGTGTGTGTGTGTGTGTGTGTGCGCGCGCGCACAACCAGACAGAGAAACAGACAAAAGGACAATCAACGCGCAGTCAGAGTGAACGATGCCCTCCCCCAGTCTCGCCGCCGCAGGACCGCGTCCCCTCGCCACAACGCCGGGGCCGCGGGGCGAGGCGGGATTGCGTGCGCGGGCCACGCCGGGGCCATTAGCGCTCCCAGGGTCTGTTCTCTGAGCCACGTGTTTAATGGACGCGCTGCTCTGTTCTGGCACAATGTTCCACTTGATGAACGGCACGCATGACTCACAGTTAACGGCTCCGAAAGAACGCTGCAGATGTGTATTAGGCTTTCCTTTGCGTTTCGCCGCCCGGAGGAACGAGGACCACCCATCGCCGGGATCCATAATGAGCCAGACCACACCGATCGCCGTCGCCCCGTCGTCGGGCAGCCCCCGATAGCCCGTCCTCCTCACCTGGCGCCGAAGGAGGACTCGGGAACGACGAAGGAGGACTCAGAAACGACGAAGAACTTAGGAACGACGACGAACTCAAGGACGACGACACGACGACGGAAAACTCAGGAACGACGACGGAGAACACTAGCGAACGACATGCCCCCGGGAGAACAAGCAAGCACGCACGCACGGACGGAAGGACACCGAAACAACCTCCCCGTGTCCTTGGCGTTTCGTCGTTACCCTGCTCACGGAGGTCGTTATCGTGCAGGCGACCACCGGGCGACCGAAGCACCTCTTGCTACTTCCAATAACACGCGCGCATACGATCCGCTCCACGTGAACTGCTTCTTAAATCGGTCGCAACCAAACCCTGCTGCTTCCCGGCTACTCGCGCTGTCCTGCAGGAGATTCGCTGCCCTCTTCTCTTCTGCTGTGCGTGCCGGGGCCTGTGCCCTTCCTTGTCTTGGGCTTCGGTGACTGAATTTTCGATTCCTAGTACGAATTTCGCTGTATTTCGCTAACTGTTTTTTTAGGTTCCTAGTTGAATTTCACTGTATTTCGCTAACTGTTTTTTTTTTTTGGTTCCTAGTCTGAATTTCGAGGAATTTCGCTGTCTTTCGCTTCCTACTGTGAATTTCACTCTATTTCGCTTCCTAGTGTGAATTTCCCTGTATTTCGTTGACTGTCTTTCGCTCCTTAGTCTGAGTATCGCTAACTGCCTTTCGCTCCCGTCTGGATTCCGCTGCCATTCGCTATCTTTCGCTTCCTAGTCTGAACTTCGCTGACTTTCTTCCGTCATCGTACAAGGAGTCTTCGTCCATCGCCTGCTTCCGAAAAAGGCAACACGATCGTATTCCCTTTTCTTCTTATCGAAACTTTCTTGATCTCCCTCACTCGTCATTCGCTCTCCCCGCCCCTCTCCCCAGTGCGTCCTCAACTCTCCCTCAATATTCTATCCCAACAAAGGACCCCCAGAACCCCCGTCCCTCTCCCTCCCCCGTCCCCCGTCCAGCCGAGCACCATAACATATTGCAGCACAACGTCCGTGTTCTATTATGAAGAACAAGCATAAAAAATCGTAAGCATCCGCACACAGCGACAAGAACACGCATTACGAGCCATAAACATCCGTACGCAGCGACAAAATTCCTGAGGATGCTTTAGCCAAGGTTGTATGAAGCGATGATGATTATTTCTCCTCCTTTTTTCCCTCCCTTGTGGACTAGTACCAGCCGAGGCGCGCGTGTGAGTGCTATGGCGCTGTCGAGTGATGTCGGCTCATCGGCGTTGCGCGTATGATATTCCCCGGCCCGAAAACCAGCCATTGAGGAAAACGCCAGTGTCCATTGCTCATGAATAATTTGTATATGCAGATAAATGGCCCGGAGGCGAGTCATCAGCAGCCGACCATGAGGCCTCGGGACGACCAGCTAAAAGAATCTCCTGGTGGGAAGGTTGAGATCACTCGGCCTCTTGTCATTTATACAAAAAGAACCCGTGTCTCAGAAATAAGTTAACTATAAATCGCCAAAAGCAGCGTAACAAATCTTCGTTTTTGAGCCCCTGCATACATTACTCGATAATATTGTTGTAAATTATAGGTTGCGGTAAACGCGGGGCAGTCCTCGCCCGGCCGCTCTCAGAACACGGCGCGGATTTGCATTTTGGGCTCGCTTCGGACGTCTCCTTCTCGCTCCTCCCTCCTCCTCCTCTACCTCCTCTACCTGTCCCCCCTCCCTCCCTCCCTCCCTCCTCCCTCCTCTCTCTCTCTCCTCCCTGCTCTTCTCTCCTCTCAAACCTATGTCAAAACTGACTTCCCTTTCCAGACCATACGCTTCGCCTCCGCGCCCCCCGCTCCCCTCGCCTCCCCTCCGCCTCCCCCCTTCAGCCGCTCCCCGCCGCCGAGACGAGGGCCCACCCTACAGGCCCGCGCTTCATCAACATTAATAATCCTTGTAAATACCGCGAGGATATACACACGGCTATTTTAATAAATTAATCTCCGAAATCCCCGCCCGACGCCGACGTCCTCCTCGAGGCTTTCGAACCCCGCGAGGGTGAGGGCCCCTCGCGCGGCGGCTCCGCCACGAGAGGCTCTGCGAACACAATTTCTTCATCGACCTTCCGAGGCTCTCAAGAAATGTTTTGAAAAGCGGCGCGATAGACTACATTAGGTTAAGAGTCCCTGAACTTTGGTCGCTTCATCCCCGCGCACACAAGACCCTCGCCCACTTGCGCCTAAATACCCGCTCCCTTAGGTCCCCCTCCCGTTCCCCCAACCCTCGCCGCCCCCTCCTCCCTTTCACAAGAACCCCCGCTACTCTTCCCTGAATATTCAACGCGTTTTTATGATGCTCTCGAGTCTCTGGTGTTTGGAAATACACGTGTTTGGCTGGGGCATACATTACCCGGACGAGGGAACGAGCCACGCTAAAATACTCGCACACAAGGGAGTTTAAGCACAGACAACCGGGGAACACAGGGGGAGTAAACAGCCCCAGGAACGGGACTTGGAAGACGAAAACAAACAGGGAAATAGCTACATGCACGGATCAACGGAGGGTTAATGTTAACACGGGAGGGTAAACAGGCACGTGAGTTAAAAACGCAACACGCCGCGCCGGGCACAGCATCGCGGGAGTGGAAGAGCCAGAAAATAAATCTTTCAAGAGGGATATCGTTTATAAAATTACATCTAAAAAAAATAGAATCACTCGTATATAAAATTGCACTAAAACAAAGAATAATCCAATCACTTATTACATCATACAAACAACACAAACAGTAAAAAAAGGAAAACAAATTTACAACCAGCGTGTACGAGCAAAACGAACGAGTAGACGGAATGAAAAATAATAAAAACCGAGAGTGACGAAGGAATACAGCAAGGGTGTCGCGAGAGAGAGAGAGAGAGAGAGAGAGAGAGAGAGAGAGAGAGAGAGAGAGAGAGAGAGAGAGAGAGAGAGAGAGAGAGAGAGAGAGAGAGAGAGAGAGACGAGAGAGAGAGCACAGACAGAGAGAAAGAATGAAAAATAACAAAACCGAGAGCGAGGACAGAATCAGCAGCAGGGGTGTCGCGGCGAAAGAGTAATCAGCAGCAAGACAGCAATAACAGCAGTCAAGGGGATGGGACAGTCAGCAGTAAAGGGAATGGAAGGAATCCCGAGTATGAGAAGTAAAGGGGATGAAACACTCAACAACTCGAAATAAGTGTCCTGATTTGAAAAGAAAATGCAGAAAAGGAGACGCGTAGAGACAAGAGGGAGGGAGGGAGGGAAGGAGGGAAGGGTGGGAGGGAGAGGGAAGGAGGGAGGAGGGAGGGAGGGAGGGAGGGAGAGGGAGAGGGAGAGGGAGGGAAAGAGAGAGGAGAGAGAGAGAGAGAGAGAGGAGAAGAGAGAGAGAGAGAGAGAGAGAGAGAGAGAGAGAGAGAGAGAGAGAGAGAGAGAGAGAGAGAGAGAGAGAAGAAAGAAGAAGAAGAAAGAAAGAAGAAAGAAGAAAGAAAGAAAGAAAAGAAAGAAAGAAAGGAAAGAAAGAAGAAAAAAAAGAAAAAAAGAAAAAAAAAAAGCGAAAGCGAAGACAGACAGACAGACAGACAAAGCGAGAGCGAGAAAGGCCCAAGAAAACCAGGCTGATTGAGGAACACGCCGTTCGCGCCGATCCCGAAATAACCCCGCAGGAGACACGCAAATAAATAATCATCATCCCAGGACGACCCGAATGATTTTCAAATTTCAGTTCCCATTGCATAATTCATCAAAGCAATGCCTGGGTATCACTTGGAAAAAAAAGGAAAAAAAGAAGAAAAAGGGGGGGATTATATTTTAATATTTTCTTTCTTTCTTTTGGGTTTAGAAACAGGGTATTGGGAGGGAAAGATTGCGAGCGATAACGAATAAAATAAAAAACGGAGTGGGGGGAAATAGACGAAAAACAAACGTAAAATGAACGAATGAAAAAAGGCGGAATATATAGACGAAGACAACCTCCACCCCCCCCCCCAAAAAAAAAAAAAAATGCATCGAAAGCCGTAAGCCGGAATAGTGAAGCCCGCCGCGCCAGCCCGGGGGAGCCCAGCCGCATGTTCCGCCGTCCCTGGGCAACCCCGCTGAGTAATAATTCAGGAGTCCGTCTGGAGATGTCCTTACCTGCTCGCGTGGTGACGGTCCAGTAGGTCATGAGCAGGAGCAGCAGCAGAAGGCCTCGCTCGGGCCACTGCCGCCCCCACGCCCTCGCCGACGCCACTCCTGCTACACCCATCCTGCTCCGCGCCTCTGGAAGAAGTGAGAAAACAGATGCGATTAGTACCTGTATCGCTGTCGGTGGGGGGGAGGGGAGGGGGGGAAAGGGGAATCGGCGATAACGAAGTCAGTCTGGGGGGGGGAGGGGGGGAAGAGGGGAGAGGGGGGAAATCGGCGATAACCAATCTACAGGAACAGATGTTTGAAGGTACAGACACGTGTGGCTTCGATCCCGAGGAAATTTACGACCGCCGCAAAAGCTAGAAATGATCGAGTTGCTATCAACCCCGATAAAGGATTACCCCTCTTCCGAATCCTCCACGTTCCCGGGGCCCCTTCCCTCCTCGACCCTCCACGAGGAACCCCACAACAACCCCCGGACGCTAAAACTTCGTCCTCCAAGTGCTGAAGTTCGCCGCATCAGCCTCCCCCCGTCCGCCGAGCCACTAATGAAAGGTACCCCAAGGTGGGCGTCATTATGTGGGGTATTCATATTCCCCGGAGGTCGGTGACGGCCATCAGAGACAGTGTCGGGACAGCGGGGGGTCGGCGTGGGGTCCGCGGCCCGGCTTCTGAACCGATAACACGTGGCCTGAACCGGACCCCAATACCCAGGGCCCCAAAACAAGAAGGGAGGCGACAAGGGAGCGTCCTCATACCTGCTCCTTGTTACGCAACGGCTTTTTGCAGCTTTGAAACGCTTTTTGAATCCATAATATTAATGAATTCATAATCAATATATACTTAACACACATATATTACAAACGCATATATGTCTGCCTACCTGCCTGTCTCTCTTTTCTCTCTCTCTCTCACGATATACACAACTAAAAATACATACATATACGTGTACGGCGCGTGTGTGCGTGTGATTGTGTGTGTTTTCCTCTTTTTCCTCTGTTCTTCTTTTTTTCTTCTTCTTCCGTCATCGCGAACCCCAATCGCTCGCCAGATAACGCGAGCCGCATTTTACGACGGCTATCCACGTCATTATCGACAGTAATAACATTCAATCAAACCCCATTCGTAGCTATTTCATTAAGGCCGTAGCCGGGGGGTCTTAATTGCTGATTTAGCCCAGTTATTGCCAGGCGCCGAGTGGGGGAAGACCCTAGTCTGCTGACCCGTCCCCGCAACATCAACATTCTCAGCCTCATGACGCCACCGATGAAGTATGAGGGGCGAGGAGGGAGTGAGTCACGGCCGGGAGGGGGATGGGGGATGGGAGGAAGGGGGGGAGGGAGGGAGGAGGGAGGAGGGAGAAGGGGGAGGAAAGGAAAGGGAGAGGAGAAGGGGGAGGAGGGGGGGGGAGGAAGAGGGGAGGGAGAGGGAGGAGGGAGTAGGGAGGGGGGAAGGAAGGAGGGAGGGGGGGAGGAGAACGGAGGCAATGAGGAGGGGGAGGAGGGGGAGGACAAGCGAAGCCCTTCCGACGCACCTCCTTCCCAGCGACGTCGCCCTTCCTGTTTGGTCGAGGCCGGAATGCGTCGAGGTCCCTCGGAGTCCCCGCATCGTACCAAGCCGACAGCCCCGAAATGATATAAAGCCGACAGTCATGAAGTACCAAGCCTACAGCCGCGATTGGTACTAAGCCGGCAGCCTCCGACGGTACAAAGCCGACATCCCCAAATGATATAAAGCCGACAGCCCCGATTGGTATTAAACCGAAAGCCTCCAATAACACAAACCCAAAATCCCAAACACAACAAGAACCGACAGCCGTGAACGATACCAATCCCACAACCCCGAAATGCATCAATCCGACCGACCCGACAGATACCAAAGCCGACACGAGAGCCTCCGCATCCCCCGACGTTTTCATCTGTAGCAAAACCCTCTTTTATGGGCGTCTTACACTGCCTGCCACGTGCGGCCATCACCTCGAGTAGCACGTCACCGCACACTCGCCGGATGCCTTGTCCCCACGTAAGGAACACTGCGGTTTGGGTGCCATAAAACACGCCCATGAGAGCCCCAGAGCCACACGCCACGCAGGTCTGTGGGCGTTACTGCATCGTCCGAGGACCATTGGGCCGCATGTTCAACTCTGCAGCGGTCACCATGTACGACTTAAGTCCACGGGTAGAACACATGAACTCATGACTGTTCACGTAAAAAAAAGAAAAAAAAGTTGCAAACAGGTATGTAAACAAGTCTCTCTCCCACATACCGCATAAACAACTTCGCCGACGCGGACGCACACACACACACAGAGAGAGAGAGAGAGAGAGAGAGCAGAGGAAAGAGAGAGAGGAGAGAGAGAGAGAGAGAGAGAGAAAGAGAGAAGAGAGAGAGAGAAAGAGAGAGAGAGAGAGAGAGAGAGAGAGAGAGAGAGAGAGAGAGAGAGAGAGAGAGAGAGAGGAGAGAGAGAGAGAGAGAGAGAGAAGAGAGAGAGAGAGGGATTGAAAGAGAGAGAGAGAGAGGGATTGAAAGAGAGAGAGAGAGAGAGAAAGAGAGAGAGAAAGAGAGAGATTGAAAGAGAGAGAGAGAGAGGGATTGAAAGAGAGAGAGAGAGAGGGAAGAGAGAGAGAGATTGAAAGAGAGAGAGAGAGAGGAGAGAAAGAGAGAGAGAGAGAGAGAGAGAGAGAGAGAGAGAGAGAGAGAGAGAGAGAGAGAGAGAGGAGAGAGAGAGAGAGAGAGAGAGAGAGAGAGAGAGAGAGAAAGAGAAAGAGAAAGAGAAAGAGAGGGTCGACGTCTGTGAAGGGAAAGAAGGGGAGATGCCGCGAGACAAGGCGGGAGGCGGTGCTGCCTCTGATATCAAACCAGACCGAGGCGTAACTTAAATTATAAATGCCACAGTCTGCGGCAGACGATGCCAAGCTGACGTAGGCTATGGATTCCTAATCCTCACGACATTTCCTCTTCCAGTTCCTTAATAGACACTGACAGAGAGAGAGTGCGTTTCTGTGTTTGTCACGATTCAATAGACATACACAGAGTGCGTGCGTTTCTGTGTCTGTTATTCTTCAGTAGACATAGACAGAGAGAGTACGTGCATTTGTGTGTCTGTCACTCAAAAGTTCTGTCAGACAGACAGAGTGTGCGTTTCTGTGTCTGTTATCCTTCAACAGACAACAAAGAGAGAGTGTATGTGCGTCTGTGCGTCTGTCTCTCTGCTTATCATTGAAAAAGTATTTGTTTGTATCACTAACGAATCCTGAGACGGCAGTTCCCTCGCTCACCGTTCCCCGACCTCTCCGTGAGCCGCGAGGGAGCCTACGAGCGCCATTAAGAGCCAGGAACCACCCATCCGTCGGCGCGAGGGAGCCTACGAGCGCCATTAGAGCCAGGAGCCCGATACGAGCCCCGACAAGAGCCAGACCCACGCGAGGGAGCCGATCCCGAGGGCGACGCTCCGATAGCCTCCCGATAGCGCCCCGGCCGGACATCGTGACCGGGCCGATGTCGTGAGCGTCTCCTTATCGCCCACGTCGTCCGGGAGGGACATTAACAGCTCATTAGTCCTCGGCTCGGGGTCGCGGGGTCGGGGAGAAAGCGGGGGCCGGCGGGCGGGGACCCTCGGCGTCTCAAGGAAGTTGTAGTGGGAGGGCGTGGGCGCCTTGGGAGATAGCGCGTGTAGAGGTCTGTGGGCGTGGAGGGGCTGTAGAGATTAGCTGGAGGAAGGCGGGCGTGGGAATGTGTGTCCGAGGATGGGATGGGCCTCGGGTTGAGGGCCGTGTACCAGGAAACGGCACAATCCTCCCCAAAACCCCCAAGAGACAAAGGAAAATTTACTCCCCTCGCTACGTTCCTCCGCCGAGTTTTCGCCGAGGGTTGTTCCACTGCGCCCCGACACCCCCGCGTCCGAAGCCCCTTCCCAACAGCCCCGTTCTGACACCGACACTCCCGGGGGGACGAGGCAGCGGGGGCCCGTAAATAAGCACGAGAGCTAAGAGACGATCCCGCACTCCCTGTCACCCTCCTTCCCCGCCGCCAGCACCGAACACTCGGGACTCGTGACTCCGGGACCATCGGGCTTTCACGGTCATGGAAATCTGCTTCACTTTAGTCCCGAGTCGTGAGCGAGAGCGGAGGCCGTGTCCCATTGCAGGAGGCGGAGGTGGAGAGGCCAAGACCAGCGCGAGGCTTTATTAGACGGCTAACCACCCGACGCAGTACGGATTAAATACTCTTATATGCGAAGGTACAAATAGGCTTTAAGGAGGGATAGCCTCGAGTCCAGATCAGCTGACCTAGAACACCTGAAGGACCCGAAAGCAAGGAAATAAAGCACGCGATTTTGAGAGGAAGAAACTCGTCCTGACCAACAGGTGAAGGGGAGGAACTAAGGGGGATAGGCAGATAGAGAGAGAGAGGGGGGGGAGGAGAGGGAGGGGCAAGGAGGGGCGGGGAGGGAAGGGAGGGACAAGAAGAGGGCGGAAAGGGAAGGAAAGACAAGAAGGAGGGGAAGAGGGAGAGAAGGGGAGGAAGGGGGGAGAAGGAGAGGAGGGACGAAGGGGAGGGGAAGGAGGCGAGGAGGGGGAGGGGCAAGGGGGCACATCCAGGAATGCGCAACATCTGACCTAGAACACCCGCCTGCCGGTCGAACATACATCCCGGGTGGACGAAGGGGGTATGCGCGCGGCGGGCGAGGCGGCGAGGCGGGCGAGGCGGGCGAGGCGGGCGTGACATCGCAGGCCGGGTCGTGTTACTGTGGAAGGACTGAGAGACACGCCATCAATTCCGCAACGGGTAGTAAATGTCGCTGGTCGAGTCCGGACCCGGGCGAGCGTGACCCGAGACCGACTGGCCACTCGACTCGCCCGGATCGAACGGACTCCTTCGCCGATCGCCCGAAACTCGCGTCGGTCGTGGCTGAAGACGAGCATTTTCGCGCTGCTCGTAACGGGTCGCGGGAGATCTCCGCTTGCAATAACGAGATGTTCGACGAGGGACGTGAAATATCATAAGTGAGAGACGGAGCTTAGAGGAAGGAGAGCGAGAGAGGGAGGGAGAGAGAGAGGGAGAGAGAGAGAGAGAGAGAGAGAGAGAGAGAGAGAGAGAGAGAGAGAGAGAGAGAGAGAGAGAGAGAGAGAGAGGAGAGAGAGAGAGAGAGAGAGGAGAGAAAGAGAGAGAGAGAGATAGACAGAGAAAGAGAAACAGATAGATAGACATAAAGAAAAAGGAAGAGACAAAGAGACAGATAGAAGAAAGAAAACAGAACAGATCAGAGAGAGAAGAAGCGAAGGAGATAAACCGAAAACGAGACACGGAGAGCCGCCCCGCCCGAGAGCCGCCACCCGGGCCCCACACCTTCCGCGTCAGGGAAACGAGTCCGATCTCTTTCCCCGCCATTTGCAATCCCAGAAGCGCGTTTCCGGTTTATAAGTTTTCAGGCGCGAATAATACTTGAAAATCTTGGCGGCGACGGAATATTAATCGTGTTAATTACGCGTTGTGGCCGCGCTGGTGTTCGGGAACTTGCTCATGACTGACGCGGCGGGAGGAGGGGGAGGGGGGGGGGGCGGGACCGAGGGGTTTTTTGGCATGGGTATTTTTAAACTTTTAATTTTATTATATTATTATTATTATTTTTTATCTTACGATGAGTATTTTATCGTATTTTGAGATGGATATTCTTTTTCTTCTAGGATGGATAATTTTTTTCTTAGGATGGGTAAGCTTTTTACTTTTTTAGGATAGGATAATTTTTTCTTCTAGGATGGATATATATCTTTAAAAATCTTTTGGGATGGATAATTTTTTTTTCTCTTGGGATGGATATTCTTTCTTCTAGGATGGATATTTTTTTTTTTTTGGATGGATATTTTTTTTTTTTTTTTTAGGATGGATTTTTTTTTTTAAGATTTATATTTTTTTTTATTTTCTTCTCTTAGGATGGATATTTTTTTTCCTTTAGGATGGATAACTTTTTTTTCTTTTAGGATGGATAATTTTTTTCAGGATGGATATGTTTTATTTTTTCTCTCAGCGATTTTTTTCTCTCTTAGGATATTTTTTCTTCTTTTAGGATAACTTCTTTTCTTTCTTTTCTCAAAACCTCATACCCCGTCGGATAATTCTCCGGCGACAATATCCCAATCTTACCGTAAAGAAAAAAGAAAAAAAAAAAAAGAAAAAAGAAAAAGAAAGAAAGAAGAAAGAAAAAAACAAAAAATCCCCCGTGGGAGCAAAGACTGCGGCGCCTCATGCCAGTCTTCATTCCGCACACAGGGGGGAATTCCCCCCGGTGGCACGTCAATAAAGCCTTTTTTCCTCTGCTTTGTAGTGCTTGGCTGTCCCTCAAGTGCCCAGGTGTGTATCAATTGCCGTCGCCTATACCGGTCACGTGGGAGGAGGAGGAGGAGGAGGAGGAGGAGGAGGAGGGGAGGAGGAGGAGGAGGGACGAGGAGGAGGAGAGGGGGAGGAGGAGGAGGAGGAGGAGGAAGAGGAGGAGGAGGAGGGGAGAGGAGGAGAGGAGGGGAGGAGGAGGAGGAGGGAGAGAGGAGGAGGAGGAGGAGGAGGAGAGGAGGAGGAGGAGGAGGAGGAGGAGGAGGGGAGGAGGAGGAGGGAGGAGGAGGGAGGGAAGGAGGAGGAGGAGGAGGGGGAGGAGGAGGAGGAGGAGGAAGAGGAGGGAGGAGGGAGGGGGAGGAGGGGGGGAGAGGGAGGGGGGCTTTGCAGAGATAAGGGAGGGGAGGAGGTGGAGGGAGAATAAGAGGAGATTTCAGCCAAAGACGCGGTAAATGAAGAGTAAATCCCTTCAGGTGATGGAGTGGGAGTGGGAGAGGGAGGAGGAGGGAGGAGGAGAGGAGGAGAGAACAAGACGTTGCTGTGTTTCTCTTTCTTGCTCCTCTCTCTCTTACCCTTTTTCGCGGATTTCCCCCTCTTTTTCCCTATCCTGTGTCTTCTTCTCTTCTTCAGTACTTTATTCCATTAATCATGTTCTCTATTACGTATTTCATTTCTATCTCTTTTGTTTTTTCGCGGATTCTTCTTCTTCTCTTCATTCCATATTTTATTCTCTATTATCTATTTCAAATCATTCGCTCCATACCACAATGCTTACTTAAGCAAGAACTCTTCATTTCGATATTAAAGTCTGACTTCCTCCTAAAATACCTTTTTATTTTACAACTATGTTTTTTTCCCCGATTTCTACTTCTACTTCTCCCTTGCTCTTTCTATTCTCTTCTCTTCTCCTCTCTCTTCTCTCTGCTTTCCTTTCCCTTTCCCCCTTCCAGGAGAGTGGCAGCGGGCCTGGCACGCAGCCACCTTGAGTTAGACCACAAAAGAGAGACAAAACGGCACTGTATCGAGACATCAAATTGACGACGACAAAGAATTAACAAAACACAAATAATCATAAGCACAGTTAACACACAAAAAACTTTTACCAAGTCCTCAGTCGTAGAGTTTATAAACTGCAGAGTTTATCGGACTGACCCTAAAAAAAAAAAAAAAAAAAAAAAAAACTCTCTGGATTCGAACAGTACCATAAATAACATTGGTACAGCACGGAAGCTTCGTGTTCACCTGGTCAGATAAAAAAAAAAAAAAAAAAAAGATAAACCACACACGAGGGACCATATATATAAATAAAATCCACTTTCCCCCTTTTGACCCCCCCTCACCTCCCCTTCCCTCCTCCCCTCTCTACCTTTTTTTTACCCAAAATCCTGAAACGCTTGCATCTTCCTACCGCAGATAAGCAGTTGAAACATCCAAAGTAATTCAGGAATCCCCGAGGATATCCCTTGGGACCTTAAAGGAAAAAGAAACTCGGCAGATCCTCAGAAACCAGCAACAGAAGGGCACTGCAAGATTCAGCAATAACTTAACAAGATTATTTTTTCAGCAAATTTTGTTTTGAATGCAAGATCTCGGGGGCCGATCTCTTTCCCGCGTCGTTTTCTGACAGCTCCGTGAAGGGGTGGGGGGGACTAAGCTATTTATCTTCGCTGCCTGTTAGGGAATGTCGTGTGTTTGTTTCGTGTTTATTTTACTACTTAATAGGACTCGGACTGCGAGATCTTGCATACACGCCGGTGCTAAGAGTAATAATTCATCTTTGTGAGAAGTTGAGCCACATTAGCTTCTCTTCCAAATACAGCAGAGTGAAAGAAGCAAGTTGGTTAAGGAGGAACGATAATGCTGATGACTAGTAACTGAATTATTAATAATGATGATAAATTTAATCATAAAAGATAATTTACAATACAAGTAATAATAAGATTTGATAAAAATAATGAAAATAAAAATACAAATCTAATAATAATAATATTAGTAATAGTAACAATAAATAATAATAATAAAACAATAATCTAATAATAACAATCCATAACAAAAATGATGGAGTAATATTGTAGTAGAACAATAATTGAAAATAAAACATCGAACCNAGGGGAGGGGAGCGGTGAGGCCGGGCTGGTACCTGCACAACCCATGTTCCCGCGACCCGGCCCGCGCACCTTTACCAAGGCGAAAATGAGCCGGGAATAAAAAAAAGAAGATAAAAAAAAAATATAACCACTCTGATTCACTCAAAACTGGGAATTGTTTCTCGGGAAGCTTTATTGACCATACTTTCCCCCTTCTTCTCGCCGGCGATATGAGAATAAGGAGCTCGTCGCCAGCTTCCCGACGTCGAGATCGCCACGCACGGAGCCTCCGCGGAGAGCGTGGAGCCCGGACTGAGCTCGGGATCGCGGGAAAGCGTAATATAAGCGCCGCGAAAAAGGTCCGAGAGGCTGGTAATAATCCTTTGGTCCACGTTCATTCCTCCGCGGCAGAACGAACGATCCCTTGTGAGCCGCGGCCGCGTCCCGGACCCTTTAAGTTTCGCTCAACACCATTTCAATTTGCCCTTTTCTACTTCTTCCTTCCTCCGCCTTTTCTCCCTCGTATCTACGTGTCTTTTTTTTCTCTCCTCCTCCTCTCTTCTTCTTCTTCTCCTTCCTTCCGTCTCTCTCTCTCTCTCTCCTTTTTTCACCGTCGTCGTAGCGTAGAAAGACACCCACGGCGGTATTCGGTTCCCCGGAAGAACCTTTGCTTTCCAGCTTCCCTTCCAGTAAACAATAACAACAGCGCTTGGATCCCTTAGTCCTAGAGAGAGGACCTCGGGGTGGGTGGAGAAGGGTCAGCCAGAAAGGACCGGGGGGAAGGGAGGAGGAGAGGGAGAAGGAGGAGAGGGGGGAAGAGAGGAGNGAAAGAGAAAGAGAAAGAGAAAGAGAAGAGAGAGAAGAGAGAAAGAGAAAGAAGAAAAGA
>NW_020868656.1:270000-275449 GCF_003789085.1 Penaeus vannamei
GGGAGGCGGAGGGGGGAAAGGGGGGGAGGAGGGAGTGAGGGTGGGAGTGAAGGAGGAGAAGGGAAGGAGGGAGGAGGATGAGAAAGAGGGAAATGCAAGAGGAGAAGGGCTGGAAAGGAAAGGTGATAGTAAGGTGTGAGTCCAAAGAGAAAGAGAAGAAAAAAAATGAAGAAAGAAAGAGAGAAAAACAAACAACGAAGCAGAAAGGAAGAACATAAACAACTAATAAAGACAGAACCAGACATAGATCCCATTAAAAACAAACAAAACAAACAAACAAACACCTAAACAACACCACCCCCCACCCCATTCTCCATCAAAACGCCATAAAACCCCGAATGACAACCCGACCCGCACAAAGCCAACCCCCCCACCCTCCACCCCCCTCAACCCCACCCCGGCCAAATTACCCTCATACGCGAGGCAATTATAAACGACGCTGCAAAAATGAGGCAAAGGTCATTATCGACTTTCCAAGAAACAAGGTCACGCAGACAGACGGAGCGACAGCGATGCCGTACGACCAAGGGTCACGTTCGCGGTCATTCCGAGAGGTCAAAGGTCAAGGGGAGAGGGGAAGAATGGGGAGTGGGCGTGGCGGGGAGAAACCCTCCAACGGGAAGCTGTGGTGCCTAATGCCAATGCAAAGAATACAAGCGTAATCTATACGAGGGGAATCAATACCCTATTTTCTATTACTACTCCTCCTGATTTCTACTATTGCTGCTACTACTACTACTGCTACTACTACTAAAATAATAGTATAACTACTTCTACTACTGCTACTGCTACTATAACTACTACTACTGTCACTACTACTATTGCTAGTACAACTACTATTACTATTACTACTACTACTACTACTACTACTACTACTACTACTACTACTACTACTACTACTACTACTACTACTACTACTACTACTACTACTACTGCTATTACAACTGCAATTACTGCTACTACTGCTACTACTCCCACTGCTGCTGCTGCTGCTGCTGCTAGTACTACTACAACAACTACTGCTGCTGCTGCTGCTGCTGCTGCTGCTGCTGCTGCTGCTGCTGCTGCTGCTACTACTACTACTGCTACTGCTACTACTACTACTACTACTACTACTACTACTACTTGCACTACTACCACTACAATAAAGAAAACGGATAACATTAACACCACAATCATGTTATCACCACAGCTACTCATATTGATGTACCGAAAAATGTATAGCAATTTGACCTTTTAATCGTAACACGAACAATAACCATATAAAACAACAACAAAAACAAAACCGATGATAATAATTACCGGTAAAGCAGTACAGACGATAATAACGACATAAACAGTAACATTCTTATCCAAATGATTCAAAACACGACAATATTGGCAACAATAACAACCACAGTAATAGCAACAATAAAATTAAAAATAACGACAGACACACAGCCTATACCAGATATAACGGCCAAACAAATAAAACCAGAAAGCTATTATTACCCGCCAAGAGCGGAACGGCACCACCGACACAAAACCAAACAAGCTAACAAACAAACAAGCAAAAATCATGCAAAACCTCGACCCTGGGATGAATCCACAAGTAAGCAACAAGCCAGCTGTGTATTTTCCCACACCCTTAAAAAACTGAGAGTATTGATAACCTGTGAGCCAGATGAAGGTCAGGAAGGTGAGTGTGAGAGTGCACGAGGATGAGGGAGGAGAGGAGAGGGAGAGGAGAGGAGAGAGGGAGAGAGAAGGGAAAAGGAGGAGAGAAAGAGAGAAAAGAGGAGAGGCAGGAAGAAGAGGGAAAGGAAGGAGAGAGGAGAGGAGAGGGGGAAGGGAAGGAAGGGAGAGGAGAGAGGGAGGAGAGAGGAGGAGAAGAGGAGAAGGAGAGAAGAAGAGAGAGAGAGGAACGAGAGAGAGAGAGAGGGAGCAGCAAGAGAGAGAGAGAGAGAGAGAGAGGAGAAGACAGAGCAAGAAGAGAGAGAAGACGAGAGAGAGAGAGATGAGAGAGAGAGAGAGAGAGAGAGAGAGAGAGAGAGAGAGAGAGAGAGAGAGAGAGAGAGAGAGAGAGAGAGAGAGAGAGAGAGAGAGAGAGAGAGAGAGAGACAGAGAAAAAGAAAAGTTGAGAGCGGTATACTGCGTATGCCACTCCTATCACGTGATCTTTTTTTTTTTTACCCGGCGAACAAAAAAAAAAAAAAAAAAAAAAAACGTCAAAATTAAAAACTAACCCTTCGGACATCAAACATGAAATTCAATTTTGAAAAAACGTCCAGAGAATATCATGTTAATTAATAAAGCCCAAAAAGGTCAGCTCGATCACTCACGCGCTTATAGGGAAATGTTGTCATAAATAACCCCATAAATAAAATAACACTCGTTCGCCAGCCAATCATCACACCAATAAAGGGGGGGGGGGGAGGAGAGGGGAAAAGGAGAAAGAAGAGGAGGATGTAACACGAGAAACGGCGAGGGGGAGAGAGAGAAAGATGAGAAGACATTTGAAAATAAATCAAGTATATTCGTAGAGAGAGAGAGAGAGAAGAGAGAGAGAGAGAGAGAGAGAGAGAGAGAGAGAGAGAGAGAGAAGAGAGAGAGAGAGAGAGAGAGAGAGGAGAGAGAGAGAGAGAGAGAGAGAGAGAGAGAGAGAGAGAGAGAGAGAGAGAGAGAGAGGAGAGAGAGAGAGAGAGAGAGAGAGAGAGAGAGAGAACCGACAACGAACAAAGAGAGAGTAGACAGAGCGAGAGAGAGAGAGTAGACAGATAGAGAGAGAGAAGATAGACAGATAGATAGATTAGAGAGAGAGAGAGAGAGTAGACAGATAGAGAGAAAGAGAGATCCAGTGACCGGCGACGTGTGACAACAAACACGGATGGCACACAGGAACACACACGCGGCGCCTGTGAAACATGACACGTAGGAGAGGAGGAGGAGGGGAGAAGGGGAGGGGAGAGGGAGGAGGTGGGTGGGGCGGGATGGCTTGACACCCGATTCTGCCGGTCTTTGTCTGTCTGTCACCACACACACACACTCTCCCCTTCCATCTCTGCCCCCCCCCCCCCGCCTATCTCCCTCTCCCTCCTCTCTCTCTCTCTCTCTCTCTCTCTCTCTCTCTCTCTCTCTCTCCTCTCTCTCTCTCTCTCTCTCTCTCTCTCTCTCTCTCTCTATCTATCTATTTGTCTGTGTGTCTGTCTGTGTGTCTGTCAGTCTCTCCCTCCCTCTTCCGATCTTTATCTCACCATCAATTATCCAATTTTCCGTCTCCTTTCCATTCTCTTTATCGGCAACAATAACAATAATATCCAACGAGAACATTTAACAACAACAACAACACCAGAGCAACGCGCAACAATAAATAAATCGTAATGCCAAATACATGAATACTAAAACCATCGAACCAACTAGAAAACAACATCAAAAACAAAGAAAAAAAAAAAAAAAAAAAAAAAATGCATATTCCTTTGCTAGCTCCCCTCCTTCTTTTAAACCCTCCTCCCTTTTAAAACCTTCCTCGTTTTAAACCCCCTTCCACCTTTTTAACCCTCACCCCCTTTTAAACACCTACTCCATTAAACTCCCCCCTCCTTTTAAAACCTCCCTACCTTTAAACCCCGTCCTCCCTTTTAAACCCCTCCACCTTTTTAAACCCCTCCCCCTCCTTTTTAAACCCCCTCCCCCTCCCTTTTAAACCCCCTTCCACCTTTAAACCCCTCGCCCCTTTTAAAACCCCTTCCTTCCTCCCTTTTAAACCTCTACTTCCTTTTAGCCCGCCCTCCCTCTCCCCCCCTTTTAAATCCCCTCCTCTACCCCCACCCCCCACCACCGTGATTGACCCAAGTGAGCTGGCCGAGAGAAAAGAACGGCCAACTCGAGAGAAAGGAAGGATTTACTCGACCAATTTGCTCACTAGGAGGACGAGATCAGACCCTCTTCCTCTTCCTCCTCTTCCTCCTCCTCCCCCCTTAAGCGCCTTCTTTCTTCCCCCTCTCATTCTCTTCCTTAATCTCTTCGTCTTGATTTCCGTCTTTGTTCTTTTGCTTCTTGTTCTTCTCCCCCTTCGCCTAATCCCTTCTTTTCATTTTTCTCCTTTTTCTCTGTTCTTTTTTTTCTTGTTGATCTTCTCTTCTCCTCTTCTCTAGCTTCCTTCTCTTCCTCTTTCCTTCTTCTCCGTCTTCTCCCCCCTCTTTCTCCGACAATTAACAAATATCCATTCCGTCCTTTCTTGTATCTCTTCTTCTCTCACCTTCTCCCCTTTCTTCCCTCTTCCTCCTTACTTCTTTCTCCCTTCCTTCCTTCCTTCCTTTTTCCTTCATCAACTCACATTAATTCATTCATCCGTTTCGTCCTTCCTTTTACCTCTTCTCCTCTCACCTTCTTCCCTGTCTTCCCTCTTCCTCCCTACTTCTTTCTCCCTCCCTCCCTCCCTTCCTTTCTTCCTTCCTTCCTTTTTCATTCAAAACTTCACATCCATTCATTCATTCTTCCATTCACTGCTCTATCCTCTCCTTAACCCCCCCCCCCCGCCCGTCTCTCTCTCTCTCTCCATCACTCCCGGTTTATTGCAACGGGAACACGAGGAGCGACAGAATTAAAATATGAATAAATGCATAAATGAATACAAAGCCAAACGGCAAACATGGACCAACTCCGAATTTCCATTAGGGATAAAAGTAAACGCATCCAAAAAAAAAAATAAAAAATAAATAAATAAATAAAAATATGTAATAAATAAATAAATAAATAGAAAATAAATAAATAAATGAATAAAAAACTTAAATAAATAAATACCAAAAATCAAAATAGCTCACCCCATGGCCAACCGCCCTTTCGTATCGATATATAATCTATTGGGATTCCGCCTCCTTCAACTCACCTGCAAAGAAAAGAGAGAAAACAAAGTGAGTAAATAAAATCAAGTTCAAACACACATCAAGTAAGTAATATATAAGTTTATATATGATATAAACAGACACAAAAACACACATGCAGGAATATACCGCAACAAACACTGAGTGATTAATTGATAAATATAGATACATAGGCACAGACAAAGAGACAGACATACGTAGACACACACAGACACAGATATACACATAAAGACACATACATAAACAGACACACTCACACACACCCAGACCCCCACACACCCATACACCACACACACACCACACACACACACACTCACCCCCCACCCACCCCACACACACATATGCCCATACCCCCACTCCGACCACAAACACACACACAACACACACACACACACACACACACACACACACACACACACACACACACACACACACACACACACACACACACACACAACACACACACACATACACACACACACAATACGTGGGAGCGAAGACGGGTGTGATCAGCAGGCAACATGTGGTCACAGTCAGTGGTCACTTATTGACTGTTCCGGATTATCTCGTAGGAAGGGAAGAGAGGG
>NW_020868657.1:25202-30202 GCF_003789085.1 Penaeus vannamei
TATTACAAGACCTCCTACACGACCTTGCCCTACTCGGAGGCGGGGGTGACGCTTACCTCGCGCCCCCGTGCCCGTGCAGCCCTCGGGGTACGACTCTCAGTCCCAAGGGTACGACTCTCAGCCCCCAGTGTACGATCCATCGCCAGGAAACACGGCTAGTGGCCCTCTCCTTCCGGCGCTCACGGACGAATTCGGCGACTCGCAGCCAAGCTTTGGCGACGTCGGAGTCCTGTACGGCGGGAGTGCCATCCCTGCGGCGCCCGACGGCAGCCACCTCGGCGCTCGCCCGACGACACGACTTCGATCCGACGAGGAGCGACGTCCCCCTGACCGACGCCAACGAACTCGTCCCTCCTCCAGGGGGCGACGCCGATCTTTTCGGAAGAACGGATGACGATTACTACTATGAAGGTCGGTTTTCCGTCGGGACGGCCGAGTCTGCCTACAACGAGCAGGATCTCCTGGAGGAGAAGGACATCATCCTCGTGAACAGGAGACTCGATGTTCCTTTCGGACGAGTCAAATACCTGAATTCCGAGACGGACCTCAAAATCAAGGTCGACGAAGGCCACCGGTGTCGGGTGACGGTGATTGGAAACGAGCCCATCACGCAGCGACCCGGCATGCTGACGCCGTCGAACTTCAGCTGCGACTTCAGCCTCCACGAAGTCCATTACACACACCTGGGCGGACGCTATCCTTCCTCGGATACCATCAAACTCCTTCTCCGCTATGACACTCAGCAGGACACCTTCATAATTCCCTTCACCATGACTGTCAAGGTCCTGTACGACATGCAGCTGGAGGTGGTGACGCTCAACATGCCCCTGAACGTAGATCAGCTGTTCGGGACGAGCAACGACATCGACAGAAGCAACACCATGTTTGCCTACGACGAGAACCGCCACGAGTGCAAGATCACGCTGCTTCACAGGCACTCGGACCTCCCCAGGTATGGTGTCGTTATTACTGACGAAGGTGACACTCCCTCGGGCTACATGGTGCCGTGTCAGCAGTTCCTGGAGTCTGGATCAGATACCGACACACGGTGGTGCCCTCGACGAGGCTGGACTACATTCCCGCCGTGGCTGAGCTCTACGACGTCGCCTCCATGACCCTCCACAAGCAAGAGTACTTCCAGTTTCCGGTCCGACTCCGGGCGGGGAAGGCCAACACGCCGCCGACCGTGTCCTACGAGTCCCTTCTGCTGATGGATGTGAACCAGTTCGTGATGACCGCTCTTACGCCCTCGATTGTAACTGTTCTTGACGAGGAAACCCCTTTGGAGAGACTTATTTTCAATGTGACGAAAGCCCTGGGGTACGGCGAGGGCATGCTCGTGAGCACCGACGACCAGAACTTGGCCGTGTCCTCCTTCTATCAGCGGGACATCCGGGACCTGAAGATTGCGTACAAACCGCCGGCTGAGGATTCGAACGCGAAGAGGACTTTCGAGGTGGAGTTCGAGGTTCTGGACGAGGAAGGGCTGGCCTCGGATCCCTTCAGGATGATGATCATCGTGAACCCCAAGAAGACCCGGGCGCCTCTCACCATGAAGAACGTAGGACTCGAGCTCTTTGAAGGCCAGTCTCGACGTTTGAGCTCGACGAAGAACCTGGAGATCGCTGACGAAGATAACCTGGAAGACGTGTCCCTGAGCGTCATCGGCGGGCTCAAACACGGACGACTGCTCCTGATGGGGGCGCCGACGAAGATCTTCTCTCCGGCGACCTTAGACACGGGCGCGGTAGTGTACGAACACGACGACAGCGAGACATACACGGATAACCTTCTCTTGAGGATGAGTGACAGGGAACACGAGGTTGAGTTCCTCTTCCCCATCACCGTGTTCCCCGAGGACGACCAGCCCCCCATTGCCCACGTCAACACCGGTTTCCAAGTCAAGAAAGGGGAGCTGAAGGAAATCACGCCTTTCCTCCTCAGCGCCACGGACGTCGACAGTGACGACGCTAGCATCACTTACCTCCTGCAGGACCCTCTGCCTGAATTCGGGGCTCTGATCCTGCGTCGCCCGAGCATGCCGCCCAACCCGGAGCACTGGCAGTACCTCAACAACGTGTACGAGAAACGGGCGTCGTCGTGGACACAAAGAGACATAACTGATGGCTTCCTTTACTACCGCCATCTTGGTGAACATCGAACGGTCTCTGTGATGGACAGAATCTACTTCACACTTGCTGACAGCCACGACCCCCCCAACGAGTCCGAGATAATGGACGTGGCTGTCAAGGTCTTGCCAGTTGACGACATCCCGCCTGAGCTGCACACCAGTTGCTCTCTGTCCTTGATGGTCGAGGAGCACAAGACGACCGTCCTCACGAAGTCGAGTCTTCAGTACGTCGACGTCGATTCCAAGAATAAGAATCTCGAGTATCATATCCAGCCTTTGCGTAATGTAGACGTCAATGACCGCATGTCACCTGGAAACATCGTCTTGACAGAGTCGCCGGAAATCGTCGTGGCGACTTTCACGCAGGCGCAGATCAATCACCACAAGATTTCGTACAAGCCCCCTGCGCAGGAACTTGGCATAGTTCCTAGAATTATCCAGTTCGAGTTCGAGGTTCAGGACGAGGCTGGAAACGTACTTCCCGGACAGACGTTCACCATCTTCCTCACGCCCGTGGACAACCAGCCACCCGAGGTCCTTAACAGCGGCATTCGGGGCGTGCAGGAGCGCAGCGAAGTGGTCATTACGACTCGGATCCTCGACGTGACGGATCCGGACACGGACGTCGACAACATAATCTTCCGGGTGAGTCGAGTCCCCCTCCACGGCAGCCTCATGTACGACGCACTCGAAATGGCGCCGGGGAACGAGTTCACACGGCGAGACATCATCGACATGTTGATCAAGTATGTCAACAATGGCAAGGGCGAGATGGACAACGACAGGTTTAAGATCGACGTCACGGATGGCGTCCACACGATACCCGTGACGGTCTTCATCGACATCGAGCCGATCGACGACGAGCCTCCGCGTCTCCTGGAGCTGTTGCCCGGACGCTTCGGCGCGATGGTGCGGGTGAGGGAGGCCACGACGCGCCCATCACCACCAAGGTCCTCAAAGCCACGGATCCAGACTCCGAGTTCATTCGTCTGACTTACATCATCCACGAGGCACCGAAGTACGGGAGGATCTTGCTCAGCGGCGTGGCCACGTCCAGCTTCACGCAGATGGCGATCGAGAAGAGCGAGGTCTTGTATCGTCACGAAGGAGGCGACATCGGAAAGTCGGCCATCATGGATAACTTCACGCTCATTCTCTCCGACATGTCCGACGAGTATACTTACGGCGGGAACCGCGTCGACCAGGTGATGGTCAACGTGACGATCGAACCGATCGATAACATCGCCCCCGAAGTGTTCGTCGATCTCCCCATCAGCGTCAACGAGTCCTCCCGAGCGCCCATCACAGTCGATCACGTCAAGATCAGCGACGCCGACACGGACGACCAGAAGGTGAGCTGCACCATCAGCCGCCAGCCGACCAGCGGCTACGTGGAGAACACCTCGCCGGCGCCCGGACACGAAGGCTCAAGGAAGGGAATCCCTGTCACTTCGTTCAACCTGGGAGACATTTTAGAGGAGAATATAAATTACGTTCAGAGCGTGTACACCCGAGTGGAGCCTCGTGAAGATAGCTTTGCCTTCCACTGCACGGACGGAATCAACAGATCTCCCGACGTGACTGTCTTCGTTCAGATCGAGCCTTTCAACGACGAAATGCCTGAGCTCTTCATGAAGGAGCTCATCGTCATGGAGGGCATGGACCTGATCATCGCTTCTCCCGTGCTAGTGGCCACCGACGGCGACGAACCGAAGGATAAGCTGACCTTGAAGATCTCTCGGGAACCTCAGCATGGCCGCGTCATGCAGCAAAGCTCAGCGGGGATGCACCCGGTCAAAGAGTTCACCATCGACGACCTAAACATCGAGTCTAAGATCGTATATTCCCACGACAACAGCGAGACGCTGCAGGACGACTTCGAGATCGAACTCTCCGACGGAAACCCAGGCCACGTCGTGAGAAAAGAGGTGAAGGTGAAGGTCTTGCCCGAGGACGACGAAGCTCCGAGACTCACCCTCAACACAGGGGTGGAGGTCGACCCTCGAGAGGCAGTCTTGATCACGGACGTGGAACTCATGGCGGAGGATTTAGACTCTGATGACAAGAACATCACCTTCGTCATCAGGAAGGCTCCGAGGTTCGGGCACCTTGAGCGCCTGAGCCACAGCACCCTCACGCCCCTACAGAACCTCTCCTTCGGGATGAACTTCACGCAGCGAGACGTCGACGACGGCGTCATCCAGTATCGACACACGGGCATCGCCGGCGTGAGAGACATGATCAAATTCGACCTGACGGACGGCAAAAACGTGAACATGGAGAGGACCTTTTACATCGAGGTGGCGGGCGAGGACAACATCCATCCCGACGTCGTGAACAAGGGCGTGGAGCTTCCCGAAGGAGGGACGGTCGTGCTGACTACCGACACGCTCAGCACAAGCGACCTGAACAGCGACGATGAACACCTGAACTTCACGATCACGAGAGCTCCGTCGCGCGGCCATCTCGAAGTGTCAGACACGCCAGGCTTCCCGATCACAAGCTTCACGCAGCTTCAGCTCGCCGGGAACAAAGTTTCGTACGTGCACCATTCCCTGGACGAGGTCAAGATGGATTCCTTCGAGTTCGTGGTCACCGACGGCCACAACGCCGTCTACAGGACCTTCCGCATTTCCATCAGCGACGTGGACAACAAGCTCCCCGTCCTGTTCGTGGGCGAGCTCAGGGTTCGGGAGGGCGGCTCGAAGCTCATCACGCCGTTCGAACTGAAGCTCGAAGACCGCGACACCCGTTCCTCGTCGCTGAAGTTCACCCTCACCCGAGTGCCACTCCACGGCAAGGTCTTGCACAACAACACGCGGGCGACGAGGCACTTCACGCAGGCGGACCTCGAGGCCAACCTCATCAC
>NW_020868657.1:35652-43152 GCF_003789085.1 Penaeus vannamei
TCTCTCTCTCTCTCTCTCTCTTCTCTCTCTCTCTTCTCCCTCCCTCCCCCTCCCTCGTCCTCCCTCCCTCTCTCTCCCCCATCTATCTATCAACCTTCCCCCTTCCCACCCCATTTCACCTTCCCCCTTCCACTTACCTGAAACTTCAACACAAACCCTCATTTCACCCTCAGGAAATGAACGTCGTGGCGGACGTGACGTTCCCAGCGCCCCCTGTGGTCGTTTCTCTACGTGACTACGACATACCCTACGCTGCCCCACTACCTGTGCCCGGATACCCTGTGATCTGCGTTACGGTTAGTTAGAAGTGGAGGACTTGTTTTCTGTGTTATTGTTGAGTGTATGTCATAGCGTGTTTTCTGTCTTATTGTTGTGTTATTATTATTGTTATTTTTAGATTTATGCATTTATTTATTTTTTAACATTTTTTAAAGATGATCGTTTTTCTTAATATTGGCAATGGTCTCTTCTCCTAACAGAGTCTTGGATCATTTCTCATAATACTGACATATTTTTTCTCTTATTGACATTTTTCTCGTGCCTTTCCACATTTTCTTTCATTTTGACATTGCTCTTCGGATCAAAATAATAACATCAGCATCAGAGAATTTACAATTTTCGCCGTTCTCTCCCAGGCGTGTGACCCCAAGCACCCGGACTTCGAGGTGACGGGGCCCCTGTGCGCTCGTCAGGGGATCAACCAGACGTTCTCCTCCTTCAGGTGGCGAGTGGCCGCTCCTTCAGGATACGATGGGGTCAGCAAGGATCTGAAGGACGTCTCTTCTGATACGTTTTTCACCAGGTGAGATGAGGGAAGGATCTCTCGACGCGGTTGCTAAAAAAATGGGATGTACTCTGAACCATTGCGTGACTGGGATAAGTTCAAAGTTGAACCGTATTCATGTTGACAAATGCAGAGAAGGTATGAATGAGAAAGAATATCTTGTAGAAAGGTATGAATGAGATGTATTGACCGGTTCGAATATATCTTCGTCAGAAATATATTCGAAAACCGATCAAATACACATCTCTTGTATTGTGAAGACAATATTCCTTCTCATTCATATTCTACAAGATATTCCTTCTCATTCATACCTTCCTACAGATATTCCTTCTTCAATTCTACAAGTTTCTCGCCTATTGTCTCAAAATCACAATGAAAATCAATAACGCAATCTCTCTTTTCCAGCACTCGAAGCATAACGTTAGACAGCGTGTATTTCTCCACCGGAAGCCGCGTGCAGTGCATAGCCCGCGCGTACTCCGTGGACGGCGACGCGGGTTTGGAGTCGTCCTCGGCGCCCGTCAGCATCAACCGGGAAGGCGGTTTGTGTCCTCCGAGGTACGAGGGGACGTTCGGCGCCGATCCCTTCACGGCAAAGCTGCAGTACACAGGTGAGAGACGTCGTGGGTTTGAGTCAGATTATTGTATGCTAGTAAGGGACTTTTTCGTGTCGATGTGCCTCCGGGAATGAAAGTTAAAGATTACGGAATAACTTTTAGGAAAGAGAGGGAGAGGGAGAGGAGAGGAGAGGAGAGGAGAGAGAGAGAGAGAGAGAGAGAGAGAGAGAGAGAAGAGAGAGAGAGAGAAGAGAGAGGAGAGAGGAGAGGAGAGAGAGAGAGAGAAGAGGAGAGGAGAGAAGAGAGAGAAATGAAAATAAACAAAAGTCACACAATAATCCCTTGACAAATTCTGAAAAACCTCCACCGAGACGAATAAACAATAAAACTCACACACACACGCACACGCACACCCACACCCACACACAACCCCACCCCACACCCACCCCCCTCACACCCACACCCACAACCCCACCCCACACCCACACCCCACACACAACCCCACCCCACCCTCTCCCACACCCACACCACAAACCCACCCCACCCTTCTCCCACCCCCCACACCCACCACCCACCCACCCTTCTCCCGCCCCCACACCCCCCACCTTTCTCCCACCCCCCACACCCACACACACACCCTTACAAAACCTTTCCTTCACCTCCTCCTCCCACCCCACACCCACCCACAACCCTACCCCACCCTTCTCCCACCCCCACCCCACCCCTTCTCCCACCCCTCCCCACACCCCCACACCCCCACACCCCCCTTACAAACTTCCTTCACCTCCTCCTCCCACCCCACACCCACCCACAACCCTCCCCACCCTTCCCCCACACCCCACACACCCCCACACCCCCCTCACAAACCTTCCTTCAGCTCCTCCCTCCCACCCCACACCCACCCACAACCCCCAATCCCACCCTTCTCCCGCCCCACACCCACCACACAACCCCACCCCACCCTCTCCTCCCCCCCCACACCCCCTTACAAACCTTCTTTCAGCTCTCCTCCCACCCCACCCCACCTTTCTCCCACCCCCCCCTTTTTCCCACCCCCACACAATCCCAACCCCACCCCCAAACCCACCCACACACCCCTTACAAACCTCCTTCAGCTCCTTCTCCCACCCCCCACACACCCACAACCCCAACCGCACCCCCCTCCCGTTCTCCCGCCCCACCCCCCATCCCACCTTCTCCCACCCCCACACCCCCCCACACCCCCCCCTCACAAACCTTCCTTCAGCTCCTCCTCCCACCGGAATCCCGCAGACCCGACGACGAGGACCTCCCCAACCTGGTCCGCCGTCGAGGTGCGATTCCTCACAAGGACGGCATGATCCCCGTTCCTGTCGACCCGCGCCCTCACCAACTTCGAGCTCACGCTGTTCCAGGACGGCATCAGGCATAGGCAATCACCGCTGCTCCAATCTGCGATTTCCATGAGGTAAGTGGCCGATTTTTGTGTGATTTTATATTTATTTGTTTATTATTTTTATTATTATTATTATTATTATTTTTTAGAGAGAGAGATTCAGAGATTTTTTTGTGTGGAAAAGAAGTTTTAGAGATTCTGAGTGTTTTTTTTTTATGGAAAAGGAATTTTAGAGATTCTGATTTTTTCTATATTGAGAGTTTTTAGAAATTACTTTGCAAGAGGTTTAAGGGATGGAAACTTCCTGTATGCATGAAGTTAAAAGATTTGTCATAAAGATTTTTTGTATATAGAAAGACAATTTTTTTTGTGTCGTGCGTTATAAATGTGTTAAAAATCAATTATTCCCTTTTCGTTTTCCAAATCTTATTACAGTGAGGATTTGAAGAATTCAGGGCATTTCCCTAAATCCAAAAAGCATATTATAACAGCTCAAAGGGAAAATCTCCAAACAACAGAGGAAAATTACAGATAGAAATACCTCTTACTGAAATTATCTTTTTTTTTTTATTGAATTTTGTCAACAAATACAATTGCAAAACACAAAACAAAGCAGAAAAGCACCTCATTCTCGTGTTCTAAAAAATTTCAGAACCATCAAAAAACCAAAGCATAACCTTAAAACATCTCTCCTTTAAAAAATTTACAACAATACAAAAACAAATAGAAAGAAAAGAGGAGAAAGAAAAAGAAATATACATATCTATAGAAAAAAGAAAGAATACGTGTGAAAAAAAAATAGAAAAAATTATATTACATTTCACAGGATAAAAAAAAGGGAGAACAACAAGAAAGAAAAAAAAAAAAAAAAAAAAAAAAAAAAAAAAAAAAAATATAAAAAAAAAAAAATATACAACCTATTTAGAAAAAAAGAATAAGTAAAAAAGAACACACAATCCAATAGAAAAAAGAGAAGAGAGAAAAATAGCTAAGAAAGATAAGAAGTGTACATCTAATAAAAAAAAAAACAAAAAAGAAAAAAGAAGGTTATCTACGTTCTATAGAATAAAAAAGGAAAAACAAAAACAAAAGAAGAAAGAAAAGGAAAGAAATTTATACTTCTATTAGAAAAAAAAGAAAAACAAAAACAAAGAAGAAGGAAAAAGAAAGAAAAAATATACTTTATATGATAAGAAACAAAAAAACAAACAAAAGAAAAAAGTATAATCTATTAAAATAGAAATTAAAGGAAATTCAATCTTAGAAAAAAAGAAAAAACGAAAGAAACAAAAAGAAATAAATATACACATCTATCTATTAATCCCCATAATCCTCTTTTTTTTTATTCCTCCCTCTCTTCCAGGTTGCGAACCGACCACCGGATTGACAACAGAGATCCAGAACTCCCACTGTTGAATGAAATGAGCCTTAATCAGTATTCCAGCTAATCTTCTAAAGTCCTGCATCGCTAGGTGAAAAAGCTTTCTCAATCTTAGTCTCTTATTTTTGTTCACTTGTTCTTGGATTGTTCATTGAAGTTTTACTCTCTTTGTTTCACTTGTTTTTTCGATTTTTCAGATGCGGGCGTGAAGTTTTTTTTAAATCTATTTGTTTCACTTGTCGTAATGTGGTGGAATTTTGTAGCGCGCTCGTTGTGTTGTTCACTTGTTTTTCTATTTTTGTTTTTTTTTTACTCTATTTTGTTTCACTTTATTCGTGCATTTGATGGTTTTTTTTTTTTTTACTCTATTGTTCACTTTTTGTGATTTTGTGAAGTTTTTAAAACTCCTATTTCTTCTTTTCTCGGATTTTGGTGTTTTTTTTTAAACTCTAGCGACGTGTGTGTTGATTTTGTCGTGTTTTTTTTTACTCTATTAGAAATTTCACTTTCTTTGGTGATTTTTTTTTTTTTTTTACTCTATTTGTTTTTGCTCAGTATCGTGTTTGTGTTTTTTTTTTTTTACTCAATTTGTTTCACTTTTTGTGATTTGGTGAAGTTTTTTAAACTCTATTTTTTCATTTTCTTCGTATTTTGGTGTTTTTTTTACTCTATTTGTTCACTTTGTTTCTGATTTTGGTGAAAGTTTTTACTCTATTTGTTTGTTCACTTGTTCCTCTATTTCGTGATTTGGTGAATTTTTTTACTCTATTTTGATTCACTTTGTTCGTGGGGATTGTGGGGTGAGAGTGTGTTACTCTTATTTGTTCACTTTGTTTCGTGATTTGGTGTTTTTTTACTCTTATTGTCACTTTTGTTTCTTGATTGGTGTTGTTGTTTTTTTACTTGTCTCTTCTCCTGGTTGTTCGATATTGTGTTTTTTTTGGTTTTACATTCTATTTGTGTCGTTCTTTTTTCTGTGGATTGGTTTGTAAGTTTTTTTTTATCTTCTTGTTGCAGCGTTGTTTTTTCAGTCGGATATCCGGCGAGTAAGGTTTGTTTACCTTCTCCTATGGAATATTTGTGTCACTGTTCGTTTCCGTCCTCTAATAATATTTTTTATTTCGTTACTCTATATGTTTCGCACTTCTCTGCCTCTTGTTTCAACCAAGTATTTGTTTGGAATGTGTTTATATTGTTTTTTTTTATACTCCTTGTAGTTGTTCATCTCTGTGTCGATTGGTTCACCATATTACAATTCATACTTATTTAGTTAATCCTATCGTACTAAAGATTTCGCTTGCCAGAAAAATTACAAAAAGGTGTTTTTTTTTTTTGGGTTACTCTATTTGTTCACTTTGTTTCCGAATTTTTGGGTGTGTGTGTTTTTTGTTTTAACTCTATTTGTTCACTTAGTTCTCGTAAACAAGATTTTTGTGTTTTTTTTTTACTCTATTTGTTTCAACTTTTGTTGTTCGGGGGTTGATTTATTTTTTTTTACATCTATATTGTTTTCAACTGTTTACGTGATTTTTTTTTATTTACTCTATTTGTTTCTTTCACTTTGTCATTCGTGAGTGTGTGGGTGAGAGTTTTTTACTTCTATTTTCTTCACTTGGTTAATACCCGTGATTATTTTTGAACATAGTTTATTTTTTTTTACCTTCAAATTGTATTTTTCTACTTTGTTTTTTCGGCGTGGATTTTCGTGCGTTTTGTTTTTTTTTTACTCTAAAATGTTTCACTTTTTTCTGAGTGGTGGTGGATTGAAGTTTTTTTACTCCTCTATTTGTTCTCTTTCCCCACTTGGTTTCCGTAATTTGGCCGTGGGGAGGTTGGTTTTTTTTACTCGTATGTTTTTATTCACTTTGTTTTCGTGTTCGTGGGTTTTTCTTTTTTTTTTTTCTTTTTTTTACCTCTTATTTATGTTCATCACAGATTTAGTTTCACTTTGTTCGTTGAAAATTTTTTTTTTTTTCTTACTCTATTTGTTTCAACCTGTTGTTTCTCGATTTTTTGTTTTTTTTTTTACTCTAATTCTTCTTTCCACTTTGCTTTCTACGTATAAATATTTTGGTGTTTTTTTTTTTACTCTATCCTCTATTTTTTCATTCGTTGGCTCTGCCGTGATTGTGTGTGTTGTTTGGGTAGCGTGCGATTCTGTTCCACTTTTGTTATTCGTGATAATTTTTTTTTTTTTACTCTTATTTGTTTCACTTTGTTTTCGTGATTTTTTTTTTTTTTTACTACTATTGTTATTTCACTTTGTTTGGCGTTGATTTGTGAGAAAGTTTTTTTACTCTAATTTTTGTATCACTTTGTTTCTATTATTTGGTATTTTTTTTTTTTTACTCTATTTTTTGTTTCCACTTTGTTCGTGATTTTGTTGTTTTTTTTCTTTTACTCTATTGTTTCACTTTTGTTATCGTAGATTGTGTTCTATATATTTTTCTTTTACTACTATTATTGTTCATTGTTTCGTAGCATTTGGTTTTCTGAAGTTTTTTACTCTATGTTTCAACTTCTAAAACAACTGTGTCGTGATTTTGGTGTTGTTTTTTTTTTTTTTTACTCTTATTTGCACTTCTGTTTCGTGATTTGTTTTTATCTATTGAGATTTCACTTTTCGTTTCAGATGATTTTGTGCCGTTTTTTTCTTTACATCTTATTGGTTCACTTTGTTTGCGTATTTTGAGTGAATGTTTTTTACTCCTCCTATTTTCTCTCCCCAAACTTCTACTTGATTTTCGTTTGATTTTGCGCGATTTATTTTTTTTTTTTTTTTTTTATCATTTTCACTTGTCTTTTTCGTGATTTGTTTTTTTATTTTTTACTTCTATTTGTTCACTTGTTCGTGAATTTTTGTTTTTTACTTTATTGTTTCACTTTTTCGTGATTTGGTATGTTTTTTTTACTCTATTGTTCACTTCGTGGTTTTTTTTTTTTACTCTATTTGCTTCACTTGTTTCGTGATTTTGTGGTTTTTTTACTCTCTTTGTTTTTCTTTGTTTCTTGATTTTGGTGAAGTTTTTTACTCTATTTGTTTCACTTTGTTTTTTGATTTTGGTGTTTTTTTTTTACTCTCTTTGTTTCACTTTGTTTCGTGATTTTGGTGAAGTTTTTTTTTTACTCTATTTGTTTCACTTGTTTCGTGATTTTGGTTGTTTTTTTTTTTTTTTTTTTTTTTACTCTATTTGCTTCATTATTCTTCGTGATTTTTAAATCAAATTTTTAAAGGCAAATCCAGGCCACCCCTTTATTCCAACCTACCCAACCCAAGCCAGCCTCATCAATCTCCAGCAACCTAAGCCAACCCCATCCACACCCCTAACCGTTCAACCCTACCTCAACCTAACACACCCACCTCAATCCAACCCAACTCACCCCTACCCCAAACTCACCAACC
>NW_020868657.1:46771-49271 GCF_003789085.1 Penaeus vannamei
TTTTCCTTTTAAATTTTTTAAAAACGTCCCCCCCAAAACATTAAAACCCATTTTCCCCCCTTTTTTTTTGGATTTTTTTCCTTTATTTTACGGTTCCCAAATCAAATGTAAACCAAATTTTCTTTTAAATTTTCCCTTTTATTTTAAACGTTCCAATCAATTAACACATTTCTTTTTTAATTTTTTCCTTTTTAAAATTTTATCTGTCCATCAAAATTAACCATTCTTTTTATTTTCCCCTTTTAATTTTACGTCATCCATTAACCATTCTTTTAATTTTCCTTTATTTACGTCCATCATTAACCATTTCCTTTTTGAAATTTCTTTATTTACGTCCATCATTAAACCATTCTTTTTAATTTTCCTTTTATTTACGTCCATCATTAACCATTCTTTTGATTTCCTTTATTTACGTCCAACATTAACCATTCTTTTAATTTTCCTTTATTTACGTCCACATTAACCATTCTTTTAATTTTCCTTTATTTACGTCCATCATTAACCATTCTTTTGATTTTCCTTTATTTACGTCCATCATTAACCATTCTTTTTTTCCTTTATTTACGTCCATCATTAACCATTTTAATTTTCCTTTATTTACGTCCAACATTAACCATTTTTCCTTTATTTACGTCCAAATATCTACTTTCTACTCGTCAACGGAGAAGCATTGCTTAGAATGACACTTTAATGCTCTGAACCTGAACTGTTATGTCACTGCAATATATTTCGTGTTATTAGACTTGGCTGCTCGTTCTCGTGGATATATTTCACTATCTGTTCGATGAAAGAGGTTGTGGGGGGGGCAGGGGAGAGGGAGGGGGGGGGAATAGGGAGAGGGGGAGAGGAAGGGAGAGAGAGAGAGTGTTGTGTGTGTGTGTGTGTGTGTGTGTGTGTGTGTGTGTGTGTGTGTGTGTGTGTGTGTGTGTGTGTGTATATATATAATATATATATATATATATATAATATATATAATATAATGTACATATACATATATCTATAATATATATATACATATATGTATACATATATATATTGTATATATATGTATATATATATATATATATACATATATATATATATATATATATATATATATATATATATATATATATTATATATATATATATATATAAATCACCAGTTCCTCTCTCCTTAGTCTCTCCTCCAACCATCTTCTAATTCTATTACATCAACTTTCTCCAGATTTCCCGTCTGTTCCTCGCCGAGCACCAAGAGTCGGGAAGCCAGGGAAGGGGGGGGGGGTTCGTGAGGAGGCTGCAGATGTCGGAAGACCCTGACAAGCGCTGTCTGGTCAGAATTGACGGTTTGACCTTTTATATGTGTGTGTGTATGTATGTGTTGTATGTAATATATATATATATATATATATATATATATATATATATAGAGAGAAATATATAGATGTGTATGTGTAGATATATTATATATATATATAATATAACATACACAACACACACACACACACACACACACACACACACACACCACACACACACACACACACACACACACACACACACACACAAACACACACACACACACACACACACACACACACACACACACATTATATTCATATATTTCCTTTCAGTATTTGCATCTATTTAGATTGAATCGCCTTGAAATCCGACAAAGTGACAGCGTGAAATAACCCCTTTTTAAGTGCTTGTCTGAGAGACCATACGGAAGGTTCACAAGCAGGAGAAAGCGGTGAACTCAAGCACTATTATGATGGGTTACAGACCTGCCTTAACGTAGCGGATGTGTAAATTTATATAATCTGCTAAGCTTAAGGTGCTGTCACACTAACACGTTTTCCGTCATTTTTTGACAATTTTATTTAACATCAATACAAACATTCTAGAATATTATCTTGATTTGAGTATGCTTGGCTGAAAAAGTTGACGGAAAGGTTTTCAGACGGAAACGATCATTGTAGTCTAACTGGGAAAATCGACAATTCGCTCAAAAATGGACAAAATTTCAGAAAGTTGTCAAAAAATTGACGGAAAAAGTGCTAGTGTGACAGTACCTTTATGATGATTAAATTTGCGACTTGAGATGATTCAGAATGACACGATGTGCTTCAGTTCTTCAAAGAAAGGTAGAGAGGGAGAAAAGATGGAATAATGGCGGTGCGAAAGATAGAAAGAAAGATAGATACGGAGAGATATGCGAAGAAAAGGTATGGATGAGAGTGAGTAATTTCATAAAGCAGGAAATGTAATTAAAGTGCTCTGATGTTATATTTTAATCTCATACTATTTTATATGTTTTTACCTTTCTTCAGGATATATTTTGTATGATGAGAAGGTGAGGGATGGATAGCTTATAGATGTGAAGATGAAAGTTCATTATATTTCGTTTAATTTCTGTTTCTATTGTAAAATAAATAAGAAAAAAAAATAATTCTCTCCTTTGAGGATATTTTCTATTATAAAATAGACAAAAACCATTCTCTCCTTTAAGGGTGTTT
>NW_020868657.1:59271-71771 GCF_003789085.1 Penaeus vannamei
TAAAAACTTTTTTTTTTTTTTATTTCATCCAATGATATCGAGTTCATCAGAAATGTAATCTTGTAATGATCAAGAGCACTCGGAGTTTTATTTACTATTATGAGTTCAGAATGCAATTGCAATATTATGTTGTCGCGAGTCTTCTGTTGCCATTTCTTGATCTCGATTTATCAGGCTTGTGAGTAATTCCTAATGGCAGAGAAGCACCAGTCTTCCTCTCTCTATTTCTCTCTCTCTCTCTCTCTCTTCTTCTCTCTCGTCTATTTCTTTCTCTCTCTCGCTCTCTCGGTCTTTCTCTCTCTCGCTCTCTCGGTCTTTCCTGTCTGTCTGTCTCTCCTCTCTCTCTCTCTCTCTCTCTCTCTCTCTTTCTCTCTCTCTCTCTCTCTCTCTCTCTCTCTTCTCCTCTCTCTCTCTCTCTTTCTCTCTCTCTCTCTCTCTCTCTCTCTTTCTCTTTTCCTCTCCTCTCTCTTCTCTCTCTCGCTTTTCTTTCCGCATACGTTCCTCTCTCTACCCTCTCTCTCTCTCTATCTATCTATCAATCTATCTATATATCTATCTGTCTTTCTTTCAGTGAAGGCACCAGTCTTGCCTCTCTCTATTTCTCTCTCTCTCTCTCTCTATCTATCTATCTATTCTATCTATCTATCTATCATTCTATCTATCTCTCTCTCTCTATTTCTTCTCTCTCTCTCTCCTTCTCTCTTCTCTCTGTCATCTCTCTCATATCTCTCTCTCTCTCTCTCTATATATTATATATATATATAATACTATATATAATATATATATATAACTAGTTGTTATATAATATTATATATAGTATTTATAGTATATATATATCGTCTCTCTCTCTCGTTCTCAATCTTCATCCTCTCTCTGTCTCTCTTTCTCTCTCTCTCTCTCTCTCTCTCTTTCTCTCTCTCTCTTCTGTCTCTCTTTCTCTCTCTCTATCTATCTTTTTCTCTCTCTCTCTCTCTCTCTCTCTCTCTATTATCTATCTATCTTATCTATCTATCTCTACTCTCTCCTCTTCTCTCTCTTCTCTTCTCTCTCTCTCTCTCTTCTCTCTACTCTCTCTCTCTTATCTCTCTTTCTCTCTCTCTCTCTCTTTTCTCTCTCTCTTTCCTATCATATGCTATACTCTATCTATATCTATCTGTCTTTCCTTCTCTCACTCTTATCTCTCCATCCCCGCTCTATACTCCCTCTCCCTCTACCCTTATCTCCCCTCATCTCTCATCTCTATCATCTCTCTTCTCTTCTCTCTCTCTCTCTCTCTCTCTCTCTCTCTCTCTCTCTCTCTCTCTCTCTCTCTCTCTCTCTCTCTCTCTCTCCAGGGACACAGTACGTACACATTTGAGTATGTGTAAGTTTAGTGTTATGTAATATGGATAAAACTACTCATCACAACACAACATTACAGACTATAGACACAGTATTCTGGATCCATACAACACACTATAGTTCTTTACTCAAAATGTTTACCAAAAACGAGAAATCGTCTTTCTGTCATACCTATCAAAGCGGTAACATTATACGACCCGGGCGGACCAGACACTAATTGACCTCATTAAAGCATCTGTCTATCAATGACAACTTGATTCTAGTCATTTAAAAGTCAAGTGAATTTATCTCTTCGCATTAGGTGGACCAATCTGGTTGGTGAATCGTTTTATTACTGTGTATATGTTTAATTGGCAATATACATACACACTGGAATTAAATACACGTCAGCTGTTTGTGTGTCCCTGTATCTGTGTGTTTTTGTGCGTGTAGGTATGTAAGTTTGGATACTATATGCCCCCCCCCCCCACATACACACGCTTAAATGTACGCATAATCATGATATCATACTTATCAAAATATCTCCCTAACATTTTCAAACGACCTTGATCATTTTTCCTTCTTGCTTGACCTCTTCCTCCTCCTCCTCCTTCTCCTCTTCTTCTTCTCCTCCTCCCTCTCCTCCTACTCCTCCTCCTCCTCCTACCTCCTCCCTCCCTCCTCCTCCTCCTCCTCCTCCTCCACCTTTCCTCCACCCCTCCTCCACCACCACCACCACCTCCTCTTCACCTCCTCTCCTCCCCTCGCGCCCCTCCCGCCCCTCCTCCTCCCTCCTCCTCTCCTCCTCCCCTCCTCCCTCCTCCCCCTCCCTCCACCACCACCTCCTCCTCTACCACCTCCACCTCCTCCACCTCCTCCCTTCACCACCACCTCCTCCTCCTCCACCTCCTCCTCCTCCTCCTCCTCCACCACCTCCTCCTCTCCTCCTCCTCCTCCTCCGTCTTCCCCAGCTCTCCGATGCCAAGCATACCACCGATGGGGCTCATCTATACTAATGAGGTTGCAGTAATCATAATTAACTTTGCATAAGAACTTGGTGAACGAGCTCAGAATATTGCTGTTGTCGATAGGCTGTGCATGCTAAGTGCACTCGGGATGCTGCACCGTGTGATATGATAGTCCCCTGGGATAGAGGGTGGTGATGAATGATATATTTGGTTATAGATATCAGGAGGGAGACAAAAAATGATAGAGAGAGAGAGAGGGGGGGGGAGGGCGGAGAGAGAGAGAGAGAGAGAAAGAGAGAGAGATTAAAAGGATAAAAGGAATTAAAAGAGTTTGGAGTATCTTAGGCGCACATATCTTTCTTTTCCACGTATATATATATATATATATTATATATATATATATATATATATATATAATATATATATAGAGAGAGAGAGATAGTATAGAAAGAGAGAGAGAGAGAGAGAGAGAGAGAGACAGACAGACAGACAGACAGACAGACAGACAGACAGATCTATGCAATATCTCTAAACACCACCCATTATTCATCCTTCATCACCCATCCTACAGGTCTACCACTTCCCCCAAAAGGCGTAACAACCCGAGTCTACTTAAGCCAATAGTTCCGAGCAGCACTTGGCAAGCACAGCCTATAGAGACCATATTCTGGGCTCGTTCGGTCTTCAGCCCTCAAGGTCATAGGCAAAGTTAATTATAATTACTGCAAGCTCATTAGTACTGAGGAGGTCTATGAGTGCATGCGTGGCGTCTTCCGAACTGGTGGAGGAGGAGGAGGGAGGAGGGAGAGGAGGAGAAAGAGGAGAGGCAGGAGGAGAGGAGGAGGAGGAGGAGGAGGGGAGGAGGAGGAGGAGGAGGAGGAGGAGGAGGGGAGGAGGAAGGAGGAGGAGGAGGAGGAGGAGGAGGAGGAGGAGGAGAGGAGGAGGAGGAGGGAGAGGAGAGGAGGAGGAGAGGAGGAGAGAGGAGAAGGAGGAGGAGGAGGAGGAGGAGGAGGAGAGGGGGAGGAGGGGAGGGAGGAAGGAGGAGGAGGAGGAGGAGGAGGAGGGAGAGGGAGAAAGGAGGAGGAGGAAGGAGGATGACCAAGCGAGAAGGGAGGATGGTAAGGGTCTTTTTAGATTGATAAGAGGATTTTCTTTATTGTATAATGATAAGAGTGCTTGCATTTATGTGTGTGGGGGGGGGGGGGAGGAGTATGAGTGTGCCTCTCTCTCTCTCTCTTTCTCTTCTCTTTCTTTCTCTTTCTCTCTCTCTCTTTCTCTCTTCTCTCTCTCTCTCTCTCTCTCTCTCTCTCTCTCTCTCTCTCTCTCTCTCTCTCTCTCTCTCTCTCTCTCTCTCTCTCTCTCTCTCTCTCTCTCTCTCTCTCTCTCTCTCTCTCTCTCTCTCTCTCTCTCTCTCTCTCTCTCTCTCTCTCTCTCTTTCTCCTTCTCTCTCTCTCTATCTATCTCTCTCTTTCTCTTTCTCTCTTTCTCTCTTCTCTCTTCCTCTCTCTCTCTCTCTCTCTCTTCTCTCTCTCTCTCTCTTCTCTCTTCTCTCTTTCCTCTCTCTTCTCTCTTTCTCCCCTGATATCGGGTCAAAAATGTAGGGGTTTGGATGGGTTACACAAAACAATTTCTGTATATTTGGAAACTACACAGTGATAGGAATCCAACGATATTAAAATCATCACTATCCGTTATGAGGATGTATTAGAAAAAAAAATCCTGCACCCTCTCATATAATTAATAATTATTATAGTCCCCCCCTTAATATTTCAACAACGTTTTCTTTTGGTCGTTTCTTTTTAGGGGAACTTCATCAATTTTCTGCCCATTGTTAGGATCTTAGAGACCATTGTGTACATATAACTGAATGTGTGCGTGTGTGTGTGTGTGTTGTGTGTCGTGTGTGTGTGTGTGTGTGTGTGTGTGTGTGTGTGTGTGTGTGTGTGTGTGTGTGTGTGTGTGTGTGTGTGTGTGTGTGTGTGTGTGTGTGTGTGTATGTGCGCTTGTGTAGTGTGTGTTTCCGTGCACTTTATATGTAATCATTTAAGAGCCACCATCTTTATACCGTAGCCATAAACCCTCATATTCCTTTTTCTCACAACCTCTTCCCTCCATGACACATCCCCCACACAGATCCTTCATAACCAAACTGCACTGCCATCATATTAGTTACATCAGGTGTAAAAACAAACCCAAAACTTTGCATAGATATTGATTTTTGGACGAGATAACACGTGATGACATCGTCTTCCCAGAAGTCACCAGTGCTCCGACTACTGGTAAAATTTCCCATGGTAACTCCAATGGCAAGTTGTTAGTGAATACCACCGCTGTCTGGTTACCATGGCAACTATAGTTACCAGTGATTTTACCATCGCAAGTGCGTTAATGAATCCGGGCCCAGGATTCCCCAATATACCTCGAGTTTCCCCATTTTCCCTCCCGTATCAGGGGCCGATCAGCGAGTCCTCAGCCCTAGGAGAGGAGAGAAAGACTGCAAAATAGGGACTGTCTGCAATGGCTGATTAATGCTTAGCGCTGTAACCCTCGCGGGGACGAGCTTGCATTCAGCTGCAGGGAGGAAATGTCGAATTGTGAAGCAGCTGTTGGGGAAGGGAGGAAGGCAGGAGTCGAGAGTACTGGGGTCGGTGAAGGACCCTTCGAAATATGGGCCGAATGATTCTAAATCTAAATTCTAAATTCTAAGAATGAATGTGTGCGTGTGTGTGTGTGTGTGGATATATATATATATATATATATATATATATATAGATAGATAGATAGATAGATAGATAGATAGATAGATAGATAGATAGATAGATAGATAGATAGATAGATAGATAGGTAGATAGATAGATATGTATATAGATACATAAATTAATAAATATAAGTACTTATACGTATAGATAAATAGGTAGATAGATAGATATATGAATAGATAAGTATGTAATATATGTACACATGTATGTATATATATAAATATAGATATATGTGTATATATATATATGTGTGTGTGTGTGTGTGTGTGTGTGCGTGTAAATATATATACATGTGTATATATACAATATACACATGTACATAGGAAATGAAAGAAATGCACACACACCCACTAACACCCACAATCCTTTCCTAAGCCCAACACCCAGGGAATCAACCCCTCATGACCCACTACTTCTCTCCTCCCTTACACTCACCCACTCATCCGTCCCTCTTCCTGTCCTGCACCCTCCTTTATTCCTATTTTCTCTCTCCTATTCCCCCTCATCACTCACCCTCTCCCTCCTTCCTTCTTCCAAAAGGTTTCTATTTCACCTCGTTACTTACGTCCCTACACCGGGGAGTGGGGGAGGAGAAGGAGAGAGACAAAGAGAGGATAAAATGGGGAGGAAGGGGACGAAGGGAAGAGGAGGAGGAGGAGGAGGAAGGAGGGGAGGAGGAGGAGGGGAGGGGAGGAGGAGGAAGGGAAGGAGGAGGAAGGGGAGGAGGAGGGGAAGGAAGGAGAAGGAGGAGGAGGAAGGGGGAGGAGGGGAGGAAGGGAAGGGGAGGAGGAGGAGGAGGAAGGAAGGGTGGGAGGGAGGAAGGGAGGAAGGAAGGAGGAGAAGGAGGAGAAAAGGGGAGGAGGAGAAGGAAGAGGAAAGGAGGAGTAGAAGAAGGTTATAACGATATGATAAAACATAATAATAATGATAATGAAGATGAAGAATACAATCGTAATGATAACATTGATGATAATAATAATAACAATAATAATGATGATAATTAAATGAATAGCAATAATAATAAAAACAATGATAATTATGAAAATCATGATAATGTTAAGAATAATACTAATGATGAAGTTACAATAATGATAATATGATAATAATGATAATAATATGAATGATAATGATAATGATAATAATGATAATGATAATAAATAATGATAACAATGATAATAACAATAATGATAAAAATATGATACTGACAATCATGATGATAATAATAATAACTATAATAATTGTAATGATAATGATAATAATAAAAGCTATCATTATTTACTTTTGGTCGCTATAATTCCCATTCCTAATTCATTTTTGTACCCAAACGTTATACCACTAAATCATTTACTCTTTAAAAGACGAAAGGAAGACTAAATGAATCAGCTGAATAAAAAAAAAAAAAAAAAAAAAAACAACGAACACAGAGTGAAATACGGATAACGAGGGAAGGGAAAAAGTACGAAGATGGAGAAAGAATAACGAAAAAGTAATGAAATATGTTCAGGCAGTATGAAAGAGGGTCCGCCAAGTATATTTAAGTAGTTGGCATCAAACGCTCTTGCCATATTTCACTTAAATCACTAATGCATGTGTAATATCATATCGTAATGTCCATATTAAATCATCTAACTTCCTCTCCTTCGGTGCATTTTGAGAAAATATTATCAGTCGAGGACATAACTTTGACTTTTTTATCATTATTATTATTATTTTTTTTTTTTTTTTTTTTTTTTTTTTTTTTTTTTTTTTTTTTTTTTTTTTTTTCTTTTTTTTTTTTTGGAGTTTGCAAGTTAAGTTGGGGGGGGAAAATGGCGCGATCTTTCATCACTGGGGGGGGGGGGGAAAATTGGTTTTGAAACGTGTGTGATTTAGCTGCAAATATTGTGCATCGGTAACAGAGTCGTGTAATTTAGGGGAAAATGTGCCGTGGGTTTTGGGGGAAATTTGGCGTCTTTTTTTTTTTTTTTTTTTTAGGGGAAAAGTGACGTGCGTGTTAAACTTACATGAGGAATAAGGAAAGGATGAAATTATTATGTTAATTATTTTATTTAAGATAATGATAATAATAAGAATGATGACGATGACAATAATAACGATATGAAAGTAATAATGATGATGCTATTATTATCATCATCATTATTATTTTCATATCGTTATATGAGGAGTGTATGCTCCGATTTCGTAGAGAAATAAGGAAAAGATGAAATTTTTATGTTCATTATTGTATTATTGATAATGATAATAATAAGAATGATGATGATGACAATAATAACGATGTGAAAATAATAATGATAATGATAATAATAGCAATAATAATAGCAATAATACTGATAACAATATCAATAATGATAATGATAAAAATAATAATGATGATAATAATAACGATAGTAATGATAATAATGATAATGATAATGAAAATAATGGTATTATTATAGTAATTATAATAATGATATTAATATCGATAAAAATAATATTGACAATAACGATAATAAACGTAAAATAATGATAATCAGTAGCAGCAATAGTAATAAAGACAATAGAAACAATAATGATATAATTATTATTATATTACTACCATTATTATTGTTGTTGTTATTACTATTATTATTATCATTCTTACATAAGTAATACTGATTGTCATTATCATTATTTTTTTTTCATTCTCATTATCATTACAATTAACATTATCATAATAATAAACACATCATCATTATATTTTTTTTCATTCTCATTATCATTACAATTAACATATCATAATAATCATCATAATAAACAGATAATATTAGTATGAAAATGTTTATTCTACAAAAGCCATTACGTGTAGCAAACGTTTCTCAAACGTTTTGAAATACTGTAAAGCCGTTTTTGCAATATAATAATACATCATCATCGCCAGTATTGCTTATCAAAACGACTCGCATTTTATATTAGAACCAATATCATATTTTAAAAGGAAAGTCATCATAATTCATTGTCATTTATTCTGATTGATGTGTGAGTTTGATATTAATAAAGAATATATTTGTCATGTGTTGTGTTAATGTATTGATAGCAGTTAAATGTTAATGTTCGTATAATGTTTAAGTTTTATGTGGAGTTTTAGGACAAAGGGCGAGCGTTGTGATATTTATAAGAAGAAATAAATAAAAAGCAAATAAAATAAATAAAATAAATAAAAGCAAATGCGTCTTATAATGATGATAATAATTAGAAAATATGATACAACGATGATGGAAAAGTGATAAGAATATAGGTTATTAGGATGTATATGATGCTATTACTACTACTACTTGTGCTACTACTACTACTACTACTGCTGCTACTGCTACTACTGCTACTGCTACTCCCTCCTTCTACTACTACTACTACTTACTACTACTTACTACTCCTACTATTTCCTATTACTACTACCACCACCACTACCACTACTGCTCTACTACTACTTACCACTTGCTTACTACTACTACTACTACTACTACTTACTACTTACTACTACTACTTCTACTACTGTCCTCTCCTCCTCATACTAATACTACTACTTACTCCTACTACTACTATTACTACTACTCTACAACTACTACTACTATTACTACTACCACTACTACTACTTCTACTACGACTACTACTGCTACTGCTTCTCCTCCTCCTACTAACTACTACTACTTACTATACTACTACTACTTCCTACTACTGACTCCTTCTACTACTATTACTAACTACTACCCACCACCACTACAACAACTACTACAACTACTACTACTATCGAGGAAGTGGAGGTGAGGAAAATATTAAACTTGTCCCGTCAGTATATTTGCTCTTAAACCCTGTAAGATATTTCCGAGCTACACACAATTATTTCAAAAAACAATTAATAGTTAAACCCGCACTCGGTTCTTAAGTTTAATTTCGACTTTATTTATGTGGTATTCTGTAATATTTCGAAGTGGTTTCATTTTTTGTTTTTTTTTTCATATTATACGACAGCAACAATACGATACCTCGTAAGTTTCTGTTATTGTGTTCTGTGTGTGTGTGTTTGTGTGTGTGTGTGTGTGTTTGTGTGTGTGTGTGTGCGTGTGTGGGTGTGTTGGGCGGTGTGTGGTGTTGTGTGGTGTGGTGTGTGGTTGTGTGTGTGTGTGTGTGTTATTTGCGAGTGTGTGTGTGCTGTTGTGTGTGTTGTGTGTGTGTGTGTGTGTGTGTGTGTGTGTGTGTTGTGTGTGTGTGTGTGTGTGTGTTTGTGTGTGTGTGTGTGTGTTTGTGTGTTGTGTGTGTGTGTGGTGTGTGTTTGCGAGTGTGTTGTGTTGTGTATTTGCGAGTGTGTGTGTGTGTGTGTGTGTGTGTGTGTGTGGTGTGTGTGTGTATGTGTGTGTGTGTGTGTGTGTGTGTATGTGTGTGTGTGTGTGTTTGCGAGTGTGTGTGTTGTGTGTGTGCGTGTGTGTGTGTGTGTGTGTGGTGTTGTGTGTGTGTGTGTGTGTGTGTGTGTGTGGTGTTTTGTTGCGTGTGTGTGTGTGTGTGTTTGTATGTGTGTGTGTGTGTGTGTGTGTTTGCGAGTGTGTGTGTGTTTGTGTGTGCGTGTGCTGTGTTATGTGTGTGTGTGTGTGTTACTGGCTTATTAAACTTTGGATTGACGTCATACAATAATAGTTAGTAAATACAAACACAAGTAAATGTAGTCAAAAAACAATGCTCTTTATTCGGAATTGTAGTAATAGATCAATAGACAGGATTCACTACATAAAACGTGCCATGAAAAAGCTCAAAATTTGAATAATCCTGTTAATCTTTGTGTTCTGCAAGCTCTATTATCATCACCTCCAACTTTTTTTTTTTTTTTTTTTTTTTTTTTGTCCTGACGCTCTTTTTTTTCTTTCTTTCTTTCTTTCTTTTCTTTTTTTAATCAGAGAAGCAACAAATAAAATTGGTGTGGCCTTACTATAATCATCATTACTGTTATCATTATTAGTAGTTGTAGTAGTAATAGTAATAGTAGTAGTAGTGGTAGTATCATTTTTATCACTATTATTTTTAATTGTTATTGTGTATTAGAAATTATTATCACTACCTTATCACCCATGAATTTCTTAACATATTAGTATAATTTTTCGTTGTCATTGTGTATTGAGAATTATCATCATTATTTTATCTCCCATTAAGTTTTTTAACATACGATTATCATTTTTCTTTTTGCATATGATTATCCACCACTTAGAGGAGTAGTAGCAGTATAGTAAGTATAGTAGTAAGCATTTAATGGTTAGTGGTGGTATTATAGTAGTAATAGGTAAGTAGTAGTAAGTAGTAGTAGTAGAAGTAGTAGTAGTAGTAGTAGTAGTAGTTAGTAGTAGTAGTATTACAGTAGTAGGGAAGAGGAGGAGTAAAGTAGCAGTTAGTAGGATTATAGTAACAGTAGAGTAGTCAGTTAGTAGGGTAGTAGTAGTAGTAGAGTAGTAGTAGTAGGTAGTAAGAGTATAGTATAGTAGGAGTAGTAGTAGAGTAGTATATCGTATAGTAGTGGTAGTATAGTAGAGAGTAGAGAATAGTAGGTAGTGTAGTAGTAGTAGTAGTATAGTAATAAGTAGTAGTAGTATAGTAGTAGAGTAGTAGTAAGTAGTAGTATATAGTAATAGTAGTAGTAATAGTAGTAGTAGTATAGTAGTAGTAGTAGTAGTAGTAGTAGTAGTGTAGTAGTAGTAGTAGTAGTAGGTATAGTAGTAGTAGTAGTAGTAGTAGTAGTAGTAGTAATAGTAGTAGTAGTAGTAATAGTAAGTAGTAGTATAGTAGTAATAGTATAATAGTAGTAGTATGTAGTAGTATGGTAGTAGTTTAGAAGTAGTAAGTAGTGTAGTCAGTAGTAGTAGTAGTAGTAGTAGTAGTAGTAGTAAGTAGTAGTAGTAGTAGTAGTAGTAGTAGTAGTAATAGTAGTAGTAGTAGTAGTAGTAGTGGTAGTAGTAGTAATAGTAGTAGTAGTAGTAGTAGTGATATAGTAGTATTAGTAGTAATGTTAAGTATAGTAAGTAGTAGTAGAGTAGTAGTAGTATAGTAGTAGAATGTATAGTGAGTATATGGAGGAGGAGGAGTAATAACATTAATAATAATTTTAATAATTATAATAATAATAATAGGAGGAGGAGTAACGGAGCAGTAGTAGTAGTAGTAGCACAAGTAGTAGTAGTAATAGCATCATGTACAAAACCAGAATGGTGAAATCTCATTTACTTGCAAATATCCCCAGTTTATGCAACACAGAAAGCATTCGTTTCGCAAGCAATGGCGCTTATCTCCGATGCAGAAATAATTTGTGCATTTAACGTGGAAGTTTTTTGGCCAAGAAGCGTGAGCAAAGCGAGAGAACTTCAATGAACTCAATTCTCTAAAAGAGTTGGCTTCCCTCCGGAGCCTCCCTCCCTTCATACTTATTCTTCGTAAAAAAAAGAGGAAAATTCATGATAGATTTTTTTTTTTTTTTTTTTTTTTTTTTTTTGCTGTTGAAAGTGCTCTTAACTGAAAGCTCTTGGAAGTTGCAGTGTTGTCGTTCTCACTTTATATTTTCTTTGGTTTTTCTTTCATTTTTCTACAGCTGGACAATTTATAGATACAATGTATAATATAATGTATACCATGCATCGTGAACATCTATAAGTTTGGATAATTTATAGATACAGTGTATGATATAATGTATAGTAGGTATCGTGAACATCTATAAGTTTATAACATCTATGGAACTTCGAGATCCATTAACTTTAAATTTTAATTGGTGTTTGAGTTCTATACCTTTATTTTCTACGTTTTTTCTATATGTTATTAGCGCAAAAGTTAGATTTTATCGAAAATTAGGTTTTTGAAGGTATGTGGTCCGAAATACAGCATCTTTATTATCATTATTCATTGTATTTTCTCGTGTCTAAGTGCTTGATGATAATGATGATAATAGTAATGTATTGTGTGTAAGTATTTCCTTCAACTTTACCAAATATCTTTTAAAACTTTTTCTGAGATACTGAACTTTCGACAAACACCAAGTGGCATCTTCTTAAATTATCAATTGACAGCACTTTAACTCATTGAATTCCGGTACAAAGTGTGTTTTTTTTCCGCGCAAATACTTCCACAGGTTCACCCCCCCTTTTTTTATCCGTTTTTTGTTTGTTTGTTTGTTTGTTTCTATTAGTGAAACATTCATTTAACGTCGAATATTTGTTTTCACTTCACATTCGTCAGTGATAATATTAAAGTTTGCCAATAGATATTCCAAGATGTTTGCAATTTAGGGTGACAACATATTCTGTTCTATAGTGGAATTAAGCCATGGATTTCACTATATACAAATTTAACCGTCTAATAATTCGAGAGGGTCAGGCCAGTGCCAGTAGAACTTTTGAATAAGATAAATTGTGTCTTAGAACTGATTTCAATCCTTGTCGTGAATTCTAAGATCTTGTACTTTGTGAGTGCG
>NW_020868657.1:89271-91771 GCF_003789085.1 Penaeus vannamei
TCGTCGCCATGTAGAATGCTTCCCTCTATTTACTACGCTCTCCTGTCTTTCATGGAGAAAGTCTTTCGTCCATGCGAGTAGGTTGCCTTTCACTCCACCTAGGTGCTCTAATTTCCACTGTAGTCTTCCAAGAGACACTTTAGCAAAGGCTTTTTAAAGTCTAAGTACACACAATCCACCCAGGCGTCTCTTTCTTGTAATATTTCAGATACTCTATCATAAAAAAGAGATTTGCTTCACATACCCTTCCTTTTCTAAAAAAACAAATTGTTTATTTATCTTTTCGAGTTTTCCAAGTACTTCAACTCTTTGTTTCCTAATTATTCTTTCTAACAGCTCGCATACTACACTAGTTGACGAAACTGGTTTTGTTTGTCGTCGCTCTTATATAAGGGTGTAACATTGGCGAGTTTCCAATTTTTTTAGCAGTTTACCTTGTCTCACTGAATTTTGGAATAATAAAAAAAGCACAAATTCTTCGGCACATTCCTTAAGAACTTAGCCAGAAATCTCATCTGGTCCCTCTGCTTTGGTCTTGTCATTTCTTCCTCCCTGGTATCAACAATGTGTGTATGTGTGTGTGTGTGTGTGTGTGATGTCTGTACGTGCGAGATCTCACTCTATCCAAATATCTCATTATTCGTTATCTTTGCTACGTGATAATCAATGTGGAGATATATAGGCATACCGTTACTGTTATCACTTTTTTACCTTAGCATTGTCAGTGTCATTATCACAATCACCATCGTCATCATCACTTGCAGCAGTAGTATCAATATCATAACCGATATTGTTACTGTACAGACAATTATATATGTACGTATATATGTATATATGTATATATGTACGTGTGTGTGTGTATAAAGGAAAATGAATGAAGTAAATGCATGCCTGTCACATTTTAATTACCATACCTCGTTCCAAATTCTTAAATGTTAGTAAAGCAGATGTTGTAGCTGACTTTAGTACTTTATCTCTTTGGGGGAGTGATATGGTTGTGTGGATTCAGGGCGCAACGACCACTGGGGCTGTGGTTGTTACCACTGGGGCTGTGGTTGTGACGACCACTGGGGCTGTGGTTGTGACGACCACTGGGGCTGTGGTTGTCTGGGGCTTGGGGCGACGACCACTGGGGCTGTGGTTGTGGCGACACTGGGGCTGTGGTGTGACGACCACTGTGGTTGTGGCGACTGGGGCTGTGGTTGTGACGACCACGTGGGGCTGTGGTTGTGACGACCACTGGGGCTGTGGTTGTGGCGACAACGACCACTGGGCTGTGGTTGTGACGGGCGCTGGTGTGGTTGTGGCCTCCCCAACGGCAGTGGCGGTACAGGTAAATCCCCTGAAGTGATTGAACAGATCTGCCTTGAACTTGACCTTGGCCCACTGGTTATCCACGACCTCCGACTGCGGTCCCTCGCTGCCGCAGAAGCTGTGGGGGAACATCGAGACTGATAGAGCTCGCGAACACCAAAACCAAAGACAGCAGTATTCCTCTGTAACTATTCTTGTACCTTGACGTATACTATACTGTCTGCATATCATACACGACCTTGAATTAGGCATTAGGCAACCCTGAAATCCTCATACTTAAGCGTCATATGATCATCAGTTCAACGTTTTATTTTTCACAATTGAGTTTCCTTGACGTAAACAACTCTTGTATGCATATCAACCGCGACCATAAATGAGGTATCAAGAAATCTCAACAACCTCATACAGCAGTGTCACAACTCGACCTAAAACCACTTACCTCTTGCAATTGAACAGCCCGGCCTCTATGAAGAGAGCATCACTCAAGCACATTCCTAAAAACTGATCTTGCAGCAGGAAGTCCGAGCAGTCGATCACGATGTGGGCGTCAGAGGAGTTGGCCTGTGGGCGGGGAGGTCACGTGAGGGTTTGGCTTAGAAAGGACAGGGCTGGGATGTATATGCGTATATATATATATATATATATATATATATATATATATATATATATATATATATATATATATATATATATATATATGTATACATATATATGCGTTTTCATATATATACATATGAATATATATACATATATACAAATATATGTCTATATATATACATATATGTATATATATGCACAGACGTGTACATATATCATTTACATAAATACACACACACATACACACACACACACACACACACACCAACAACCTCAAACAACCTCAAAAAAACCACTTACGTAAAACTTCCAGTAACACAACGACCAGGTGTAGTCGCCGGGGTAATTAGGCGAGGTGAAGGTGACGCTCCCCCCCGTGGGAATCCAGACCCACGACCCACAAGGCACGGGTGACGTCACTGGAATAAAGGAAGAAAAAAAAAACAATATTAAAACAACTTCGGATTGTCTCGTGTTGGTCGGCATGAATATAATCATAAAAGATGTAAAAAATTGATAAATAAATTGATAAACAGATGATACTAAAAAATTGATAGATAAAGTAAACCATGTGGAATACGCTACAAGT
>NW_020868657.1:96771-101363 GCF_003789085.1 Penaeus vannamei
CTCTCTCTCTCCCTCACGCTCTCTTCATCTTCCTCTCTCTTCCCTTCCTCACCTCTTCCTCTCCTCTCTCCTCATTTCTCTGTTTTTTTCTCCTTTGACGTCGCTCTCCCATCTCCCCAAGTTTGGCGAATTTCATGTTGGTGTTTTTTCCACTTCCGAGAACAGCTGCAGATCACACACGCACGCGGTTTTAATTGTGTTGTTGCGGTAAGTGCGCAGTCATATCATTTATTAGGAATTATCGGGGAATAATGGAAAGACTGGTTGTGTGTGACGTCATGAATGTGAGAGTTTAGGGCACTGAGGAATTCTTTCAGTACAATGAAACAATATCTTAAATTGTGATTTTGAGATTTTGAGATTTGTCGTGTAATTTTTGAGATTTGAGATTTGTCGTAAATTGTAATTTTTGAGATTTGAGATTTTGTCGTGAAGTAGGAAATCATAATTTTCGGCAACAGTAGTTAAAGATAAGGTTAATAATAACAGTGATATTCACGATTATAATAACCTATAAATAATAAAAATAACAATGATAATGATGGTAATAATAAAATTGATGATGGAGATGATGATAACAATAATGATGATCAACTTTATGCAAACGATCATAATAATGATGATGATGATGATATCAATATTGGTAAATACTAATACTAATGGCAATAGCAATAATAATAATAATAATAATAATTGGTAACTAATGATAATGAAAAAAATAAGAATTGTAATAATAATTACAATAACAACAATAATGACAGTAATGGTAATAACAATAATCATAATAATTAATAGTAATAATGATGATAATGATAATGATAATGATTATGATAACAAAGATGATTATTAGTTTTTATTATTTTATTGTCATCATCATTATCATTATCACTATTAATATCATTATCATTATTGTTATTGATTATCATAATAATAATGATGTAAATAATAATATGATAATAATAATGATAATGACAATAATAATCATTATGGTAATGATTAATGAAGGTGGAGATAAAGATGATTATGATAAAAAAGACAATAATAATGATAATGATAATAATGACAATAAGAAGAATAAGAATTATACTTATTATGGTAGCCAATTAATGATGATAATAATAGTAATGGTGAAATTGATGATGATGAAAATAATAACGATAATGATTATGATGATAATAATAAAAACAATAATGATAATGATAAAACAGTAATGATAATAATAATGATAGTAATATGTGATACTGATAATGCTAGTGATAATGATAATAATAGTAATAAGGAGAATTAATGATAATGATTATGATTATAATGATAATAATGATAGTAATAACAACAATGACAAAAATAATAACAATGATACCAAAAGTAAAAATATTGGTGATGATGGCAATGATGGTAATAATAACATACAATAATATCAATATTGACAATAATGATAGCAATAAGAACGACAAAAACCGGTATGGCTACCACGATACCAACGTTTGCATGTAGGCCTATAGCCATATGGACCATTTCATAGGCCTTCTCGTACATTGTGCAAGCTGACTGAACTATTAACATTATGATCACAATCATTAGCATTTTTTCTATGAGTAGTAAAAAGGAAAAAGTAATATAATGTGTCTTTAAGTCATATTTTGCAAATTATTTGATTCGGGAGAGACAAGGTAATAATCGGATAGTTATCCCTTTAAATTTTCATTTTCTTTTATAAGAACATGCCTTTTGAGTACGAAAGAAAATGTAGAAATTTATTCGCCCTAACTAATGAAAATATATCATATCATGAAGATATGAATAATTAACATATCAATGACTCCGTTTACAGAAAGTTTTGACTAGAGTAGTAAGTTTACAATATATCTGTCTTTTTTTAGGTTTAATTGATTATCTTGTGTCACTTGGGTGCCCGACGGTTTTAATTGATCCGTTATATATTATTTTTTTCTATCTTCAGTTGTGTTGTAGCATATAATTGCTCGTTGCTTTCAAGTGTGATTGTATATTCATTCCATATGCCATTAATCTTATTCATCTTATCTTATTCCATATAGTTGTCGTGAGTTGCGTTTCTTTGTTAGTTTTTCATCTTATAGATGATCTATGTTATTTATTTCAATGTGATTGTGTATTTATTCATTCCATATGCCATTAATCTTATTCATCTTATCTTATATTTTCCAAAGGTCACAGCCCGCTACATGAGGTAGCTTTTCCACGCCCAAGCTACCCTAATCTGACAAAGTAAGTTAAGGTAAAGGCAGGATGTGGCCCATGCTACCCTAATCTGAAGTTAAGGTAAAGGCAGGACATGAGTTCAGATTCTGTCCTTTCAGTTCAAAGAGCGCAAAGGGCTTTATAAGTGCGCTATTTTTTTTTTATACTTTTATAGCATCACTGAGGGCAAAAGTTTTTGTTTTTTGAAGGTGTGAGGGAGAGATGAACACCATTCCAGACTTATCTAGTAATTGTCAAGATATCTGACCAAGAAGTTCCGTCAAAAACAGGAATGAACGAGGTTTCTTTTTTTTAAAGAAATATCCTGCCGTTAAAATGCGCCTTTAGATAATTAATTTTCCGAGTGCAGTTTGGAAACGGTCTGGCATTCTGTCAGCTATTGTTCATGGATGATCTGGAACTTTTTGCGAAGAATTAAAGATGTATTTTCACGTTGGTTTGTAAATTCGGTGAGAACTGCAGTTTTGCGTCATTTTTTTTTCTTTCTTTCTTTTTTTGATAAGTTGGTGGATGCATAATGAAAACTTTTTTGAATAAGAAGTAATAAAACCGATAATAAATCCTATAATTTGACATATCAGAGAAGCAGTAACCAACATATATCAAAGTTGAAAGGAAAAAAACAAAATCGAGACTATTGAATACACGAGGTACAATTTTCCTGTGATATGGAGGAGACACAAAAACAAAACAGGAAAAAGAAAGAAAAAGAGATAGTTGAAGATTATAATGAAGATTATAAAATACTAGAGTTAAAGGGGCAAAAGACGTCTAATAAACGGAATAAACTAGAAGAAATAAGCATTGCAAAGAACAGCATAGACCTATAGAGAGAGAAATTAAGAGAAACGAAGATATATTGAGGAGACAGTGAAAATTGCAAGAAAAAAAGAGAATACAAGACAAAAGCTTCGATTTCCGTGACACAAGTAAACAGTAAGGATGAATTATGGATAAAACGATATGATATGAAGATCAAGAAGTGAAATAAAGAGTAGGTGATATAGTAATGTAGTCATATTAGCTGCATTGTGAATGTATTGAAAGGGAAAAATATAAGTAGTCCTATTGCTCTGATGATGATGATGATGATCATGATGATGACGATGGTGATGAGATGATCTGATGGTGATGACGATGATCGATGGTGATGACGATGATCATGATGGTGATAACGATGATGATCATGATGGTGATGATGATGATGATGGTTGTGGTGATGGTGGTGATAGTGATAATGACGATGATAATGATCCAGGGTCTTTTGAGGGGAATTAAGTAAAATCACATTTCCTTTTTCGTAAGATATATATTTTTCATATCCGTATAAAGCTGCACAGACGCATAATACGAACGCCATGTCACGCAGACGTTCACATATCCATTCACAAAATACGCACATATTTTTTTTTTCTTTCTTTCTTTCTTTTTTTTACAAACCATATTTAGAAATATTTGATAACTGTCTCTCCAAAGTATCATTGAGAAATCGATGCAGTGTTGCCAGTTATCAAAAATGACTGTCTGTTAGAAATAAAACAAATCTGACACTTGAAGAAATACTATAATACAACTAGAATATAGGAAATTGGTCCTTATAAGACTCTTCATCATATATTTTACATTTCGTACTTATATCAAGAGTTCAGGATACTAATCTAGAACAGTTAATAGATTATTAAATTCTCCTACATATCATACACCAAAAATTCATGTTCTTGGATGTATTCTATGCAATAAATTGAGACCAAGATAGAATATGCACAGCTAAAAATTGCAATTAAAAAATGCAAATAAAAATAAGAAGCACAATACAACCTATAATTATAAGATTTCGCGTGTAATTATTACATGTAATAAACCTACTTTAAGTACAATCCAACGACAGGATTAAGTACATAATATCATAAAGCTGAGAGGTCCTTTACGGAGGAAGAAAGTGCTATAATGAGCAAAAATGGCAGTGACAGATAAGTAAAGATCGATTTTCACATCACGACGGTACTGGCAGTGAACTTTGCTTGGTTGAAAGTCTATTTTCTTGTAATTCTCCTTTCCTTCTTTATTTTTTTATTCCACGTCGTCTATTTCATCTTTTTTGTTTGTTTGTTTGTTTTCTTATTATTGTCTTTCGTCGGTACGGACCATAACCACTCCACTGATTTTTTTTGTTGTTTTTTTCATTTCTTTTCTTTCTTTCTTTTTTCTTTCTTTTATTATGTCTCTCAATTTCTTTTTTCTTTTCTTTTCTTTTATTATGTCTCTCAATTTCTTTGTTGCAGGTTATTGAGTATAGTGAGGTCACTTTATTTCGTTTTGCGTTACACTTAGGAAACCATGTATGTTTTTTT
>NW_020868657.1:101463-121463 GCF_003789085.1 Penaeus vannamei
TAAGAAAAGAATATACTTCTATAGAAAAAACAAACAAAGAAGGAAAGAAAGAAAGAATATACTTCTATAGAAAGAAACAAAGAAACAAAAAAAAAAGAATATACATCTATAGAAAAAAAACAAAGAAGGAAAGAAAGAAAGAATATACATCTATAGAAAAAAGAAATAAATAAATAAAGAAAAAAATACATCTATATAAAAACGAAAGAAAGAAAGAAACAAAGAAAGAATATACATCTATAGAAAGAAACAAAGAAACAAAAAAAGAAAATATCCATCCATAATCCATAATCCTTTTTTTTATTTCTCTCTCTCCAGGTGCGAACCGAGCACGGATTTTTGACCAACGAGACCAGAACTTCCCAGCTGGTGAATGAAGTTGAGCCTTATCAGTATTCAGCTGACCTTCGAAGTCCTGCATCGCTAAGGTGAAGTTTCTCAATCTTAGGTCTCTTTGTTTCACTTTGTTTCGTGATTTTGGTGTTTTTTTTTTACTCTATTTGTTTCACTTTGTTTCGTGATTTTTACTCTATTTTGTTTCACTTTGTTTCGTGATTTTGGTTTTTTTTTTTACTCTATTTGTTTCACTTTGTTTCGTGATTTTGGTGAAGTTTTTTTTTTTTTTTACTCTATTGTTTCACTTTGTTTCGTGATTTTGGTGTTTTTTTTTTACTCTATTTGTTTCACTTTGTTTCGTGATTTTGGTGTTTTTTTTTTACTCTATTTGTTTCACTTTGTTTCGTGATTTTGGTGTTTTTTTTTTACTCTATTTGTTTCACTTTGTTTTCGTGATTTTGTTTTTTTACTCTATTTGTTTCACTTGTTTCGTGATTTTGGTGTTTTTTTTTACTCCTATTTGTTTTCACTTTGTTTCGTGATTTTGGTGTTTTTTTACTCTATTTGTTTCACTTTGTTTCGTGATTTTGTTTTTTTTACTCTATTTGTTTCACTTTGTTTCGTGATTTTGGTGAAGTTTTTTTTTTTTTTTTACTCTATTTGTTTCACTTTGTTTCGTGATTTTGGTGTTTTTTTTACTCTATTGTTTCACTTTTTTCGTGATTTTGGTGATTTTTTTTTTACTCTATTTGTTTCACTTTGTTTCGTGATTTTGGTGAATTTTTTTTACTCTATTTGTTTCACACTTTCGTGATTTTGGGTGTTTTTTTTTACTTCTATTTGTTTCACTTTGTTTCGTGATTTTGGTTTTTTTTTTTTACTCTTATTTGTTTCACTTTGTTTCGTGATTTTGTTTTTTTTACTCTATTTGTTTCACTTTGTTTCGTGATTTTGGTGTTTTTTTTTACTCTATTTGTTTCACTTTGTTTCGTGATTTTGGTGTTTTTTTTTTTACTCTATTTGTTTCACTTTGTTCGTGATTTTTTTTTTTTTACTCTATTTGTTTCACTTTGTTTCGTGATTCTGGTGAAGTTTTTTTTTTTTTTACTCTATTTGTTTCACTTTGTTTCGTGATTTTGTGTTTTTTTTTACTCTATTTGTTTCACTTTGTTCGTGATTTTGGTGTTTTTTTTTTTACTCTATTTGTTTTCACTTTGTTTCGTGATTTTTGGTGATTTTTTTTACTCTATTTGTTTCACTTTTGTTTCGTGATTTGGTGTTTTTTTTTACTCTATTTGTTTCACTTTGTTTCGTGATTTTTTGGTGAATTTTTTTTACTCTCTTTGTTTCACTTTGTTTCGTGATTTTTTTACTCTATTTGTTTCACTTTGTTTCGTGATTTTGGTGAAGTTTTTTTTTACTCTATTTGTTTCACTTTGTTTCGTGATTTTGGTGATTTTTTTTTTTACTCTATTTGTTTCACTTTGTTTCGTGATTTTGGTGAATTTTTTTTACTCTATTTGTTTCACTTTGTTTCGTGATTTTGTTTTTTTTTACTCTATTTGTTTCACTTTGTTTCGTGATTTTGGTGAAGTTTTTTTTTTTTACTCTCTTTGTTTCACTTTGTTTCGTGATTTTGGTGTTTTTTTTTTTTTTACTCTATTTGTTTCACTTTGTTTCGTGAGTTTGTTTTTTTTTTTTTTTTTACTCTATTTGTTTCACTTTGTTCGTGATTTTGGTTGAATTTTTTTTTTACTCTCTTTTTTCACTTTGTTCGTGATTTTGGTGTTTTTTTACTCTATTTGCTTCATTTTCTTCGTGATTTTGGTGGTTTTTTACTCTATTTGTTTCACTTTGTTTCGTGATTTTGGGTGAATTTTTTTACTCTCTTTGTTTCACTTTGTTTCGTGATTTTTTGGTTTTTTTTTACTCTATTTGCTTCATTTTTTCGTGACTCTATTTGTTTTTTTGTTTTCGTGATTTGGTGAAGTTTTTTTTACTCTATTTGTTTCACTTTGTTTCGTGATTTTGGTGTTTTTTTTTTACTCTATTTGCTTCATTTTCTTCGTGATTTTGGTGTTTTTTTTACTCTCTTTGTTTCACTTTGTTTCGTGATTTTGGTTGAATTTTTTTTTTTTACTCTATTTGTTTCACTTTGTTTCGTGATTTCGGTGAAGTTTTTTTTACTCTATTTGTTTCACTTTGTTTCGTGATTTTGGTGTTTTTTTTTTACTCTATTTGTTTCACTTGTTCGTGATTTTGGTGTTTTTTTTTTTACTCTATTTGTTTCACTTTGTTTCGTGATTTTGGTGTTTTTTTTTTACTCTATTTGTTTCACTTTTGTTTTCGTGATTTTGGTGTTTTTTTTTTTACTCTATTTTGCTTTATTTGTTTCGTGATTTGTGTTTTTTTTTTACTCTATTGTTTCACTTTGTTTCGTGATTTTGGTGTTTTTTTTACTCTATTTGTTTCATTTGTTTCGTGATTTTGTGTTTTTTTTTTTACTCTATTTGTTTCACTTTGTTTCGTGATTTTGGTGTTTTTTTTTACTCTATTTGTTTCACTTTGTTTCGTGATTTTGGTGAAGTTTTTTTTTTTTACTCTATTTGCTTCATTTCTTCGTGATTTTGGTGTTTGTGTGTTCGTCTTGTTGGTGAAGAAGGGAAATGGGATTGTGTAGAAAGATTTCGATTAAAGAGATGCGTTGTGGTTATTTAGATGATAGATCAAGCCAAGGCAAATTTCACCCAATCCTACCTCTCTACTCAGTCTCACCCAAGACAAATCCAGGCCACCCCTTATCCAACCTACCCAACCCAAGCCAGTCTCATCCATATCCATCTCTAACCAACCCAAGCCATCCCATCCCACCCTATACCGTCCCAACCCCACCTCAACCAACACCCATCCCCAACCAACCCACCCTTACCCACCTCCAACCCAACCCATTCCACCCATCCCCAACCACCTACCTCCAACCAACCCACCCCACCCAATCCAACCCACCCCTACCCCAATCCAAACCCACCCCTACCCCATTCCCAACCCACCTCTAACCCACCTAACCCCACTTCAACCCATCCCTAACCCACCTCCAACCCCACCCATCCCACCCCACCCCCACCACCCCCCTCCAACCCCACCCCAACCCCACTTCAACCCCCCTACTACCTCCAACCCAACCATCCCCACCCCCCCAACCCCAACCCCAACCCAATCCCCACCCAACCCCAACAACCCCAACTCTTAACACACTTTTTTCCCCCCCCCAACTGACAACAGATTCTACCGCGCCTTGGATCTGGAGTCCTGTCTCTGGCGCTGGGTCGCTTACTACACCATGTCCGAGTTGGTGACGCAGTGCGGAGGCGTCACCACGACCGACGGCCAGGTTTTAGACGTCGTGCAGAGTTACGTCAGCGTCGCCGTCCCCCTCTACGTCTCTTACATCTTCCACTCTCCCGTCGCTACAGGAGGCTGGCAACACACCGATCTCACGACGCATCTTCGGTTTGTGGTCGTCGTTTTGTGTGGGATAAGATGGGATGTTTTTTTTTTTGAGAAACTCTTCTCTTAGTTTTTTTTTTGAGAAACTCTTCAGTGGATTTGTTATTTATTTCGTAAATTATTTTTTTTTGAAAACTCTTCAGTGGATTTGTTATTTATTTCGTAATTATTTTTTTTTGAGAAACTCTTCAGTGGATTTGTTATTTTTCGTAAATTATTATTTTTTTTAGCTAACTCTTCAGTGGCTTTGTTATTTATTTCGTAAATTAGTTTTGCTTTGAGAGAGTAAAAAAGACTGTTCTTAAATAATAGTTGAAATTACGAATATCAAATGCATTTTTACGTTCATGGTTAGGTCTGGTTATCATAGATCAAAGTTATGCTGAGAAAATGAATGAGAGAGAGAGAGAGAAGAGAGAAGAGAGAGAGAGAGAGAGAGAGAGAGAGAGAGGAGAGAGAGAGACAGACAACAGACAGACAGACAGACAGACAGACAGACAGACAGACAGAGAAAGAGAAAGAGAAAGTAAGAGAAAGAGAAAGAGAAAGAAAGAGAAAGAAAAAGAGAGAAAAGAGAAAAAGACAGACAGAGACCCTAACACGCCCAAAACCACCCGCAAAACACCCAAACCCACGACCCTAACCCCCCCCCCTTAACCCTTTCTCCAACCCCCACAGGCTGAGCTTCGTCTACGACACCTCTATCCTCTGGCACCAAGGGATAGGAGCCCCAGCGACCAGTGAGCTCGACGGCCACCTCTATCCAACGGCCATGAGGATAAGGGAGGATGGGCGACTGGTGGTGTCCTTCCGTACTGAAGCGAGGTAGGAAGGAGAGAGAGGGGAGGGAGGGAAGGAGGAGAGGGAAGGAGAGGGAGGGAGAGAGGGAGGGAGACGGAGGGGGAGGGAGGGAGGGTAGGAAGGAGAGAGAGGGAGGGGAAAGAGGAGAGGGGGAGGGAGGGAGAGAGAGTGAGAGGGAGAGGGGAGGAGGGAGGGAGGAGGAGGAAGAGGGAGAGGGAAGGAGAGGGAGGGAGGAAGGGAGGGTAGGGAGAGGGGGAGGGAGAGAGGGAGGGAAGAGGGAGGGAGGGAGAGAGAGAAAATAGATAGATAGATGGATAGAATAGAATAGATAGATAGAGAGAGGAGGGGGAGAGAAAAAGAGAGAGAGGTTTGGGTTAGAAAAGTGTTTTTTTGATGGTGGGTGATTGAAAAATTCAATGTTAAATAAGGATATTAAAGATAAGTATCTGATGGTAAGAATGCCAGTCTTACTGATGTTAAGGATGACAACACACACACACACACACACACACACACACACACACACACACACACACACACACACACACACACACACACACACACACACACACGCACACACACCACACACACACACAAATACATGAGACATTCACAACAATATAGTTAAAAAAAAAACTCACTTGTCCCCTTTTCGGTCTAAGATTTCGCGGAATTTTCGTGAAGACGCACAAAGCCGTGACCCAGCGGAGTTCCGTGACCTCTGAGCAGCACCCTGACCTGACCTTCACCCTCGAGCTGCTGAGGTCACAGCCGACCTACGCGCAGCCGGAACAGCAGTGGCAGTTTGTGTCGGATCTCGCGGTGGGTGCAGCTGTTCTGTCGTTTGGAAATCTTAGTAATTTTGCTTTAATTTTAATGTTAAGTGGTATGGGGGTTATAGTGTTAGGGTTGGATGATTTAGTTATTATGGTCATTATGCTATTGTCTTTATTATTGTCGTACTGATATCGTTATTAGCATTACTTTCTTACATCACTATTAGCCTTACAATCATCATCATTACTCTAATCACTCTTTTATGCATACTTTGCACATAAAAGCATATTTTATATTCAATTTATTATGTACATTTAATACATTTATTCATATATCTACTAAGTGAAGGACGAAACACATCCTTATCTGGTGCAGTGGTTAGCGTGTTGGTCTAGCAATCTTGCGGACCTGCGTTCGATCCCACGCGCGGCCAGTGGATGGTCACCCCGGCCATTCCTTGCACACAGGGGGAGATTTAGAAGCAAAATAAAAAAAAAAAAAACAGACTCGGTCCGTGCAATAACAATGACGATTCGCTTATCACAAGTTAGCCCGCTGTTGCATATCATGGGATAAATTGTTTTTGTGTCGGAAAGGAATAATTATCGCTGTGCAATCTAATGGAAGACCGTTTTAATAAGGGGAATAAAATCTGCTACAACAAATAATACCCACTGTAACAAATGGAATTGAAACGAAATCTTAATCTTAATCTTATCCACCTCCTTTCTCCTCCTTCTACAGGTACGCGACTACAGCGGAAAGTACAAGGTCCTCCTCGTTCCCTGCACGGTGACCGAGGACGTGGCCTACTCGCTCCCTCTCCTGTGCAACCCTCGGGATCCTGTCGAGTTCGACCTGCAGGTAGGGTGGTCTTTGTGAGGTCCTTTTCTTATTATTCTTTTATTATCATTGTTTCTTCCTTTTCTTTTTATTATCATTGTTTCTTTCTTTTTTATTATCATTGTTTTTTTCTTTTCTTTTTTATCATTGTTTTTTTCTTTTATTTTCTATTATCACTGTTGTTTTCCTTTTCTTTTTATTATCAGTTTTTTTTGCTTTTCTTTTTTATTATCATTGTATTTTTTATATTCTTCACACGTCAATTTATTTTTGCTTGTGGGGATTTTATGGGAGTTGGAAGTGGTAGGAAAAAAGTTGGTCTTTTTTTTTTTGGAAGTGATAGGAAAAAATTGTTTTTTTTTATCTTATTATTTTTTTTATAACTTCTTATCTTTTTATTTATTTATTTATTTTTAGATAATCGTTAATACTGAACATGTTACACAGCTGAAAATAATTCTCCAGACTCAAGGAAACGATTCATTCATACTATTGTCATTTTTAATACCTAGATAAATATTCCAACCACCCACTCAACAAACCGACTATTCGAACACCCACACGCAAGCTAACCAACTTACCACCCACCCACCCACTCAACCTACCAACCCCACCCACCCACTTAAACTAACTACCACTTAGCCTACTACCCACTCACTAACCAACTCATTCACTCACAACCCATCCACTCAACCTACTACCCACCCATCCATCCACCCACCCATTAACCTTCCAATTAACCCACCCACCCATTAACCTTCCAATTAACCACCCACCCATTAACCTTCCAATTTAACCCCAATTCCACCTCAACCAACCCACCCACCCAAACCCTCAACCAACCCACCCACCCACCCTCACCACCCACCACACACACCCACCCACCCACCCACACATAACCTTCAAACCCCACCCACCCATCAACCTTCCAAACCAACCCACCAACCCACACAACCTACTACCCACCCATCCACCCACCCACCACCTTCCAACCAACCCATCCACCCACCCACCCCTCCTCCCACCCCCTCAACCCACTCACCCACCCACCCACTCAATCTCTAACCGCCTTCTCCCTCCCTCAGGTGCGCTTCCAGCAGGTGTCCGACCCCGTCCCCGAAGAGTTCACGCTTAGCACTATCTTCCACCTGATGCGCAGAAGGGAGCTCTGGCTGTCGGACCTCACCACGGACTTCGACACCGAGTCCGATGTCTCGTTTTATCCCGGTTCGTGTTTTTTTTTGTGTTGATCATCCTCTTTCTCCTTCTCCGTTTTCTTTTTTTTTTTTTGTTCTTCTTCATTTTTTTTCTTTTGTTGTTGTTCTCCTTCTCTTCTTCTTCTTCTCCTCCTCCTCTTCCTTTTCTTCTTCCTACTTCTTCTTGATGTTATCCTCTTTCTCCTTTTTTATTCTTCTTTCTTTTCTCTTTTTCTTTTTTCTTTCTTCTTCTTCCTTCTTCTTCTTCTTCTTCTTCTTCTCCTCCTCCTTCTCTTCTTCTTCTTTTCTTCTCTCCTCCTCTTTCCCCTTCCTTCCTTCCTTCCTTTCTTCTTCTTCTCTTCTCCTTCTTTTTTATTATTTAGTATAATTTTTTTTGTATTATTTCTGTTTGCTACTGTTGATTAATATCATTTTGATGTCATTGCAATGGAATTCTTGCAAAGAAATATAATCTGTTCTTTAAGGAATAATTATACTCCCTTCTCTCTCTCTGTCTCTCCTTCCCCTCTCTCGCTCTCCCCCCCCTCTCTCTCTCTCCCCTTCCTCTCTCTCTCTCCCTCCCCCCCCCTTCTCCCTCCCTCTCTCCCTTCCCACTCTCCTCTCCCCCCCCCTCTCTCTCTCTCCTCCCCCTCTCTCTCCCTTCCCACTCTCTGTCTCTCCTTTCCCTCTTCCTCTTTTTTCATATTTCATTCATCTATTCATTAACCGCCCACTATCTACCCTCAGGAGAGCGCATCTATGGGCGTGTGATGATCAACCCGGTACAGGCTTTGGGCGTCGGTTTCCACGTGACGCTAGAAAAGTGTTTCATCTGCACGGGCGTAGACGGGTACGTGCCCAAGTACGACCCGGGCGCGGAGGAGTACGGCTGCGTGGCGGACTCACCCAACCTCCTCCACAACTTCAAGATCATTGTGAGTCCCTCGTGGGCGTGGTGGGGGGGGGGTGGTTTGAAGGTGGGCGGGAAGGGGTGGATCTTGTCTTTAGAATTCGTCGTTGGGTTTGGATTTCCGAATAAACTTTCTCAGCGTGTTGAAGAATACCTAAAAATATACGATATATACGGAAAAACAAACAAACAAACAAAAAAAACACTACCATTACTCCGATATATTCGAAAAAAAAACACTACCTTTACCATATAAATGTGAGGACTCAAATTTCCCATAAATGAGGACTCAGATTTTTCTTAATTTTTCCCTTCCTTTTCCCGCCCTCCCAGGACAAAGGAGCCCCAGATTCCGTCAAATTCGAGTACCAAGGAAAAGCCTTCCATGCCCGCCTTGCTGCCGACGACGGGGAGCCTGACGTCATCGGCCTCCTGAACCAACCCGGTGCCGATGGCTTCTCGCTGGATTCAAGCCCACTGTTCGAGGTACTTTGGGGGTTTCGATTCCCTTATTCGTGGCGTTTAGTATAGATGCGGTGAATTTCCTTCGATACCTTATTCGTAGAGTGTCTTAGGTGACGCCGCGAATCTTATTATCATGTATTTCAAAGGAAGATTAGAGCCAAAGTGATAACGCACCGAGGTTTATTCATTCCTTTATTTCTTTATTATTATTATAATTATCATTTATATAATCTAATCGTACTTATCACGTGACCTCGAACCGCAGGTCGCGTACGGGCGCCAGTGGTTCGTCCACTGCATCTACACGGTGCGCTCCGAGGAGAACGCCGCCCGAGGAATAGGCAAGAGAGACGTGACGAGCCAGGGGCGCCTCCGCCACGCCGTCGCCGCCTTCGCCTCTCCTCAGGGGGCTTCGAGGAGGGCCAGGAGAGCCAGCCAGGAGCCGCGGGCGGGGGACAACGGGCGCGGGACCAACATGCACAGGCTGTCGCTACGGAACAGGCCATCGGGGAGCCTCGAGCCCGGAGTCACAGGCGAGGTCAGTCCTTTTATGCTGCACGGACACAGCCACGAGTGTCCGTGGTCGTGCGTGGAGACTGATTTTCAAGCGATCTCTCTCTCTCTCTCTCTCTCTCTCTCTCTCTCTCTCTCTCTCTCTCTCTCTCTCTCTCTCTCTCTCTCTCTCTCTCTCTCTCTCTCTCTCTCTCTCTCTCTCTCTCTCTCTCTCTACTCTCTCTCTCTCTCTCTCTCTCTCTCTCTCTCTCTCTCTCTCTCCCTCTCTCCTCTCTCCCTCCCTCCTCTTCTCTCTCTCCCTCCATTCAAACACTAATTTGTCTGATAACTTGTGCTTTTACTTCTTAGGCCAATTAGTGTATGGTAAAGTCAAGTAAAACAATTAATAGTGTATATCCTACCGCAAGAAATTTACAAGATATTTCAGTCTAGATTCGAATTCACTGGAACTTCGTATTGCTAATTCAACAAAAAGTTTCTCTTGTGTATTTCACGTGTGTATATCAATAAACATGTTATCATTTACACACCAGTCTATCAACAATAACGAAACGATACTTCACGCATTCACATAAAAACAATTCACAAAATAATAAAAAAAAAATAATAAAACAAAAACCTTTTCAGGATTCCCCCTTCCCTCTCGTGCCCTTACTGGTGGCACTGGCGTGTGTGGTGGCAGCGGGAAGCGTAGCGGCGGCGGTGGTGTTGGCAAGAAGACGCCAGGGGAAGATTCTCCCCCCGGGGTACATGACCGTGGCTGGAAATGGCACCGCGGCCACCAACAGGCACCGTGGCACTGTGGATCCCCGCTATTACCACACTCACGAGGATAATACTGAAGTGTAGGGACGTCGTGGCGTGTGTGTGTGTGTTCCTTTTTAGTGGTGTCGGATGTGGGAGGGAAGGAGGGTGTGTTGTGTGTGTGTTGTGTGTGTGTGTGTGTGTGGTGTGTGTGTGTGTGTGTGTGTGTGTGTGTGTGTGTGTGTGTGTGTGTGTGTGTGTGTGTGAGAGAGAGAGAGAGAGAGAGAGAGAGAGAGAGAGAGAGAGAGAGAGAGAGAGAGAGAGAGAGAGAGAGAGAGAGAGAGAGAGAGAGAGAGAGAGAGAGAGAGAGAAAGAGAAGAGAGAGAGACAGAGAGAGAGAAGGGAGAGTATAATTATTCATCAAAGAACAGATTATATTTCTTTGCAATCATATCACGGCGGAAGGAAAAGAAATATAGTGAGAAATACATTAAAAACAGTACATGGTTCCTAAGTGTAACACGTAAACGAAAAAGTGACTATTCTCAGTAACCTGCAACAAAGAAATTGAAAGATAAAAAGAAAAGAAAGAAAAGAAAAGAAAGAAAGAAAGAAAGAAAGAAAAAAATAAAAAAATCAGTGGAGTGGTTGTGGTCCGTACCGACGAAAGACAATAATAATAAAACAAACAAACAAACAGAAAGACGAAATAGACGACGTGGAATAAAAAAAATAAAGAAGGAAAGGAGAATTACAAGAAAAATAGACTTTCAACCAAGCAAAGGTCACTGCCAGTACCTTCGTGATGTGAAAATCGATCTTAACATTACTTATCTGTCACTGCCATTTTTGCTCATTATAGCACTTTCTTCCTCCGTAAAGGACCTCTCAGCTTTATGATATTATGTACTTAATCCTGTCGTTGGATTGTACTTAAAGTAGGTTTATTACATGTAACAATTACACGCGAAATCTTATAATTATAGGTTGTATTGTGCTTCTTACTTTTATTTGCATTTTTTTATTGCAATTTTTAGCTGTGCATATTCTTTCTTGGTCTCAATTTATTGCATAGAATACATCCAAGAACATGAATTTTTTGGTGTATGATATGTAGGAGAATTTAATAATCTATTAACTGTTCTAGATTAGTATCCTGAACTCTTGATATAAGTACGAAATGTAAAATATATGATGAAGAGTCTTATAAGGACCAATTTCCTATATTCTAGTTGTATTATAGTATTTCTTCAAGTGTCAGATTTGTTTTATTTCTAACAGACAGTCATTTTTGATAACTGGCAACACTGCATCGATTTCTCAATGATACTTTGGAGAGACAGTTATCAAATATTTCTAAATATGGTTTGTAAAAAAAAGAAAGAAAGAAAGAAAAAAAAAATATGTGCGTATTTTGTGAATGGATATGTGAACGTCTGCGTGACATGGCGTTCGTATTATGCGTCTGTGCAGCTTTATACGGATATGAAAAATATATATCTTACGAAAAAGGAAATGTGATTTTACTTAATTTTGGATGGGGATCATGGATCAATCACCAGTCATCAATCATGGTCATGATCATCGTCATGATCATCGATCATCGTCATCACCATCATCATCCATCATTCATGTCTCATCATCATCATCATCATCATCATCACCATCGCATCATCATCAGAGCAATAGGACTACTTATATTTTTCCCTTTCATACATTACAATGCAGCTATATGACTACATTACTATATCACCTACTCTTTATTTCACTTCTTGATCTTCATATCATATCGTTTTATCCATAATTCATCCTTACTGTTTACTTGTGTCACGGAAATCGAAGCTTTTGTCTTGTATTCTCTCTTTTTCTTGCAATTTTCACTGTCTCCTCAAACATATCTTCGTTTCTCTTAATTTCTCTCTCTATAGGTCTATGCTGTTCTTTGCAATGCTTATTTATTCTAGTTTATTCCGTTTATTAAACGTCTTTTGCCCCTTTAACTCTAGTAATTTATAATTGTTTTATAATCTTCAACTATCTCTTTTTCTCTCTTTTTCCTGTTTTGTTTTTGTGTCTCCTCCATATCACAGGGAAATTGTATCTCGTGTATTCAATAGTCTCGATTTTTTTTTTTTTTCAATTTTATATATGTTGGTTACTGCTTCTCTGATATGTCAAATTATAGGATTTAATATCGGTTTTATTACTTCTTATTCAAAGAAGTTTTCATTATGCATCCACCAACTTTCCTTCTTTCAAAAAAGAAAAAAGAAGAAAAAGAAGAATGATGCAAACTCAGTTTTTTACCGAATTTTCTCATCTAATTCTTCGCAAAAAGTTCATCATGAACAATAGGTAACAGAATGCAGACTGTTTGCAAACTGCACTCGGAAAATAATTTTGTAAAGGCGCATTTTAAACGGCATGTCTTCATGATATGATATATTTTCCTTAGTTAGGGCGAATAAATTTTTACATTTTCTTTTATACTCAAAAGGCATGTTCTTATAAAAGAAAATAATATTTAAAGGGGTAACTATAAGATTATTACCTTGTCTCTCCCGAATCAAATAATTTGCAAAATATGACTTAAACACACATTATATTGCTTTTTCCTTTTTACTACTCATAGAAAAAATGCTAATGATTGTGATCATAATGTTAATAGTTCAGTCGGCTTGCACAGTGTACGAGAAGGCCTATGAATTGGTCCATATGGCTATAGGCCTACATACAAACGTTGGTATCGTGGTAGCCATACCGGTTTTTGTCGTTCTTATTGCTATCATTATTGGCAATATTGATATTATTGTTTGTTATTATAACCGTCATTGCCATCATCAACCAATCTGTTTACTTTTGGTATCATTATTGTTATTATTATTATCATTTTTGTTACTCTTATTACTATCATTATTATCATTATAATCATAATCATTATCATTAATTCTCATTATAACTATTATTATCATTATCACTAGCATCATCGCTATCACATATTACTATCATTATTATTATCATTACTGTTTTATCATTATCATTATTGTTTTTATTATTATCATCATAATCATTATCGTTATTATTTTCATCATCATCAATTTCACCATTACTATTATTATCATTATTATCATCATCATTAATTGGCTACCATAATGAATATAATTCTTATCCTTTTATTGTCATTATTATTATTATTATTATTATTGTCAATTTCATCATAATCATCTTTATACCCACCTTCATTATTACTATAATCATTACCATAATGATTATTATTGTCATTATCATTATTATTATTATCATCATTATTATTAATCATAAAAAATAATGATGATGGCAATAAAAAATAATAATATTAATAATCATCTTTGTTATCATAATCATTATCACTATCATCATTATTACTATTAATTATTATGATTATTATTATTACCATTACTGTCATTATTGTTGTTATTGTTACTATTATTACAATTCTTATTTTTATCATCATCATTAATTACCAATTATTATTATTATTATTGACATTGCCATTAGTATTAGTATTACCAATATTGATATCATTATCATTATCATGATCATTTGCATAATGTTGATCTTGATCATCATTATTGTTATCATCTTCATCATCAAGAGTTTATTATTACCATCATTATCATTGTTATTTTTATCATTTATCGGTAATCATTATAATCGAGAATATCACTGTTATTATTAACCTTATCTTTAACTGCTGTTGCCGAAAATTATGATTTCCTACTTCACGACAAATCTCAAATCTCAAAAATTACAATTTACGACAAAATCTCAAAAAATTTTTACGACAAAAATCTCAAATCTCAAAAAATTACAATTTACGACAAAATCTCAAATCTCAAATTACAATTTCAAATTCAAATCTCAAAAATTTACAATTACGACAAATCTCAAACAATTACAATTTACGACAAATCTCAAATCTCAAAAATTACAATTTAAGATATTGTTCATTTCATTGTACTGAAAGAATTCCTCATTGCCCTAAACTCTCACATTCATGACGTCACACACAACCAGTCTTTCCATTATTCCCGATAATTCATAATAAATGATATGACTGCGCACTTACCGCAACAACACAATTAAAACCGCGTGCGTGTGTGATCAGCAGCTGTTCTCGGAAGTGGAAAAAACACCAACATGAAATTCTCCAAACTTGGGGAGATGGGAGAGCGACGTCAAAGGAGAAAAGACAGAGAAATGAGGAGAGAGAAGAGGAAGAGGTGAGAAGGAAGAGAGAGGAAGATGGAGAGCGTGAGGGAGAGAGAGAGAGAGAGTGAGAGAGAGAGAGAGAGAGAGAGAGAGAGAGAGAGAGAGAGAGAGAGAGAGAGAGAGAGAGAGAGATAGATAGATAGATAGATAGATAGAGAGAGAGAGAGCCGTGTCACGTGATAAAGGATTTTAACGGATTCGTGACGGACGTAGTTTGAGGCCATAATTCAGCGTGATTCCAGAAGCAAGTTATTTCAAGCGTGGGTGAAATAATTTGCTCTGATGCGGATACGACAAATGGGGTTATTATTACCATTATTATAATTGTTATTATTATCATTATTATAATTGCTATTATTATAATTGTTGTTATCATTGTCATCATTGTTACTATTGTCATTGTTATTATCATTATAATCATCATTACTATTATTATTATCATTATAATTATAATATTATTACTATCATTATATTACTATCATTATTATTATTACTATTATTGTCATCATCTTACAATAATCGTTTTTATCATCATCATCATAATCATTGTTGTTATTTATATTATTGGTTATAACTATTACTATCATCCTTTTTACTGTTATTCTTTATCATCATCACTAGAATTATCATAATACCATCATCATCATACAATTATTATTAAATGAAAAAAAGGACGAGAAGTAACAAAGAACAGGGCAGCTGTTCATAAAAAAAGTTAACAAGATCATATCTCATCGAAGGACAATGAAAAACAACAATTAAAACATTGAGGTGGATAACGATCAAGTTAATGACCAAGGGAAAAAAAGAAGACAAATTCGACAAAAAACAAAAAACAAAAAAAAAAACAATCTAATAGAAGATAGTTGAAAACAAAACAAAGGAAAGAAGAGGAAGAACAAACAAAGACAATTTCATCTACGGATAACCAGTGTAACTAAAGATATAACGATTAAAAAAAAGAAAAAAAAAGCATCCATTTTAATCAATTTATGGAGATATATTTAACCTTTATGTATAAAAACGTGGTAAATGAAGTGAATAAATATACAACACGCAGTCTGATATGCCCTAACATAACAAATAATATAAATTTTATTTACGATCCTAATGATAATAACGTAAATAATGGTGATAACGACAGAGAAATCGTAGATGTGAATAATGATTATAGAAAAGATATTAATACAGGTAGTGATTATGACGATACATTCCAGGTAGTCTGTGTCCGACTCACACGTCGCCAATAGCTACGGCCGATTCGGATAGCTAATATATATTATAATTATGGGTATATATATATAGATAGTATATAATAAGTATGTATAAGATATTATAGTATATACTAGATAGGTGATGTAATATATACCACGAGCACACACCATTCTTGAACAGTAACATATAGCCACAGCAAAAAGCACACACTAACCACGATGGCCACGCAAAGGCGACACTCAGTCACCGAAATGCGGGAACGACACACCACAACACACACACATACCAAACACACAAGCACACGGACATACAACACACACGGAGGCCACAACCAGTACATACGAAATCACACACGAATCACAACACATTACATGAAACCCACAAAGCACAACAACACCGAAACACACCAACACCACACACACACACGATCAAGACACACACACATCACACATCAAGACAGCAGGAATAAATTATAAAGAGGTAGAAATAGCTCAGAAGTCCAATGCGAGAAATAGACGTAAATAGAGGAGCGCCGCCATAGGTAAATATAGATACCGTAGAGAATAAATGAAGAGATAAGCGCGATAAGTATTAGTATAGATATATATACAGCACAGAGGCGAGGACCTGTAGCAATGAGTATTAAACCAGGTGGCGTGTACGGAAATATGTTATACGATATAATAGGTATATAATATACGGTACTAGTAGAAGTAGTACATTATAAACATATATATAGCATGCAGACAGAGAGAGACGAAACGCACAGATCGAGAAGAAGACGAGAGATGTACACATCTATTATATCTGGAAAGGATCCATTGAATATAGAATGACATCCCCTCTACGAGTGCCAAAAGGTGTATAGTAGACCGGCTTTCGGATAATCATACTAAATGGCACGAAGATTATAATGGAAACCGGCTCAAAATGTACTATGAAAAGTAGTTCATTCTCCTTTCATACCATTATTATTATACACACACCACATGACATACATACATAAACACAAAACAAACCAAACACACACCACACACACAAACAAACACACACACTATAAAACAACAACACATAACGACACACACCAACACCAAACGAAGAAAACACACACACAGAGACAAACACACACACAAAGCCACCCACACATCACGAACACTACCACCAAAACAAACACCACACACAGACACAACACCCACACACACCACCCACACCACACACCACACACACTACTCAAACAAACACCACCACATGCACCCAAACACACCACAAAACACACAAAAACCAGACACACACACACACACACTCAACCACAAACACACACACAACACAAACACACACACCACCAAGGCACAACTCACCACATTGCGGACACTCACACTCGACAGCTAACTACTACAAACCAACCACCTCACGACTGAACGCACGATTCCCACTCACTAGCGCAAAGAAACGCTAGGATAGGACGAAGCAACACCTCACGAAGACATAATAACGAGAGCATCCCACGCAACACAAGACAACGACAGTAAATTACCTACATTCGTAAACATACAATTACTACTAGTCAACCCACCAAGTTTCACGGACATAACTATACCATATACAACTGATCTGCATATTCTAATTAAAACCAGTAAATCACAATGCACAGTTTATGATAATTTGACGTGGCCTTGACCTTGAACTCCCTGCCAAAAGACTGGTATTGCCGAATAGACAGGGCACGTCCATATCAACATCAATTGTGATCACACCCGCGTTACAAGTATCGATTTATTTATTATTTTCGAACCAAATTTATAATTTTAAGCACTTGACTCACACTGTATATACGACGACTAACTCTTGAAGTGCATATCCAAACCGCCGACCATAAACTGGAGGTGGATTCTATAAGGGCAACGATTGAACTCTCACAGAAAAATTCTACAACAAAGACTTGGAAATATACAAGTGGGCACTGAGTGTTGTCACAGGCCATCATCACCACGTGAACGCACTAAATTTGACGAGTTCTTTGCACAAATTGAGAACATGTCCACTCTCTTCGTGATTCACAGTGGATGAAGCCCCTCACGTCAAGCACATCCCTATAAGCAAAATTGATATTCCTCGCAGACCAGAGCGCACTACCGATCAACGTTTACTCTCACACTCGTATCAATTCTGAATGGAGATGGTGACAGGTTCGAGTGATCCCGAGAGGTGGTGTAATGTGTTAGAATAACAATTAAACGGACTTTCATTCGAGACCTATAGAAAGAGAACGAATCGACTAGAGACAATAGGGAGCATCTGGAATCATATAAATAAACACTAATCTGAACTTGAACGTATATAGTACATCCTGATAAATCTTAATAACGAACCACCTGTTAGCCGATTGACGAATTCTTAACGGACTCACCTGCGCGATTCGAAGCCAGATAGTGAGAATAAAACCCTTGCATCATCACACGGTTACCTGAGACTTATCATATCACGCGTTTCAGAGTGACCTTTGATAGCCATTCATCGTTGCGTTCTGAAGTTTCCGAAACATTTGTAACTCGTGTTTTGCCAACTGCCACTCGGTAATAGGAAAGGAAGTTTTTGTCTCTTATTTTAGTTGAGTATTTATATAATAAAAATAATACATTGTGAGATTTTGAACGATCAAGGAAGGGTGTTTATCTTCATCATTTCTAGTTTTACAAATATTAATATGAAAATAACATCAATATACAATTATAAGTTGATGTATAAATAAAAGAAGAATACCTAATAGTAAAATAATATTAATATTACAAATGTTACATAAGATAGTTATAATGTGATTTTATTTATGAAATAGGCTTTGGAATGTAATAAAGCATTTTCCATTAATTTGCAGTTTCATTATCCTTTGATTAGCTTATGTATTGCATTATATAAATAATTTGTCCTTTAACATCTGTTAAGACGATAACCATAGCAGCTTCCCAAATCAAGACTATTACCGTTCTCTCTAATCAGTTTTTTATGTTGTTGAGCATCTTTTTTACATATTTATTCCGCAGAAAATCAGATATGTTAACGTATCTGTGAGCTGTGTGTAACTGTGCTGCTTAATCCAATCAACCAACTAGGTAAACGTTAACTTGATATATATATAATAATAATTACCATATTAATAATAAATTAATATATAACTATAAAATAATATAAATATATATATAATAAAGCTTTAGCTTAATACATAAGTAAAGCCCAGTAGTTATTGCCAATTAGACATTGTATCTATTGAGTATGTAAGATAGATAACATCAGTTTCGAATATCCTAACCTCTGATCTATCTTATATATACAAGAAACGATACAAATGATAAAATATTTCAAGGTAGGATATATCCGAAACTAGCTCTGTTTTACATTTTATTTCAGTATCTAGTTTGTGTACTTGAGGGTGATTTATCCTATCCTATTGTATACATCTACGTGTATAGTAGTTTTATTTCAATTGATAAATACTTATATTATATATATATTATTAACTATAATATTATAATTATACATATAAACATATTAATATTAATATACTAAACAATAATATTAATCATATATACATATATACAATAACATCTATATTAATATATATATATATATATTAGATATTATATATATTAATATATATATATATAATATATATACATATATATATATGATATACATACATTATTAATTATAATCAATATTATAATAATGATATTTATTATATATATTATACTATCAATATGATACATATACAGTATAATATATATATATATAATATGTATATATTAACATATACTTAATATATGTATGTTATTATATATTATATATAGTAATTATATATATATACATATTATATCAATATTAATTAATAACTCATTATAATATAATATTATTAATTATTAATTAATTTATACATATATTATATAATTACATATATATATATAATATAATACATATTATATAATAATATATATTATAATCAAGCTTATTAATATATATATAATAATAATAATATACTTATATATATATTATATAATATAATATATATATATATAATATAATATATATTATCACATCACATAATATACAATATGATATATATTATAATATTATAAATTATAATATATATTTAATAATATATATATACTATTAATAATATATATAATATTAATTATATATATATATATGTATATGTATAATATATTAATAAGTTATAATTAAATATTAATATATTATATACTATATATATTATATATATATATATGAGTATTTTATATATATTGATAATATATATAATATATATATATTAATATATAGATATAAGTATATATTAAATATATATTCATATATTTATATATATATAGTATATATTACTTATATATAATATGATATTATATATATATAATAGTATAAATATATATATTATATAT
>NW_020868657.1:128095-130595 GCF_003789085.1 Penaeus vannamei
GGGGGGGTGCGTGTGCGTGCGTATGTTTGTGTGTGTGTGCGCGCGCTGGTGTGTGTGCGAGAATATGAATGAATGCCTTTGTATGTGCGCATCTGTTAGTGTACACATATGTATGCGTTATGTCTGCGTGAACTATGCTGTGTGTCACGAGTATGTGTGTGTGTGGGGGGGGGGGTACGATTAAGTATCTGTGCGTAAGCGAGTGAATGAGTGAGCATATCTGAGTGTTTGCCTTTTGTTAAACGCTTGTTTTCGTGAGCTGTACTGCGCATATGTATCTAGTATGCTGTTTGTTTATGTAAAGAGCTGGGTAAAACTTGCATGTGAGCTATGTTGAGCCTTTATGAGTGCTTGTTCTGAGTTTATGAGTTGTACGAGTTACGTGTATACGTTGCTTGGTGTGGTGTGTGTGTGAGCTGTGTGTGTGTTATACGTAGTCTGTGTGAATATTGGGGTTCGGCCTTTTTCAACTTTAGAACAAGCTAACATATAGAATACGCATATTGTTTTACTTTTGCAACCTGTATTTCATAATTTATTGAGTGATGATTCAAGGACTGTCAAAAGGCACCCATCATTGTACTCTAACATATGGTTACTGTATAGAGTTGTACATACATTTTTATGGTTTCAAGAGAATGGCTTCGGATCTATCGATTAATCAAATTGTGCCTGTCAGTTTATTAACTTGCTAAAGCTGAAGTGGGCTTATTGCCGCATGCACCCTTTGATTCCAACCACGAGACTGGCAGTGTCAGGGCCTTGGAGATGCACCTCTTAATCTTGCCGAACTGGTATGAGCACCTCCAAGAAATCCAGCAGAGGAAAATGTGTCCAAAGGTCAAGAAGAACAGAACCACGAACAATACTATCGAGGTATGTAAGGCTCCTAGTGGCTGATATTAACCCAAGCATGTATTAACCGAGGTAGTTTCCTGGCAGAACCCACACTTGATGAAGGGGAATAAACCTGAGGACTTTTTGGCTTAAAGCTAAAAGCAAAAGCTGCCACTTCGGTCTCTAGAGACTCAGGAGAACAATATCACCAAAGGCATGGTTAGGGATCTTAATAGCCAATGTTTCCCACAAAAGTACTGAATATCAATGGTACGAAGGCTCTTCCTTGCCTTTCTCGCGAATTCACAAGAAAGAAAGCTAACATGCCCAACCTAAAGTTGCCATTCTTACAGCAAGGATGTGAATGCGATGACAGAGCCCCGACTTTGGATTAAAAGATATAACTTTTAAGTATCCAGAAGTATATTTTGAATTCAACTGAATTTTTAAAAAACTATATACAATTCTTACAGTACATTACAAATGTAAACACTGACTACTAACTAATGCCGATGTCTGGGCTCAAGCATCAGCTTCGAAAAATTTGCCGTAAAGGTACACCCGCAATACAAGAACGTTGCTTTGCTTTTCGTCCAATAACCTCTGTCGGAGTTCCCATGAACCTTAGGATTTCCAATACTGATATATGAATAACTTTTTGGGGGGTAAACGAAAGCATCTCACAAGAAACATGATATTGGTCTACAATGATTCAAAAGGCCAGGATACGGTTGTCCAGTGAATTTTAGATGTGCCAGGAGAGAACTTAAGGCTTCAGTCTCTGTTGCAACAACAGAAGGTGCCTGATCCGCCTGTGAACAATGAGAACCAGCAGACTGTCCACTATGTTGAGACGTATGGTGCCTCGGGGAGCTTTACATCAAACAATCTTATTCTCCTTCCAGGGAAGAGTGCCCGAAAACAAGAACTTTATCCACTAAGCATCACAGATAATTGAAATATAGCTTGATTGGCCAGAGACCAGGAAATGCATTAACGCTGCTTGCGAGATGCAAGGTACAGCTCAGGGCTGAAAATGTAAAAACTTCCGGTAGTTTTTGAGCAGGCATCTGGATTACCTAATATGAATTTGGTTATCCTAAAATAAAAGTTCATTTTACCCAGAGCATAAAGGGAATAAAATAATTTCACTTGCGATGTGATTTCTGATTATTTGAGACAGGATGCTGTTACAGTTGCCTGACAGGATATCTTTACTGTCCTGGGATGTTTGGCTCGTGACTTTACGATCTCTGCAGTATGCCAGGAATCCTGTTAAGATAACTGAATGACACAGGGACGAAAAGCACCACAATGCGACAGATCAGTAAATTTCTCAGACACCGATGTGAGTTTAATGAATTGGGCTGTCACTTGAATCTCAATAAGGGCTTGGGCATGGGTGAATCTAGAGACTGATCGCCCGTCCAATTAATGGCAAGGGAAGTAATCTCTACGCTAAAGAGTAGCAGTGAGATGGTCTATTGCATTTCCAACGAACTGCTGAAGCCTGGAGGTGATAAAATGGCTCGAGAACTGAGTACTGTCCTGGCAGCTATTTTGCATTTTGGGCTCATTCCCTGCGGCCTTTTAATCAGCTAATGCGCGTGTTAGTAAACATGTCGTTCCGCATCATGGCGATTTCCGGCTCGTGATAACACTC
>NW_020868657.1:138095-153152 GCF_003789085.1 Penaeus vannamei
TATACATATACATACATACATATACATACATATACATTATACATACATACATATATACATACATACATATATATATACATACATATATACATACATATATACATATATATACACATACATATATATACACATACATATATATACACATACATATATATATATACATACACACATATGGACACACGCACGCACATATGCACACACACACACACATACACACAAACGCGCGCGCGCGCGCAAATATGCACATACACACACACACACACGCAAATATGCACACACACATACGCACGCGCGCACATACATACATACATACACATATGTACCTACATATGTAATTTTACTGGGGTATTTAAATGAATACATTATAGAAACGACCTGAGGGAAGGAATAAAAAACGAGCTTTATCCGGACCGCCACTCTGCAGGGCCAGTGTCCGTTTAGAGAGCAATGCATCGTGCCAGCTCTCGGGTCGATGGCAGCGCGAAGGGTTTACACACTTCAATTTTCTTATAGTCATTTCTACTTTCTGGTTACGATCGCAATGAGCACATTCAGACATCAAATTACTAATGTACTCGGGTGCATGTCTTCCAGAAAGTAGAAAATTAAATATGAATGAAAGAAAAAAAAGCGATGTGCCTTGGACAGAGAGAAAAAGAGGAGCGGGTGAAGAGAGCAACATGCTAGAGAGTACGATCTCAAAGAGGAGCCCCCGTCTCACACTGATTTGCCCCTTACACTCCCATCTCCCGACCACAGATAAAACTGCGAAAGATTCCCAAGTCTAGACACTTTGAATAGACGTAAAACTTTGGAATTATACATAAATGCCCACAGCACACATGGTTGCTTGTACATACATGTATTACACTTTTTTCTGCTTGTGAATGCAATTACTATTCAATAAGTGGCAATGCTTATTGACCATTAATTAGCCATATATTTTTTTCTTTTAAGATATGGCTCAAACCAGCAAGCTAAGATATTAAATGCCGCTCTGCTCTGGTAACCACCACAAATGCAATGAAGGTGCCTAGTAAAATCGACTCAAAAGTATCAGAACCGGGTAGGAGTCATCATTAACGATAAAAACACGTAGGCATCAATGCCAACATTACTAACCTCTTTTTGCCTAAGCCGACACGGTCAAGTTCCACGTGCCGGTACGTGGCGTATGTAGCCATTTCTGCGTACCCCTGCACACCTGCAGTGCACGTTCACACCAGTTTCCCTGCAACACGCGTGGCGACCTTGTGTATTCAAATTCGAAAAGACTTTGTTCGGATCTTCAAAAAATCTCTCTTCCCACCTCTCTCGATGTTGCCACGAACACGAAATATGACGTACACCTTTTGTTTTCCTTGGTCTCAATGATCTTTTCTGTTTCTCACTACAAAAAGGTCAGAATTGCTGTTGCACTTGAAGCCGGTACGGCCGCTACCACGGATCTTGCAGAAATTTCCGTGAGTTTCCAGTCCACCAATAACCAGTTTGGTTTTAGCGTTCTTTCTTCTCCCATCTGAACTCAGTCCGTTGTCTTTAATGTACCACCACTGTTCAACAGATCCACTGAAACATTGGTGTCAAGGAGGAACGATAAACTAAATTATGTATAAATATATAGCGTCAAGAGGAAGGTCAGATCTTTCCCGAGCGGCGCCGAGACCTGGTCTGAGACTCCGGCGTCACGGCCGTGGATTATATGTCCACCCCCTTACTCCACTCCCCCATCTTTCCTCCCCCCCTCCTCGAGTCACCGTTTCCCCACCCACGACAGCTCACCTGGCGCCAGGAAAGGATGCGGCTATTAGTAATACACCACTCTTAATCACACACGCACACATTTACACATTCACACACATTTACACATTCACACACAATTACACATTGCACACAATTACACACAATTACACATTGCACACACAATTACACACACACACATTGCACACAATTACACACACCACACACATTGCACACAATTACACACACACACACACACACACAATTACACACACACACACACATTGCACACAATTACACACACACACACATTGCACACAATTACACACACACACACATTGCACACAATTACACACACACACACATTGCACACAATTACACACACACACATTAATTACACACACACACATTGCACACAATTACACACACACACATTGCACACAATTACACACACACACATTGCACACAATTACACACACACACATTGCACACAATTACACACATACACACACACACACACATTTACACACACACACATTCACACAATTACACACACACACACACACATTCACACAATTACACACACACACACACATTACACACACACACACACACACACACACATTACACACAATTACACACACACACACACACATTACACACAATTACACACACACACACACATTACACACAAATTACACACACACACACACATTACACACAATTACACACACACACACATTACACCACAATTACACACACACACACACATTACACACACAATTACACACACACACACACATTACACACAATTACACACACACACACACATTACACACAATTACACACACACACACACAATTACACACAATTACACACACACACACACATTACACACAATTACACACACACACACACATTACACACAATTACACACACACACACACATTACACACAATTACACACACACACACACATTACACACAATTACACACACACACACATTACACACACACACATTACACACATTACAACAATTACACACACACAATTACATACAATTACACACACACAATTACATACAATTACACACAATTACACACAATTACATACAATTACACACACAATTACACACAATTACATACAATTACACACACAATTACATACAATTACACACAATTACATACAATTACACACACACACATTACATTACAATTACACACACACACAATTACATACAATTACACACACACACAATTACATACAATTACACACACACACACATTACACACAATTACACACAATTACATACAATTACACACACACACAATTACATACAATTACACACACACACAATTACATACAATTACACACACACACAATTACATACAATTACACACACACACACACATTACAACACAATTACACACACACACACACATTACACACAACACACACACACACACACACAATTACACACACACACACCCTACACACAATTACACACACACACACCCTACACACAATTACGCACACACACACCCTACACACAATTACACACATACACAATTACACACAATTACATACAATTACACACACACACACATTACACACAATTACACACACACGCACAATTACACACAATTACACACACACACAATTACACTTTTGGTAGGCATAAAATACACTATTTTGAGCAAATGTGGCTTTGTAATGAAGATCTGATAAAATAAGAAAAGCAAATCTATATAATCTTATATTTAGTCCATAGGAAAAAATGCTCAATAAACTAACTCACTGTGTGATTACTTCTTTTGTAGTGTACTTAGATTTTAAACGTTTAATCTTCTGTGATTCATCAATTTTATGACCATCTTTGATATGCAAGCTCCGATAACAACGCCCAATGAAATCCAGCAGGATTAATCATCACTGCAGAACTAGACACTCAATCGACTTTCTTCACCTGACAAATTAACGGATTAAAATAATCATTGTTGCCTGTCAAAATGGATTGAACATGCAGATCAGATATCAAGAGGAATTGTGTAAGGTAACTATAAAAAAACAATAGACATCCCTAAGAACTAATGAAACTTTGGGAGTGTAATTCATTCACAATACCCAACCAAAAACACACACCGACAATCATCCCTGCCTCCACACACCCACACACCATCACCCACACACACCACACACACCACCAATCACCCCACACACACACACACACACCCACAATTCACCCCTCCACACACACACACACCGCACGCACACACACACACACACATCACCCTCCACACACACACACCGACAATCACCCCTCCACACACACACACACACACGACAATCACACACACACACCAATCACCCCTCCACCAACACACCACACACGACAATCACCCCTACACACACACCACAACACACACACACACAATCACCCTCCACACACACACACACACACACACACAACACACAGACAAACCCTCACACCACACACCACTCACACACCACACCGACAATCACCCCTCCACACACACACACCGACAATCACCCCTCACAACACACACACCGACAATCACCCTCCACACACACCACAACACAATCACCCTCCACAACAACACGACCAATCACACACACACACCGACAATCACCCTCCACACACACACACACACACACCCCCACCACACACACACCGACAATCACCCCTCCACACACACACACACACACACACACGACAATCACCCTCCACACACACACACCGACAAGTCACCCCTCCACACACACACACACATCACCCACAACACACACACCGACAACACACACAACCACACATCACCCCTCCACCAACACACACCGACAATCACCCCTCACACACACACACACACAACACACACATACACACACACACACACACACACACACACACACCAGACACACATCATCACACAATCACCCCTACACACACACACACACACACACACACACACACGACAATCACCCTCCACACACACACACACACACACACAAACGACAAGACCCCCTCCACACACACACCCGACAATACCCTCCACACACACAACACACGCAATCACCCCTCCCACACACACACGACACCCCTCCCACACACCGAACAGATCACCCCTCCAACACACACACCGACATCCACACACACACACACAAACACACACACACACCGACAATAACCCTCCAGCACACACACAACACACACATCACTCCACACACACATCACACACAACCCCTCACACACACACACACACGACAAATCCACCCGCTCACACACACACATCACAACAGACACAACACACACGACAATCACCACACACACACACACACACACACACAACACCACACAAACACACACATTACAGCAACACACACACACACACACAACACCACACACATTACACACATTACAGACACACAACACTACATTACACCAATTACAGACACACACAATTACACACACACACATACACACAATTACAGACAACACAAATTACAGACCAACACATTACACACACAGATTACAGACACACACACACACACACACACACACCAATCACACACCCTCCATCACACACCACACACACACACACACACTACACCGACAATCACCCTCACACACACACACCACACACACACAACCGACACAATCCGACAACACCCACCAACACTCACCCCTTAACACCCACACACACCACAAACACCCAATCACCACACACACCGACAATCACCCTCCCACACACACACACCGACAATCACCCCTCCACACACACACACCGACATACCCTCCACACACACACCGACATCACCCTCCAACACACACACCGACATCACCCCTCACACACACACATCGACAATCAAACCTCCTACCACACACACACACCGACAATCACCCCTCACACACACACACGACAATCACCCTCCACACACACACATGCCGACAATCACCCCCACCACACCACACACACACCGACAATCACCCTCCACACACACACCGACAATCTAGCCCTCACACACACACACACACACCGTTACAACACACTACTTTTCACCGACAATCACCTCCACACACACACACACACACAACACACAACACATCACACACCGACAATCACCACATCCAACACTACATGTCACACACACACACACACACACACACACACACACAACACACACACACACACACACACCGACAATACACCCTCCACACCAGGGACAACAGAAACACCAGCAAACCACACACACAACACACACAATCATCACTCCACACACACACACACACACACACACCACCATCACATCACTCGCTCAACACACACACACTAACCCCACCCACACCGACAATCACCCTTACCACCACAAGCACACGCACACACACACACACAACACAACGGACAATCGACGCCTCACACACCACACACACCACACACACACAACCAACACACAACACACACACACACACACACGACATCACCCTCACACACACAACACACACACACACACACACACCGTCACACATACACCACACACACCACAACCAACACCACACACACACACACACACCACAACATCACACACACACCCACCACCGACAATCACCTCAACACACACACACCACACACACACACACACAATCACCCTCCACAGCACACCACCATCCACACACACACAACACACACCCGCAAATGACCCCTCCCACACCACACACGGCATTTTTTTTTTCACCGTCTTCCCACTACACTCGCACACACAGATCACCCAAATCACCCTTCCAGTCCACACCACACACAACACACACTTAGCGTGTCAATCAGCCTCCACAAGCACACGAGACACCGGATACCGATCAAATCACTCCGTCAATCACACACACACACGACCACGACAATCACCTCCCGTCAACGAACAACATCAGCATCAACACTACCGAAATCACCCCTCCATCACACACACACACACACCAGGCTCCTGACTATCACCCTCCACAACAACGACACACCACACACCGACAATCACCCCTCACACACAACACACACACACACACCGACAATCACCCCTCCACCCACACACACACAACACCCGACAATCACCCGCCACACACCACACACACACACACACACACACACACCACACACACACATACCGACAATCATTTCACACACACACACACACCGACAATGCTCCCCTCCACACACACTACACACACACACACCACACAAAATCACCCTCCACACACACACACACACACACACACACACACACCCCTCCACACACCACACACACCACACACCGACACACACCACACACACAACACACACACACCGACTAATCCACACACCACACTCCACAACAGACACACACACACAACACCACTCACCACCACAACACACACACACACAACTCACACACAATCACCCCCAACACAACCACAACAACACGACAAACACACACAACACACACACACACACGACAATCACCCCTCCACACACACACACCCACACACACACACACACACACACAACACCCCCTCCACAACACACACACACACAGACTCACCCTCCAACACACACACACAAATACCCCCCACACACACACACACACACACACACACACGACAATTCACCCCTCCACACCACACACACACACACACACACACACACACACACACACACACACACACACACACAATCAACCCCCACTCCACACACACACACACACACAACACACCCATCACCACTCCACACACACACACACAACACACACACACACGACAATCACCCCTCACCACACACACACACACACACCACACACACACACACACACACACACACACACGACAATCACCCTCCACACACACACACACACACACACACCGACAATCACCCCTCCACACACACCACACATCACACACCGATTCACCACACACACACAACACGACATCACCCCTCCACACACCTACACACCGCACACAACACACACACACACACACACACGACCATCCACACACAACACACCACCTCACACACACACACACACACCGACAATCACCCTCACACACACACACACACACACAACACACCGACACACCCCTCCCAACACACCCTACACACACACACACACACACACACACACCGACAATCACCCAATCACAACACCCCACACACCATCACCCCACACATCAACACACCACCACACCACATCACCCCTCACACACACACACACACACACACAACCGACAATCACCCCTCCACACACTCACACACACACACACACACCACATCACCGACAATCAACCCTCCACACACACACCACACTACACAACACCACCACACACACACACACAAACACACGACAATCACCCCTCCACACACACACACACACACACAACACACCGACAATCACCCTCCACACACACACACCACACACACACACACACGACAATCACTTCCCACACACAACACACACACACACACGACAAACACCCCTCCACACATCACACCACACACACACACGAAATCACCCCTCACAATCACATACACATACACACACACGACTCATCACGCCCTACCGAACACACCTACACACACACACACACGAACAATCACCCTCCGCACACACACACACACACACCCAACCGGACAACACCCGTTCCACACACTACGAACACACTATCACACATACGTCGAGACAGATGCAAACCTACAGACACACACAGCACACTCATACACAGGTGTAATCATATCACCCTTCCACACACACACACACAACACACGACAATCACGTCCTGTCACACACACATCAAACACACAACGACAATCACCCTCCACACACACACACATCTCACACACACGACCAACACCTCACACACTACACACAGCGACAACACAACATCGGACAATCACCGCTCATACACACACACTCACTACACAACACACGACAATCACCATCCACACACCACACACACACACACACATCACGACATCAGTGTCACAGCACACAGACTACGTAGCACACACACCGAACAATCACCCCTCCCCACACACCACATACACACGACGAATTTTTCAACGCTCCACAACACACACACAAATCAGTGTTGGCGAACACGACAATCACCCTGCTCCACCACACACACACGCACACACGACAATCACCCCTCCACACACACAACACGACACAACACAACACACACCGACAATTCACCCTCCACACACAGCACACCACACACGCCCGACAATCATCCCGTCACAACACGAACACACGACATCACCCTCCACACACAACCACACACGACAATACCCTCCACACCACAACACACACAGCCCGACAATCAACCCTTCACACAACAACACACACACCGACAATTCACCCCTCCACTAAACACACACACACCGACAAATCAGACCCCCCACACACACACACAAAGCCGACAGTCATATCCAACCCTCCCCCACCACACACACGACAATCAAGCCTCGCCCCCCCCACACGACTTCCTCGTACAATCAATAGGCTCCTCCCCGGCTGCCCCCACACACACCGACAAATCAACCCTGCCCCCACACACACACGACATCCCCACTCCCCCCCACACACACCGACAACACCCTGCCCCACACACACAACGACAATTCATCCCCTCCCCCCACACAACACCGACAACAACCCCTCCCCCACGAAACATACCGACAATCAACCTCCCCCCATCGGCCACACACACAACACAATCCAACTTCCCTCCCCCTCACACACACACGATCGAATCAACCCCTCCCTCCCACACACACACCAGACAATCAACCACATCCACAGACCACACCACAACCACACCGACAATCAACCCCCCCCCACACACACGACAATCAACCCCCCCACACACACACACGACATCACCCTCCCCCAACACAACCCGAATCAACCTTCCCCCCCACACACACACCGACAAACCAACCTCCCCACACACACACACACCGACATTCAACCCCCTCCCACACACACACGACATCAATCCCTCCCCCCCCACACAACACACCGACAATCAACCCCTCCCCCCACACCACACACACCGACAATCAACCCCTCCCCCCACACACACACGACAATCAACCCCCCCCCACCACACACCGACAATCAACCCCCCCCCCCCAACACACACCGACATCAACCCCTCCCCCCACACACACGACAATCAACCCCCCCCCCCCACAACACACCGACAATCAACCCCCCCCACACACACCGACAATCAACCCCTCCCCCCCACACACACACACACCGACAATCACCCATCCCCCATGTTGTGAGGCAATTAAGATACTAATACCGGTGGGCGTAAAATTGGTGCAGCAGAAACTCTGGGACGTCAAATAGGTAAGAGAGTAGGATGGAAGTAAATTTGCAAGAATCCAAAATGAGAAAATCTAATATCGGTCAATTACGAAATGGTTTCAAGGAACAATCTCCCACAGTAAAATCCTAGAACCACGCCCACATAGCAGAACTCGGTCACCTATTCAGGCAGGCAGGTGGGATGGGCAAGGAAGGGCGGTAGCGAAAGGACCACAGGATAATAGCCGGATGGAGAGGACCACTGGGAAGTAGAGGGATGGGGTCGGAAGAAGGGCGGAAGAGCGATCGTGTGCTGAAAACAAAAACACCCATGGGCACTGCCCCTCCACGCACACGCACTTCGTGCTTCGCGTTAGGGCTCCTTGCAGACATCTACTGAAGCCGAGGGAGCAGAATTGGCCCTGCAAGTGGCTAGAGTTTGTAAACACGACGCACGGGGAAAATAAGGGAGAGAGGGCATAAAGCAAGATGACGATGGAGTCCTCTAAAGCAGATATGCAAGACCTTTTACATTTCTGAAGAGACTAATAAATGCTACTTTCGTAGGTTCATTCAAGATCCTACAATATTCCTACAGAAGCGATACCAATTAAACGATAAAAAATCTAAAACAGTGGACAAATCAATACACTCAAAAAAACAAGTATTTGGTAACATTTAACTTGTACATACAGTTATTCAATATTTCACAATCATTTCATATCCATTTTTTATTCTTCAAAAATGTATTAGCGAAACTAGATTAAAAACAAAATTCAATTTGGCTGCGAGCTCGCATTTAGATTACGTGCAGCCTTCAGGCAAGATTTGTAGCCAGAAGGGCCGTGCCGAGCATGCCTCACTCACCTGCCGATCGCCCTCTCCTATTCCGTGATCTACTGCCAGTTGAAACCTTTGCCAGTCTTCCAAGTCTGTCCCTAAGTTAACAACACCGAGGCCAAGCCAGGTCGTCCCATGAAAGGCTTCCATGACATTTGAAACAAGTGGTACCAGTCAGTACCTATTCATGCACTCTTTTCTTCGAACTCTAGCTAGACACTTTTCATTTTCCTGCCGCTCTCTGATTGCCCTCTATGGTTTCTAGAACTCCATCATCGTTCATTAGTGTCTAATAAGTTCCCCCATTCATTTCTTAAAAAAATACTAAAACCAAATAGATTCGGGATTTTAGTTCATCATGGTTAGGAAGTTGTATGAATTCATTCAACTATTTTTTTGTAGGAATTCATTAAACGATTTTTTTATGTAAAGTAGTCCGTTTGAAAAGGACGCTGAAGCATGAGTTTTATCATTCCTCTTCGGCTCTAAATACCTATTTCCAACTCAGGTGACAATGTGAGAGCAGCAACAAATGCAAATATGCCTATCCAGTATAGATAGTAATTGGTCATGGAAGTTCAAACTCTTAAAGCATAGAAAATGTATTTATATCAACGGGTCTGAGGGACTTCGCAAGCAGAGAATGATCTGCAGGCTGCATTAGGGGTTATGTCTGGCCTTGATATGTAACACATCAAAACGGACATTAAAAATAAATAATTAGATTAAATCAAATTTCCATGTCGCGGGTTGGCATTATCTCACTACTTTTTTAATCAATTCAACTACAATCCTTATCTGTCCCTTCATAGAATCCTACTGTGCTTTTTCGCGATTTCCATGCATTTTTTCTTCCCATTCTCAAAGTTGCCGTTTCATCTTCTAATCAAAAATAATTGTCAGCCACATGAAATATAAAATATACTGTTCACAGACGCTGTCATTACTAAGATTGTAACAGTAAGAAAAAATAGAATGTCAAATCTAAAAATGGCAAGACCCGTCTAAGAGCCTGCGAGACAAAGCCGACACGCTCCACTGGTCTTCCGCTATTCCAGCTAGTCATCGCAGCTCATTACAAGTTCCGGCGTACTTATTCATCTCGGTGCTGACACAGCCCGACTCGATATCAATTACTTCACGGACAACCGCTGAACGAGCTGAAGCATTTGACTCATCGTAGGGAGAATGATTTAAAAATTTTACTCAGAAAGCAGTAAGACAATGACAGCAAGCGGCTGCTGCTTGTAATCTGCCTACTTCCCTCGCCTTGGATCAACTGATGTAATTACAGAAGGCCACTCCGAATGACTATAGCAGCACGCGCTGACGCATTTCCAGGTAACAAAGATGAAAGGTAGTTATGATTTTTTAAAAGTTCTGACTGAAAGAATAGGCAATAAGTTTGTACGGTCAATTTCTTGTTTCTCTAAATTAATATACAAGCCTTGTTCTTGTATATATTACTATCTTACCTTTATTTTTGTTATTCCTATTTATATCTTGGCAAACTACTGGAAACAAAGCAAAAGTCTTTTCAAAGAATTACCACAGCCGTAAATGAATAACGTCTGCATAAGTAACTATGAACATTCTTATCTGGGAATTATTCACGTTGTTAGTGTACGTTCATTCATTACTCATTTATACGTCATAAATAAAGGCAAGATAGTAATATAATATACAAGAATAACAATGACAAAGTAAAATAAAATGTATTATGAATCGTGCGAGATTTGCGTACAACCACGTGCGCGCGTGTGCACATACCATACATATTCTAAAAGATGTACAAGATTACTGGGGAGTATGGAACGAGAGAAGAAATAGTAATAGGCCAGGTAATAAAAACGGTTCACGCAAAAACACCTGAGAGCTTGGCTAGCCAAGCTTGACAACACACCTGGCCGAGAAATGGGGAGAGAAAGGGTAGGCTAAAACAAATGGACGAGGAACAGAAGAGGAAGTTGTCGAAATGGAGAATGTGTAAGAAAAGAAGTTAAAATACCTTAAACGTCTAACCAGGCATATTCTTTTCAAATTCGATACGGAAGCAATAAGAAACATGAGTATATAAAATCTAACTTATTTTGATAATACACAACGATTGGGTAGGAAAGGAAGCCCACAAAAGATATGGTTGAGTGAAAATGAGATGAAATAAAGCATGAACCGCCACTTCTTTACGGCCAAGTGCACAGTCACTTCCTGGCGATTGTGAAAATGTTTAGCTGTTTTGGCAAAGCAATGTATGCCGAAACAAAAACCACACGAGTACTAGTGAGACGACCGTTGACCCTCTTCGTCCATCCCCCCCCCTCCCACTATATATATACACATACATACATACATACATATATAGACATACATACATACATATACATATATACATGCATACATACATACATATATGACATACATACATAACATGCATACATACATAACATATACATGCATTACATACATATACATGTACATACATCATACATTATACATGCATACATACATACATATACATGCATACATACATACATATACATGCATACATGCATACATACATAATACATACATTATACATGCATACATACACATACATGCATACATACATATATATAATACATAACATACTATACATGCATACATACATACATATACATGATACATACATACATATACATGCATAATACATACATATACATGCATACATACATACATATACATGCATACATACATACATACATACATATACATGCATTCATACATACATATATACATGCATACATACATACACATATACATTGCATACATACATACATTACTGCATACAACTACATATACATGCATGCATACATACATATACATGCATATACATCACATATACATACATACATACATACATATACATGCATACATACATTACATATACATGCATACATACATACATACATATACATGCATACATATGCATACATATACATATGCATACATACATACATATACATGCATACATACATATACATATACATGCATGCATACATACATACATATACCATGCAATACATACATACCATATACATACATACATATTACATATATAATACATGCATACATACATCATACATTATACATACATGCATACATATATACATATACATGATACATACATTATTACATGCATAAACATACATATACATGGCATACATAATACATATACATGCATAATACTAAATTACATGATTGGGAGCAAGCATACATACACTTATACATGGGATGGGCATGCATACATATATACATATACATGGCATTACTAATACATAACATGCATACATGATACATACATACATTATAATGGGGCATACTACATTAATATATTACATATAATGGATAGCTACATACATAATTACATATACATGACATAACATACATACATATACATGGCATCATACATAAACATAACTGGATACATACATACTATATACTGGATAATACATTACTTTTATAATGGGGCATAATGACATAACATGATTACATACATATAATGCAACATACATTATACATCATTACATTAACATTATTACATGCATTACATGACATATACGCTACATACATACATGCATTACATACATATAATGGCATTACATACATTAAGGCATACATAATAGGCATGCAATACATACATGGCTCCTAACTAAAAATTTCTAAAACGTTTCTTCTATTACGATACTTGATACTATCAGCCACCTTTACGTTAACAAACAAACCTGATACGATTACGAAGCGATCTACATGGAAACAAATTATAAAAATTAAGAAGAAATACATAACTTCTCGCATACATCATCATCCATATTACGATGACATTATCATACGATATTACATGACTTCATTCATATAACCCCGTTTACGTAACAAACAACTAATTTACATGCGAGAATCTAAAAAAAAAAACGTTCACACTTCTAGACTTATATCCTTAACGATGCCAGTATACATCTTGGAGCAACACCCATCCCCCACCCTCATTCCACTAATCATCACTAAACAGTGAACCGGCTATACATACCACTCCCCAAATCTAAAAACGTTATACTTTTTCTCGCCAGATCGAACGCAGATCACAAT
>NW_020868657.1:153809-176309 GCF_003789085.1 Penaeus vannamei
TATATATATATATATATATATATATATATATATATATATATATATATATATATATATATATATATATATATATATATATATGTATATACATGTATATATGTATATATATATGTATGTATGTATGTATACATACATACATATATGCATACACATATTTATACATTCATACATACACGCATATCTATAAACATCGAAGTACTTGCCGCCGCGGTGACCCCCGCTGCTCGGGAATCAATGGCATCAGCTCGAGGCACAAACTATTCGCACGCCAAAATATTCAGCTGACATTTTCGCCCGAGACATCAATCGTGCATCGAACTCCAGTGAATGAAGTTCCATGCATTATCAACAGCCCGAAAAGGTGCAAATCACGCCACCCAAAGAATCCTTTCTCACACTTGTTTTCGTTGTCAATTAGAAAAATGACAAAAAGATCAGGGTGATAGTGAAAATGACGATGATGATGATAACGACATCATCTCAAAATAATGGTAATAATGATGATGTAAATGATAATGGTATAAACAGTCAGAGAGCACATACTTCCGAAGCAATAAGGTCAAAAAAAGAAATTCACACAAAGCATTGCATTAAAATCACCTTTCTCGAGTACACAGGCGACGTCCGTGAACAACCTCCTTGGCGGAGGCAAGGCAAGAAGGGGAACTGATGCAATCATTAGAAAATCCTGTATCCGGATCATAACCCCGATCACCACTATTTTGATGCAATATGTTATGCTGACACAACTCTGGTAAAATATATACATACATATATATATATATATATATATATATATATATATATATATATATATATATATATATATATATATATATATATATATATATATATATATATATATATATATATATATATATATATCTGTTCATAACTTTTTAATTTATGCTGCTAACAAGTGATATCCGGATCGCCACCGGAATTTAATGGCATCTGTTAGGCTGACACCTCTGGTAAAAAGAAAAAAAATAAATAAATAAACAATCAAACTTACTACCTAACCAACACAACCAAAAATGTAACCTCCTTGGCGGAAGTAATGACGATAATGACAATTAGAATAAATTATTATTGCATACCTCCGCCAATGCACTAGGATCAGTGATGCAATAAAGATATTTACACGAAGAATTACATTAAAATCACCTCTTTCTCAAGTACACGCGACGTCCGTGTTTCCCTAACTCTCAGGGCTAATGAATCCTTTAAAAGACTGCTGGACCTGAATGCTCACCCGATTCACCACAGCCTAAGCTAAAATAAAACCCTCTGGTTAAAAATGATAATAATAATAATAAATAAATAAAAATCTATTCATTTCTGTTATCTTGCTAACCAAAATTTGGTGGCATCTAAGATGGCCTAAGTCTAACTGGTAAAAATCTGTTCACAATTTGTTATTTTTTGCGACAATTAAGCAAAAACTAACACTACTAAAAATATAACCTCCTTGACAGAGGTAATGATAAAAATGATAATAACAATGATAAAAACATCAATAGTAATGATTGTGATGTTTATAATGATAATAATAATACCAATAACGATAATAAAAACAACAATAATAACTGATATTAACAATAGTAACACTATAAGAATACCTATGAAAAATAATGCAAATAACAATAACAACAATAACAACACCACCGTTCCCCCACAACCGCGAGGTCTGCAACGGGATCCGAATTGCGCCTCAGCGGTGCATCACAAATCACGGCTTCGGCAGCGGGGTCACGGGCGCTGCGTGGCCGCCGAACCGCAGGGCCTCGCCGCTTGCACTCCGCCTGCTGCGTCTGCCGGGCCGGGATTTTAGGGAACCGGTGAGTTGTTTATGTCTGCGCATGTCTGCTTGTTTGGTTTGTCGTAATTTTATTTACCTATCTTTTATCTATCTATTTATTTATTATTTTTGTGGGGGGGGGGGTGGCTTGTATTTTTTTTTATTCGTTTTGCTTATGTGTTCTTTATCTCTTTTTGGTGGTTCACGTTTTGTTGATTTTGAGTTTTGTTTCTTGCTTTCGTTTTGCTTTCTGTGCTGTTCTGGCTTATCCTTAAAGTGTGAAAAATCAATTTACTCAATAGTACTCTCTATCTCTCTATCTATCTGTTTGTCTATCCATCTATCTATCTATCTACCTCTATCTATCAATCTATTTATCTATCCATCTCTTTCTCTTTCTCACTCTCTCTCTCTCTCTCTCTCTCTGTATATATATATATATATATATATATATATATATATATATATATGTATATATATATATATATATATATATATATATATATATATAATATATATATATATGTGTGTGTGTGTGTGTGGTGTGTGTGTGTGTGTGTGTGTGTGTGTGTGTGTGTGTGTGTGTGTGTGTGTGTGTAAATAAATAAATAAATAAATAAATAAATGAATAATATATAATATATATATATATATATATATATATATATATATATATATATATATATATATATATATATATATATATATATATATATATATATATATATATATATATATATATATATATATATACACACATCTATCTTTCTTTTTGCTTATCTATCTATCTATTTATCTATCTATATATATGTCTATATATCCATTCATCTTTCTTTTTACCTATCTCTTTCTCTATCTATCTATCTATTCACTTCTCTCTCTCTCTCTATCTATCTATCTATCAATTTTTCTATCTATTTATCTATCTTTCTCTCTCCCTCTCCCCTTCCCTCCTTCCCTCCCTACTCTCCTCTACACCTCCCTCCTTCCTTCCCTCTCCATCTCCTTCTCTCCTTCACATCTCTCCCTCCCTCCTTCCCCTTTTTCCTCCGTACCTCCCTCCTTCCCTCCTTACTTTCCTCCATCCCTCCCTCGCCCCTTCCTTCTCCCTTTCCTTATCTCCTCTCTCTCCCTTTCTCCCTCCCTATCCCTCTCCTTCTCCCTCCCCTTTTTCCTCCGCACCTCCTCCTTCCCTCCATCCATCCCTCTACCCTTCTTCTCCCTCTCCTTATCACCCTCGCTCCACACTCCCTCCCTCTTTCACTTTCTCCCTCTCTCTCTCCCTCCATTCATCAAGAAACGAGCGATGTACGTGAGGAAGTTGAGAGAGGGACTGACCCCCCCCTTTCTTACCGCCCCCTCCCCCCCCACCCTCCTCCCCGTCTAATTTACAGCTGTGCCACGCGTTCGCCCCTCGGACATCTGCTGACCGAGTGGCCGTTCCTTGGCCCTTTCTCCTGTATAAAGGAACGGCTTTAGCAACAGGTCCTTGATGAAAGAAATGAGCAGTTGTTTTCATTTTATTAGTTCTGTTGGCTATTGTTATCATTATTATTTATTTACCTGTTCTTTGGGCTATTGTTATTTTTCTTGTTGGTTAATTATCTCCTTGTTGGCCACATCTCTGCCTCAAGTGACTGATAAATTGGGTATATTTTTTCTTTTAAGCGTAAATGATACAGTTAATGCTTTTTATGCAGTAAATTTTTCATTTCTTTTTGTAGTATGATGACAATGTGACAGACATAAAGCGTGAGAAGTTATGTAAACCAAATCTAGAGGGAAATGTTCATCCTATATTCCAATAACTAAAAGCCAAATAAACACCCAACACATGTTTAATTAATATCTACAAATGTCATAAAACCTGACACACACACCTTTACATGTACGTCAGTGAGAGCTTTCCCATTCCGAGAACACCTGTGGGCCAAGAGATATGAAGAACACACCTGTTTAAATCTCATTTTATGAAATATAACGAAACCAACCCGACCAAAAGGAATTACTGCCAACTGGACCAAAAAAGATTACAGCTTTCATATTCACGTTTTCATTTTTTCATAATGTGAAAATTTCTGACGCCAGAGGATTCCCACAACATCAGCTTATTGACACACATAATGGCACATCAGGCAACACACCTGCAACACCTTTAACAGCTGATCTGCATATCTGCTTATCAAGAGTGATCAATGGCCTGAAAGTGATGGTGAAAATAGCCCATGTAAGGATAGGCCAATTGACAGTTTTCTTCCTACAGATCTTGAAAGTTAATCATAAGACAAGAAAAAAAAAAAAAAAAAAATCGGGTCACATTTCTTTCGAGAAAATGTCCCTAAAGTTACAGTTTTACATTCGATCTATTTCCTCAAGGAAGATTACTCCCCTTCCGGAAATGTTATGGAATGCCCATCACTTGATTTCACCATAATTTATATTCTTTTTTGAAAAATAACAAAAATAATAATAGTAATAATGCTAATGATAATAAAGACAATAATGCTAATGATAAGGATGATGATTAATGATGTTAAAGATGTAGTAGTAATAATGATAACAATAATAATAACAATGATGATAAAATAATATTAATGATAATGATGAAGATGATGATGGTGGTGGTGGTCGTAATGATAATAATAATGATAATAATAACGATAATGATGAAGATGAATATGGGTATGCAAAGATGCAGCTCGTCTTCCCTTCTAAACAAGAGAGAACGGCAGTGGCCTGAGGGCTGACGTTGCTGGGAAAAGCGTCAAGAATAAGAAACGAAATACTCTTGAAAATTCTCCTCGTCTAAGTATCGAATCGTTCGTGTCGATTTGCTCTTCATCTGCCTATAATTTCCGTGCGGTTGGAAACTCGACAAGTATTTTACTATCAAATAACTTCGTTTCATTTACTCTATATCAATTGTTCCGTACCGGCGGCATGTGCAATTAGCATTCTGTCACTGCACTGGTTCATGAGTGGAAAGGTGCTGTCGTTAGATCTTCAACTACTTACAAAACTTAATTTCTACTGCTTATTTGCATTGATCCTCAAAGTTCGCCGAACGATCGACTCAAACGTTGATACTCAGCGTTTCCTTTGATCTTCTGTCAGCTGCAGCATTCCCACGGATCCCAGCCTAACCTGGCTAATTCAACCTAACTCGACCTATGCTTACAACTGTACCACAGAGATCGCAGATTCCTTCGTTTTCACACCATGTTATGCACTCAAGTTAAACGCGTTTCTTTTATTATTCTACGCTCTAAACTTTCGGCTTTTATTCAATATTGGGACAAGGAATTGAGAGGCGCTTTTGTTCCATGTTTTTTTTTACTTCGTGTTGCGCCGGACGCGGGTTTTCGCCGCGTTTGACTCTTGGGCTCGGGGGTTTCTTTCCCTTTACCGGCCGCGGCGCCAGACCCGGTGGCTTTGCTCGCCTTTATTGGCACAACCCTTCCGGATTCGCGATTTTTATTCAAACAATTTGTTTATTTTGTTTATTTCATACTTTGCCTATCTATTTTTGTTTGCAGCAGATTCACCTTGGTGTGCTGCCTTCAGCACACACACACACACACACACACACACATATACATATATATATACATATATATTATATATATATATATATATATATATATATATATATATATATATATATATGTATATATATATGTATTAATGTATATACAAACATACATATATACATATACATATGTACATATGTATGTATGTATATACATTCATACATACATGCATACACACACACACACACATGCTTTTATATATATATACATATATATACATACATATATATATATAATATATATATATATATATATATATATATATATATATATAATATACATTTACATTATATATACATTCACTCACTTGCGGATCTTTACGTGACTTGCTCGGAAATCGTTTGTCAACATTAGACCTTGATCTTTGCCGATCGACGCGACCCTTTACTTTTGGGTCGGCTGAAAAAGAAAAAAAAATCTATCGGAGGCTGTGGAAGTCATGTCGGGGGATTTTGTTCTTAGGTCACTAGCGCGACAAGTAGGCCTACACGTTACTGGGAAGAGTGTATCCAGCGACAAGTGGCTCTAGGCCTAAAAAAGCAATTTGTGTCTTTAAAAGCCTTAAAAAGGTTTTAATATATATATATATATATATATATATATATATATATATATATATATATATATATATACATATACATACATACATACACACATACACACACACACACAACACACACACAACACACCACACACACACACACACACACACACACACACACACACACACACACACACACACACACACACACACACACACACACACACACACACACACACACACACACACACACACACACACACAACACACACATATACATATATATATATATATATATATATATATATATATATATATATATATATATTATATATATGAAAATGAAAACCGCAGTAAGGATTGAAAATAAACTTAACGCTTCGAACACTTCACAAATTCCTCTTCAGACGAATAGTCAATCAAAATTAATGGATCCATTAATTTTGGTTTGGTTATTTGTCTGAAGAGGAACGTGTAGATTTTCGGTTTATTTTGTTCTTACTGTGGCTTTTTTTCATTTAATTTTCACGTTACTGTGTCCGTGTATATTATATATATATATATATATATATATATATATATATATATATAATATATATATATATATATTATATATATATATATATATATACATATTTCTAAAATTTAAAAGCATGTCCTCACGATTCATCCAGGTCTCATCCACGGTGCCACCAGAACTGCATTTGACGCTTTAATTTATTATATTGTTATTTTTGTAATCTTTATCATTATAATCTTTTCAACTACCATTGTTATTATCATTATTATTATCATCCTCATCCTCGTCATAGTCATCGTCATCGTTATCGTCCTCATCATTATCACTATCATTATCATTATACTATCATTATTGTTATATAACTGTTATCGTTATCATGATATCACATATTTATGTTACTATCATTATCATGATCATTTTTATGGTCATGATTATCATATTTACTATTATTATCATTATTACTATTATTATCATTATTGTTATCATCATTATCTTTAGCACATTATAAGTATTATTGATATTATTATCATTATTATTAATATTGTTATTATTGTTATCATTATTACTGATATCATTTACATTATCATTATTACTATTCATATTGTTTTAATCATTATCAATATTATTGTGGTTATTGTGGTTATCATAATTGTTATCACAACTATTATCATTATTATTATTGTTATTATTATTATTTATCTATACTATTATCATCATCATTATCATTATTGCTATTATCATTATTACCATCATTTTTATTTTCACTATCATTATCATTATTATTATTATATCATCATCTTCATCCTCATCATTATCATCACCATCATCTTTATTATCATTATCATTATTGGTATCATTATCATTTCTCTTCTCAATTGTTATCATTATCATTATCGTTATCTATCAGCAATATTACTATCATCATTATTAGAATTATCATTTGTGAGATAATAATAATATCATTGTTATTATATCTGTTATTATTATCCTTATCGTCATTAATTCTATATCATAATAAGGTTGATTATCATTATCATCACTACTACTATTACTACCACAGCTGTCATTATCATATCATCATCATTTTCATTGTTATTGCTGTTATAAATTGTTATCATCATTGTAACCATTATCATTAACATTATCATAATCATAATCCTTATCCTTATCATTTTCATTATCATTTAGTATCAGAATCATTATCATTATAAATATTACCATTATTTTCATTACCATTATCATTGCCATCGCCATCATCATCTTTATCATTATCATCATCATCTCATGATTATTATCATTATCAGCAGCAATTACAATGGTCGTAGTAATAGCGATAATAAAAGCAGTTGTAGTAGTAGTACTGGTAGTAGTAGAAATAGCAGCAGCAGCAATAATAGTAGTAGAATTTGCAGTAATTCTGAGAAGTAATAGCAACAGTAGTAGCAGCAGTAGTAGTTGTTGTTGCATTAGTAATGACAGAACAATAATAGCAGCAGTAGTAGTAGTAATGGTAGTAATTGTAATAATAGTATATCAGTTGTAGTTCTAGTACTAATAGTATATTAGTAGCATTGTTGTAGTACACTAGTAGTAGTAGATTCAATAGTAGTAGCAGTAGTAGCAATAATAATAATAATAATAACAATAACAACAACAACAACAATAATAATAATAATAATAATAATAATAATGATAATAATAATAATAATAATAATAATAATAATAATAATAATTAAATAATAATAAATAACTAACAACAATAATAATAGTAATAACAATGATATAATAATAACAATAATAATAGCAATTATAGTAATAGTAGTAGCAGTAATAGTAGCAGCAATAGTAGTAGCAATAGTAGTAATAGTATTAGTATAAATACTACTACTTCAGTGCAATAGGCAGCGGCTTTATCATGCACAATTCAGTGATTACGAAGAAGGCGCAGAAGGACGAAAGACAGGTTAGGATTATTAATATCTAAATAGAAAGCTCAGTCATCAGCATTTCAGCTGAGGTCAGGCAGGAGGATAACTGATCAGCTAAGAGCCCGCTGTCGATCAACAGGAAAAAGCTCTTTAGATCCAGGAAATTTATGGGGAGGTAAGCCTACACGATTTATAGGCGAAACAAAGTTGCCAATTTTTAAGCAAAGCCATATAAGGGAACCTACAAACGTGCTTTTTAAAAGGTGAGGATAAAAGGCACAAACGTCATGTAAAGCGGTTGTTTTTAACTGAGGATTATAAGATATTCTAGGACACGAAAACACACCAACTGCTACAACTGAACAAATACACAAACATACACTGGCTACTCATCACCTCGATAAGATTCAAAGGTCCAGCACAATATGCAAACAAGAGACACCATGAACGAAATCATATTATTCACCGCCGAGTTCGAAGCGACATCCAAGCAAATGTCTTGACGGTGGAGAATGAGACCCCAAGTAGGCTCTAAACTGTATATATATATATATATATATATATATATATATATATATATATATATATATATATATATATATATATATATTATATATACAACACACACACACACACACATATATGTATATTTAAACATATATGTGTATGTGTAAGTTTGGGTCAATTTGAAGTTCATAAAAAGGCAAAAGAATCACAGTTGTAAATGCTTTTAATGAACTTGTTAATAGAAATAGATCCAAATTATCATGATAATTTGTTACACGAGGTAAATTTTGAGAAATAGGAGCATCATAATTGTATGCACAAAATTGCAATTTTTGAGAAAAGGAGCATCATAAATGTATGCACAAAAGAGTAAAATGCATGCACCAAAACAAGAAAAAAAATGTAAATTAAAAAAATAGTAGATCACTCACAATCTACAAAGAGATCCAAGCAAAATATTACACAGAAGGAGAATTTGCTAAGTTACAAACTGAACTTAAGCTTTATGAAAAGGAAACGGAGCATCAGCTAGTCCTGAGAAAACAACAGAGAATCTTGAAAGAAAAGGAATATGAGAAAAGCTTCTTGCTGCGGCAAATGAGGTTGCTGAACAAACAGAAATAAAGAATCAGTCAAGAAAATCATCTCCAATTGCCTCAGTTTAGATTTAGATAAATACTTTGAATCTATTGATTGTAATCTCACAGAAAATGAAAAAGGAAATCCTAATTTAACAAAACAAGAAATGACTGCTGAGGACATCTTAGGTATGGGAGAATTAGAGATAGAGGTGTCCAAATTAGGGTTTACTTTCTTGTACGCAGGTCCGGAGCTTAAGCCACATGCTGAAAGTATTTGGGTAATATCGGTCGAGTTAATGACATCAACTTATTTAAAGATGTGGTAAATATTTTGTGATCTAAAAGAGCAATTTTAGTCGAGATTTACTGGAATTCCTAACCTGGCTTCAAACCTTTAAATTTAAGAGTGAAGAGTCATGTCCTGCAGTGAAACTTCTTTATCTAGGTACCTATACTAGTGGGAAAGATAAGGATGTCATCAGAGGACTTCTATGCGTCCCTAAAGGAGAAACTTATTTTGGAGACTATATTAATGGATAGCTTTGGTAATACAGGTAAGACGGGAAGTAAACCAGAAATAAAAAAAAAAATTGTTACAAAAGGTTTGTGGTAAACGCAACTAAGGCCAAAGAGAAATCTCATAAAGAGAGGAAACAGTGTTAGAGAACTAGACGGAAGAACATGAAATGGGTTATTGTGTTTTTTAGGGAGCTGACCAATAAATAAAAAGTAGACTATATACTAAAAAATACCTCTGCAGGAGTTGCTTGAAACGAGGATATGTAATAAAAAGCAGAACAATTAAAAGTTGTGCCATATGTAACAGATATCATCCAACATGTCTTCATGGTGTTATATTAGATAAAGTAAAGGAGAATAAAAGGGATAATAAATCTGGAATCTAAGAAACCAACAACTGAAGATAAATGTGTAACAGACAGGATTAGAGTCACGAAGACTGTGATAAGTGATACGCACAGCATGATAATGCCAGTGTGTTTATATATGAATATTAATAAAGCAATGCAATTCTTGGTATATTTTTACTGGATGATCAGTCTGATGCTTGTTTTGTAAAGGACAGTACTCTAGAAACATCGCAAGTAACAGGGCCTCAAGTAAATTTACAAACGAGTACTATAATGGGCGAAAATTATGTACTTTGCACTAAAGTAAACAGACTTGTGGTACAGAGTATGCATGAATAAAGGGAAATAACATTACTTCCTATATATTCTAGAGAAAGTGCACCAGCTAAAGAGATTATCACAGGAAATGAGAAGATCCTTTTGCTCTAAGGACTGACTTAGGATGGGGAACCATTGAGAAGCTTCACAACAATATTCTGGCAGAGGAAAGCATATACATACATAGAACCTTGACTAAAGTTAATGATAATGAGAAGGTAGTTAGCTTCCCCATAATTCCAAATAAAGCAATGGAAGTCATTAACCCTCAGCAAGTGAAAATAATATTTGAGCAAACAGCAATAAGGGTGGAGAGATGATGGTTCAGTTGAAAGAGTTAAATATTCCTAGATGCTACAAGCCTGTTGAATTTAGAAAGGTAAGATCAGTTTAATTCCATTTTCTGATGTTAGCCAGGATGGTTATGGGCAGTGTTTGTAATTAAAGCAAGTAAGTGAGCAAATTCATTGTGCCCTAGTCATGTCGAAGTCCAAAGTGACACCACTGAAGCCTGCTACTGTTCCTAGGTTAGAACTAACAACTGCGGTTGTGATCGTTAGAGTTAATTCTATGTTAAAGAAAGAGTTGGGTTACCAAGAATTAAAAGAATGCTGCTGATAGCAAAGTTGTACTTGGCTACATCTTAAATGAACCAAATAAATTCCATGTGTTTGTTGCTAACTAAGTGCAGCATATTAGAGACCACTCCTTTTCAGAACTGTTACAAAAGGAACTGTTTGGTAGGTTTAAATAAACCAGCGTGTTCACACGAAGTATAGTTAGGCTTAAATGAGAACAAGATGTGCAGAGAACAAAAGGGCTGCTTACAAACCTTAAGGCCAGTCTCTCTTTCTCATAGTGTCATGCAGGACGAATGCGTTAAGCATTAAAGTTGCCAGATACAACTTTATATAGTCTTAAAGCCTAGTCCAGACCAAGATACATTGTTGCTCAATATTGTATCTGTAACAGTTGCTCAACAAATCCATACCCACGTCCAGGCCGAGATACTTTGTTGAGCAACAATCCAGTAACAAAGTATCTGAAAAGTCGCTCACCAGTTGGGCAACAATCCAAATTTGTTTCGTAGTTGTTGCTCGAGTTTCGAGATACGATTTTGTGTGTTTCTGTGTTTTCCACTGCATATGGGAAGCAAGTTGCAGGCAGCACAACTCATCACCATCTGTCAGCCATTGGTCAGTCTGCTGATCTATGGTTGTTGGGTTGTCGTATGTGATCGAATACACTAAAATATGCGTGCCAAGGGTTTATGGAATATATATCATAATGGCAAGTGAAACTATATGTATACTGCAGACTAGTCACTGTTTATACAGTAAGGAAATGATCCATAAAATTTTGTGTATAAATTATGTTGGAGTTAAAAATGAACTGTTTCCAAGAAATTGACCAAGGGAAACTAAAAGGGAAACATAAAAAATTGAGCGTATTACAACTGAAATGGATATGACTCATGCCTGTCTTGTTGGTAAAGTATGGCCATAAAAGGCAAATCCACAAAGTGAAGGATATACTGATAGCTTATTATACCATCATGGCACACAACTTGATGATGAACCACTTGTACCTTTATGGTCGAAGCAGAGACCATTCCGAATGATCGACCCCTGGCAGTTAAAGTATGGTCAGCCTACCCTTAAGTTTCAGAAACTCGCTATGGATCCCGCAATCTTCTTCCAAACTCTTCCTATTTTTTTCCTGTTTTCGTTCTAACATTTTCTAGGAGGGAATAAATTGCTTCAAAATTCCACATTTTGAATATTCACGGGATCTGCGGTTTCAACATGAAGTTGGTGGCTATACGTTTGTTTATGTTCGTCAGTCAAATGAGAGTCCATGGTCAATGCTTTTGTTTTTACTTTTTATTCGTATTTTAGCATTAATCTAAATGTAAATATTGATGTAAAACTACATGCGAATAATTCTGAATAATTTAAAGTATATGATAATATTTATGATTTGAAACGAAACTATATGCATACCATGCAAAATATAGTCTCAATTTGCGCAGTTTTTCCATTCGGCCATCGATGGACGAGTGGGACTGTATTCATCGCATCAAACGTGTGGGTGGAAGTCCAGTGGAACGTTCCAGTCCTTTGGTCAGAACTTGAGAAAAAGAAGGCAAAGAGTTGAACATCTTGCCAATGAATTTTGAAATAGGCGGAAAAGAGAATATGCTCAGTTGTTTCAGTCCAGGAGAAAGTGGTGTACAGTTATCCAAAAGGTAAAGGTAAATGATACTGTCATTGGAAAAGAATAAAAATTTGCCAATGAACTATTGAAAACTTGGTCGTGTATTTAAAGTTCTGCCAAGTCAAGATGGCCTTGTGAGAGAAGCTAGGCTGATTCTGTGCTTGGTGCTTCTGGATGACGAATGAAAGCAGTTGTTGACCTTGAAAGGTCAGTGCACAAACACATAGTTTGCTGAATCATAGTGGAACCGGGTTGTCCCTGCCAAGAAGCTTGTTCAAGTATCAAAATTGTGCCAAAGTATTTTATATTTCCTCGGTAGCATATGTATCAAATTTCACTCTTTGCTCATTCAAGTACAATGTATAAAGTAAATTGCAGGCACAATTTAAGGGTCATGTTACTATCTGTTAAGAGATCAGTTTACCCTCATATATTTCGAAGGTGTACGACATCTATGGGGAATTTGCTTAACTGACCTGTAAACACTAGAAGCCATTTTGTTTCTCAGAGAAGCCAAGTGAGGTGTCTGGAATAATAAATCAGGGTACATCTATGCATTCTGGTGATATATTCATGCATCAGCATTAATAAATGATTTTGATATAAAGACTAAATTGCATGAGAATGTAATAAAATAAATAATACACACACACAACACACACACACACACACACACACACACACACACACATATATATATATATATATATATATATATATATATATATATGTGTGTGTGTGTGTGTGTGTGTGTGTGTGTGTGTGTGTGTGTACATACATGTATATATGTGTATGTATATATATATATATATATATATATATATATATATATATATATATATATGTGTGTGTGTGTGTGTGTTGTACATATATATATATATATATATATATATATATATATATATATATAATATATATATATATATATGACATATTGATAATGTAATGATGATAAGAACAAGACAAGATCAGCAACATTACCAGCAGCAGTAGCAACATTATCATTAACAACACCGCTACCACCACTAACAATAGCAATAACAAGAATAACATCACCATCCCCAACCACACTTCTGCCGCCACTACCATTAACAACCATCACCACCACAACATCACCATCATCATTACCACCATCTCCATCCCCATACCTCCACCGCCATTGCCACCATCACTGCCACCACATTAACAAAATCACCAACAAGGCAATAGCAACACCACTAACATCAACAAAAATAATATCACCATCCCTAACAATACCACCTCCTCTACCACCAACAATATCACCACCACCATCATCATCACTATCACTCACAACAACACTACCTTCACCATCAACATGAATAACATCCCCATCACCATCCACAACACCACCACCAAAGCCACTGCCAACACCATTACCACCACAATAACATCGCCACCAAGACCACCAACATCACCAGCACCAGCCACCGCCACCACCTCCAACAATCGCCACCCCAAACTCCCCTGGAATAGCCTCCCCCCGCCCCGCCCCCGCCCCTGCCCCCGCCCCGCCCCCCTGCCCCCGCCCCCCCGCCCTTGCCCCCCCACCCCCTTGCCCCTGAATGGCTTCCCGCCGTCGCTCAGCTCTCCGCCCGAGCGTTAATTTCCAGCGACTCGCTCCCGCGACGCGACGCAACTCCTGTTTATCGAGGTTTATTGCGGATGGCTTACCAAAAGCGCCGCCTCGAAGTTTCTCATGGGGAAGGCTAGATCAGTAGCAAGTCGAGGTCATGACGTCAGATTTTGATTACGTCACAAAATATGCGATTCTGTTAAAAAAAAAAAAAAAAAAAAAAAAAAACACATAGGGTTTATTATTCATTTTTGTCTTTTCAATTTTCAAAAAGGATGGAAAATAATTATTTTAATGGTTATATTTCTATTGAACAATCATCAAAATAGCCATGTGCATGAGAAGAGAGAGCGATTACGTTTATGCATGAATGACTCTCAAGTGGAATTGCAGTGGGAGTCAGGTCATAGGCCTGTATTTTTACCTACTTTTATTATTAGCTCCATGCACTCAATGAATGGATGAAAGGTATTTTATTTAATGTGAAGGATACCAGGCCGGACTATTTTTAGAACAGCACATGTTCATGTTTACATTTTGTACAATATCTATCCAACAGTGCTAGTTTCAATGGCTTTTCAGGCGTTTTTGACTTCACAAAGTCTTGTTGGCCTGGTATCCTACACAGTGAGTAAAATACCTTTCATTCATTCATTCACTGAATGCGTGAAGGTATTAATAAAAGTAGGTATACTTAATAGAGTTCTCAAGTGCTACGTCACGTTGGCATGGCAACGAATTTTCAGTTCTAAACAAACCCGCAACTCGGTTCACAAACGTATACAAGTTATCTACCGAAAGCGCACTTACCCTCGTTACTCAAATATTTTTTCACGATAGCTGAAGGAATTGAATTACTGTGGGATTACTGTCATAAATAGTGGAATTTGCTGTATACCCTACAATGGTTCAGTGTTTTGCTCCAAGCTGCAAGCAACAGTCAGAGTCCCACTCCTGTAGATTTTTTGCTTTCCCGAGTAAAGAGAAAAATACATCAGAATACAGACGTTGGGTTCGATTGTCAAGGTATGATATTATGTACTTCATATACTATGTAGGCCTATTATTGTTAAATTTTCGTCCCTGTCATTTTTCAAAGCTACTTTCAGTCTAAAGTGCCCTTGTAGCACAATGTTTTGCTGGTTCAGCAGTCAATAAGTAAAACATTGATAGGCCTAATTAGTTTTCCACTTAATATTGCAACGGACGGTCAGAATTGAAAATGGGAACTGCACTTAGCCCTTGGCCTTGTTTAAAGGATAAAAAGAATTCATTCTGTACGTCTTGTCTAAAATTCAATTTATGCATCAGAAAAGTTAGCAATCTTACCTCATTCTTCAAAGCGTATTTTCCATTTTTATGCTCATGTTGCAGGTCTGAAATACATAACCATGTCCTTATCCCACAGGAGAGAAGACAGGGATCCAACCAAATATTCAAGGGTCTGCAGTTGTCATATTCGCGATGGAGTTAGAGCCATCGACCAGGTATATATGACCATAATATTAACAAACTGTTTGAAAAATCAAGGAGCTCACCCAAAACAAAATCAAAATCAACATTTGAGCAGACCTACGTTCTGTGATTTATTTCAGTGCTTTCCGCAGTCCATTTTTTTCGTTAGGCCTAAAGTACTTTTACATAAAACAGTGGCATAAAATAACATAAAAAATACAGTATTTTTCTTCATCTATTCAATATATTTTCAAGATTTGATACGACCCATGGTTATTTTCTTGGGTTTTACATATCTAAGTCCGTGAAAGAAAATAAAACTACTCACCGTTACATCATACACCTTCATGCTTGCTTGGACTTTGCCTCTAAGTACACAAGGTATATATGTAAAACTATCAATATGATTTGATTTGTAGTGGTTCTTTCCCCGAGAGATTGATCTAGTTTCATCTTTGAAGAAATTTAAGAGGCTCGATATAGACAGCGCCATGTCGGGACAAGTTTGTTTAGAACTGAAAATTGGTTTCCATGGAAATATGACGTAATTCCTTCAAACTTAGTAAAAAATACAGGCCTATGACCTGACTCCCACTGTGAGCAATTCCACTTGAGAATCATTCATGCATAAACGTAATCGACCTCTCTTCTCATCTACAAGGCCGTTTTGATGATTGCTCAATGAAATTATAACCATCAAAATCATTATTTTCCATCCTTTTTGAAAATTGAAAAGACCAAAATGAATAATAAACCCTATGTGTTTTTTTTTCCAAAAACAGAATTGCAACTTTTGTCATGACCTCCTCGAGTTGCTACTGATCTAGCCTTTCCCGGTTTCTCATGCTGAAGGAAATGGCGCTGAGAGAATCCAAAACGTAGGACTTAATCCATGCAGCAAGTTTTGTTGTGTACGGAATTCGACGCTTCTTTTGGGCTGCTTGTGCACGCCAGGCGGGGTGAGGATTTGTTACCGATTCGACTGTTATGGCCGTATGCTTAAGGAAATTGTGTGACGAACATCAGTCTGGACACATTTTTCTTCTGCAAGAATCTTCGTGAATGTAGGAAGTCTTAACGTAATTTTAGGACTGTCTGTTTGTTCTTAACCTCTTGCCGTATTTTGGTATACCAGTTGATTTTTTGCAGTATTTTTCCTTAATGGAGGATTTTGTGCTTCAAAGAGTGGATACCTCAATTTCTTTAAGCATACGACCGTTAGAGACCGTGAGTCCTTGAAACCGTATGCCAGTGAATCGGATCATTTAAAACGACAACAGTTACAGGGATAATGCTACTTGTAACATTTCTAGTATTCTTAACATCAGTAATGACAGTGATCTTTGTAAGAGACACCACTATCATCCCATCTAATGATTCAGACTCGTTCACCATCGCAGTGACGACCGAGCAGAGTTGGCGTCACTCTCAGTCAGGTCGACGTCCTCGCGCTTTGCCTCTGTCGAGCCGGGCAGACTGACGTGCCTTCTGTTCTTGCCGTTCGCCGCTCCCCTTGCATGCCTTGACAGCTATTTGTTACACTTGACAATCACTGAAATAGAGCGGTAAGCTGACAAATTTACTTATATTCTCCCTCAGTCTAATTTGTGGTCATGATTATTTTCGTATATCCCCTCTCTCTCTCTCTCTCTCTCTCTCTCTCTCTCTTCTCTCTCTCTCTCTCTCTCTCTCTCTCTCTCTCTCTCTCTCTCTCTCTCTCTCTCTCTCTCTCTTCCCGATCCAATTTTGTCACAACTGTGAAGGCCACGATAATCATTGATAGTAGTCAAAACGTCGATCTTTGTAACACTACTATTATCCCATTAAATTGTAACTGATGAATCATTATTCAACGTACTACTTAACAAGATCATTCTTGTCCAATATATTTATGTATGGGTATACAAAGTGGAGACTGCAACCACCTTAAGATATTCCGAAAAATCACATTATAGCATGACTATGACGTGTTAGTTTGGTGATGTATGCATTTGGACCAAAGAAGTCACTAGAGAAACGAAATGTGTAAAATGGATCGTAAAGGATTAGTTACGTTTTGTTCTACCAATATCCCGTTTATTACCGTTCAGTTATTGATAACCAAAGAAGAATCTTTAGTTGCAATATCAAAACGTAATCATCACAAAACTGCCGAAAGTATCATTAAGACAGGAATATTGTAGGCCTATACCTTGCACAGAGAATATTAGCTTTTCACTCAACAAGGAAAAAGGAGCCTTTGTCCGTGTTACAATGGAAGGGTTATTTCTGTCTCGAGTTCTGCTGGTGCCTCGAGGACGAGCGTTTTGTCGTGTTGGCACCAGACCATTCTTGGGGAAACTTTGAGCCCATCCGTTGTGCGTTTAAGTTGCGTTGACGGTTATGTTTCTCAAAGGGAAGTTGTCTAAAGTAAATCCGTTGTATGCAAGGCTAAGTGGAGTAGGAGGGGGAAGAAGAAGAGGAAGGGGAGGAGCACCAGGAGATGGAGTAGAAGGAGCAACAACCGAAATGGATGACGTAGATCTGAATAGAAGTGAAGACTTCGAAACGTTACGTTTTGTTTCATATCTTCCTGTGACTGTTTTCATTTTCATTTTCGTGAACACGTTCCTGTGTGTGTGTGTGTGTGTGTGTGTGTGTGTGTGTGTGTGTGTGTGTGTGTGTGTGTGTGTGTGTGTGTGTGTGTGTGTGTGTGTGTGTGTGTGTGTGTGTGTGTGTGTGTGTGTGTGTGTGTGTGTGTGTGGCTGTGTGTGTGTGGTGTGTGTGTGTGGGTGTGTGTGTGTGTGTGTGTGTGTGTGTGTGTGTGTTGTGTGTGTGTGTGTGTGTGTGTGTGTGTGTGTGTGTGTGTGTGTGTGGACGTGCGTGTGTGTGTGCTATTTGAATTACGTAATGGTTACGAAAATGCCATGAAATTATCCCCTTCAAATACTCCTTCAACCAAATGGTTAGACACCTTCAAAGAGGTAGGCCTATAACATAAAATGAATAATTCTGAAAACTACGAAGCCAAGAACAAAGAGCAAATGTTTGACGTACAATTCAGCACAGAATCAAAAGAGGATTCATACTCACATGTACAAGCAGCCAGGGCAGCCATCCTGATGCGTAGATTGACTTTATTATTGACCTGTTTTCTTCAAGCTATTTCGACGTGGGACTATTTTCTCTTTGTGATGGCCACACTATGTCAGATATTCATTCCGTAATTACTTAATTGCTCTTTTATCCTCGTATTCCAGCGTAGCACTTATTTTCTTTCAACTCGGCCTTGCATAAAATGTTCTTGCAGTTTTCAATTTCACTAAATAATGCTCTGTAGATCACTACTTACCATCACACTATACTGGGTATATTTCACCGCTAAAGTGCTCACACTTTGCTTGTATTTATATATCACTTAATTGTATAATCTCCAGAAAGTGGTACCTGCTGAGAAAGGAGACGTTGATTGAGGTTACAACTACAATGCTATTTCCATAAACACTCATTTTCATACTGCATATTCATCACATCTCCAAGGCAACGGGTGAACCTCTTTCTGTTTACATTCTTATTGATTTCGTTACGTTTAGCATGAATTTCAGAGACTCAGATTACAAGAAGTGGTATTATCGTGGTAAAAGGAAGTCAAAATAACTTCAACACAGTCTTTTTCAGCGTCAATGTGTCTAATAAACGTTGCGTTTGATTCGCGAACTACATGCTGCGATGGAAAAATTGCGCTGCAGCATTGAACTGTGAACATATTTGTCCGCCTTTCGTAACTGGTAACTCTTTCAACATCACAAACCCTGTCGGACTTTATCTGATTACATGAACAAGAAGACTAAAAGATATATAGGAAATTTAAGGAGTCAAACCATGCCCGGCTCTCTCTCTCTCTCTCTCTCTCTCTCTCTCTCTCTCTCTCTCTCTCTCTCTCTCTCTCTCTCTCTCTCTCTCTCTCTCTCTCTCTCTCTCTCTCTCTCTCTCTCTCTCTCTCTCTCTCTCTCTCTCTCTCTCTCTCTCTCTCTCTCTCTCTCTCTCTCTCTCTCTCTCTCTGCTTTCGAAATACCAAGGTCAAAAGAGTTGGACGCATTGTTGCCAAGCCTTGAACTGGGCGAAAAACCTGTTAGTCTACCTAACAAGTAGAAAGGAGAAAATGAAAAAGCACAAAGGTATTAACCGGATCTTGTTCCTTGCCTCACTTTGCTCTCTCGTTCACTGCCTCAGGCTTCTTGGTGTCCAGTTTTCAATGGGCTTTATGTACGCTTGTACAGCTGTGTGTGCGTGTGTGTGTGTGTGTGTGTGTGTGTGTGTGTGTGTGTGTGTGTGTGTGTGTGTGTGTGTGTGTGTGTGTGTGTGTGTGGTGTGTGTGTGTGTTTGCGCGCACGTTTGTACTACTGTGTGTGTGTGCGTATTTGTGGGCGTGCGTGTGGGCGTATTGGTGTGCGTGTGTGTGGGCATTTATTTGCGTGTGTGTGTGTTTATTTGCGTGTGTGTAAGTGTAGTTATGTGAGTGTGGGTGTGTGTGTGTAATATTCTAACAATCTTTATAGATCGTTTTATCAAACCTTTATCATATTTCATGCAACTGAATACCCAATCCAATTTCACTGTATCTTTTGCTTTTCTTTCTTTTTCTTTTGCCAATTTTCCTCCTTTCTCATTCCATCAGTCCGTCTGTGTATTCCTGTATCTAGCACTGCTCTTGGCATGGCGTGTGTGCAAGTGGTATCTTTAGCGTCGAATCCTTTCAGCATTTTTGTTGCAATCTCGCCATCGCATCTGGCAGCAGGGGAAAACGGCAGGCAACAGGCCAGTCATCCATCCATCTCCGGAGACTCGCGAAGCCCAAGCCCATGCGCCGCTGCCCGCTGTAACCACAACCTCGACCATTGCCGAATCTCTCTCTCCTCTCTCTCTCTCTCTCTCTCTCTCTCTCTCTCCTCTCTCTCTCTCTCTCTCTCTCTCTCTCTCTCTTCTCTCTCTCTCTCTCCTCTCTCTCTCTTTCTCTCTCTCTCCTATCTATTTCCCACATCTTTTTGCTCTTGGTATGGCGCGGGGTTTGACTGCGCCACCGCCTACCTCGCACGCCGCTGAAGCATTTTAAAAAGGTGGAGTGTGTTTGTGATTCATGGCACTGCTTGAATCGTAGAATGTTCGCTTATTGATCTTTATCATTCAATTCGTTGATATTGATATTTATTGCACAGATTCTTGGTCTGTTCTGACTGAATGGAATCTTGTTTCTGTTGCGCATAAACATACTATATGAGCGTTTGCGAAAGAGAGAGAAACAGTGAGCAACTACACCATCATATTATCAGAGATGTCACTTGTGTCTCGCCTCCCCTCTCGCGTCTCCAGCGGGAGGCTCTCTCTGCCACTGAACAATGCTCTTTATTACGCACAGTCCCGCCTGGCGTGCCTTGGCTGGCCTTCTGCTCGGCTGTTGACTACACATGGGAATGTATGTATACTATATACTTATGCACACACACGCACACACCACACACACACACACACACACACACACACACACACACACACACACACACACACACACACACACACTATATATATATATATATATATATATATATATATATATATATATATATATATACATATATATACATATACATATACATATATAAGTGTTTATGTGTGTGTATATATATACATATATATACATACACAGACACACACGTGTGTGTGTGTGTGTGTACACACATTTGTGAGTATATACTGTATATAAATGTATATATATACATATATAGACACACACATATATACATGAAATATATGCAACAGGTGTCTGAAGGGGAAGACGCCGGCGCGATCGACTCACGTGGCCGCGACGCCCGGCCGGGGGCGCTGTCTGCCGGCGCCGAGAGGCTCCTAGGCGCGGCGCGCGGCTTCAGGAGAGTCCTCATCGAGAACACACTGAACAAAGCCGCTCCATCGAGAGTGCAAATGCGACTGCCTTGCCCGCGTCCTTATAACTTATGTGAAGCCCATGGACTACCAACTCCCTCGGCCACCCCGGGCCACCCCGGCCCACCGCCCCTCGCTCCCTTCGCAACTGCCAGCTTTGCGGCCACATAAGACTTCCCGATCCCATTTTGATCTTGATTTTCGCTCCGATCGCGGCGTTTTGAGGCCATTCATAAGACGTTTGAACAGAATTGTGTTTAGAAAAGACGTGAATGATTATATATCTGTTCTTAATGTTTGGACAATGATGTACATTTTTTTTATTCGGGCAATGAAATCTAAATCAGATCTCACGTGTAGAACCACTTGCTGAGTGATTTTTGACAACAGTTAACAGGAGCGAGCGTCGGGCTGATGGCAGCGTAAGGTTTCGCGTGGAATGAACTCGGATGAGAACCCTTCCCGCGGATGAATGACCGGCTGCTCCTTTCTCTCTGGAGGCGGGCTATCTATTAGTGAATTTCTTCGTATATATTTACATACATACACATACACACACAATCACACACACACACACCACACACACACACACACACACACACAACACACACACACACACACACACACACACACACATACACACACACACACACACACACA
>NW_020868657.1:181309-183809 GCF_003789085.1 Penaeus vannamei
AATATTAGTGTTCTAAATAAATGTGCTAGACACCAAATGTCATATAACAGTATGGTAAAGTATTGTGGTGAAAGTGGTTTAAAGAGGTTCTTTAATAGAGCAAAATGTCTTAGGTTTCACCAGTCATATGACATTGTAAGATGGTATAGTAGTGATTGGGGTAAAAATAGGAGTAAATGGGGTAGGATAAGGATTGATAGGAGGGGAAGGGTTAAGAATAAAGGCTACTTGGATCAAATAGAAGGTATTTATGCATCTGAGGAAGAAGAACAAGTTGTAATTGAAAAGGTGGCGATTCTGTGAGGATGTCCGACAGGTTAGTGGTGTCGGGGAAGAGAGGACAAGTAAGGAAAAGCAAGGGTACAGGCTTCAGTAGAACTGGGGCAGGATAGTAGGATATGTGGGACTGAAAGAGGAACATTGTATAAGGAGCATAGGGTTGGATTGGAGCGTGACATAAGGTATGAATACACAAGGTGAGAGTGTGACGTATTTGTAACCCGGCAAGAGGAGTTTCCCGGCATCTGTTCTGGTGGTATGGGGCTCACCAAAGAGAGATGGAAGGTTTGATGGTTTTCAGTTTATTAGTGGTCTGATCTGACCAGGAAGATTGCCAATGGTTATAGAGTAAAGTTTTTAATTTGGGTGGATTAGGGAAAACAGAAGAGCAATTACAGGAGGAAGGTATTAACCAGGGAGGGAAAGATTGGGCAGAAAGAGGAAGGGTTTGGAGATGGTTAATGGGTGAATGGGAAAGCAGAACGTCCATACGAACAGGGAATGGGTAGGTAAACATGGAGAGGAGAAGGTATGAAAAGGGATTGGGAGATCGCTTGGAGACAGAGAATTGGTGATTCAGTATAAAGGCTCTCAACTGTAGAGGATCAGAAGTTGCCAAGGGATAAGGGAAGACCACAATAGTGCCTTGTGTCAAGGAGGGATAATCAAGGGTGGAGAAGATTAGGCTAATATGGAGTTGGAGGAGTGTTTTGCAGTCTGAACTCCAGGATATAATGTAAGAGAATCTCTGAGAGTCAGAGGCGAAGGCAGATTCTTTATCAGAAAGGATATGATCTCACCAAGATAGTTTTGTCAAAAATTATACCAAGAAATTTGAAAGGTGGAATAGGATGGGCATCACACAGAAACAGATGTTGGGGGCCTATACATGAAGGAGAAAAATGATGGAAAAGTTTTAAGAGGTAGAAAATTGAAACCCACAATTGGGAGTCCAAGAAGAGACTGATCTTATCTCCATCAGACTCTCTAGTCTGATGGAGAGCAGGTATGAAAGGACCAGAGGCAATGATGGCTAGATCATCTATATACAATGATAACCGGATTCCAGGTGGTAGAACTGAAACTAATCCGTTTACAGCAACAAGGAATAGTGTTACTGAGAACACTGCCTTGTGGATCCTCATTGGAAAGCCACATGATTGGTACAACTTTAACCAAATTCTTATCATGTGCTTGGTATACGGAGGCTTTGGTTAAGGTAATCCCTCTCACGGATTTCTAATCATATGATATATTGTACTGATTGTCCATATATATAGTTTTCTATGGGGAAATTCTTCCTTAAGTGTATATTTCTTATATTCTAAATGGCTGAATAGTGTTGTGCTATAGTAGCTACCAGCAAAAATAATATTTAATATAGATTTTAAAATGTCTTTTTTTCAAATATATAGCAAGGTTAGCATATACATAGTAGTTATGCATCGTATATCAGTGAAAATTATATATCTCTCTATATATATAATCTTTTATTGATAATATCAATTTTGGTAATGATAGCCAAAAGATAATACAGTGTTTATAATTTATGTACATATTTTACAAAACTTGAACGTATCCATTGAATATCAATATCATCACCACAGATCCTAATTCTATGTATAAAAAATACTTTTTGGCATTTACCATCCTTATGCAAAAGGTCATTCATTTCATTAAGTACACCATGGCTGAAGGGCCTGCCTTAAGACTTCATCTGGAATGCTATGTATATCACACACATTTATTATATTCTGGAATATTTTAGGATGTACATTCCCAAAAAACGCAGGTTAAAGTTATTAAAATCGGCTGACATCTATAAGTACACCTGATGGACATTCATTCCAGTTACATCACAATGAAAATATATATAGGTAAAAGTTTGAGCTGTTGAATATATTTGGCAGTCTGAATATAAGCCTAGTGATCTCGCTCCTTTTTGTCTCTTAGTAAATATAGGTTTAATCCCTGTGAATATAAATACTGGATCTGTACTAGTTTTCTTAATTCATCCTGCAAAATATAAATACCACTATAGATCTATACTTGCATTACTCATCCTTTATAAAATCCTTCAGTTAATAACTGCCAGAAAAGTAAGTAGTATTTGTTCTCTAAAATTTATGGAAATACTGAATTTATGGTTGTGGAATGATTAAATTCATCTTTAAGTACAAATTTCATGAGATATTTTGAACTTTATCAAATGAAATTGCTC
>NW_020868657.1:191309-198671 GCF_003789085.1 Penaeus vannamei
ATTTTTTTTTTTTTTTTTCCAAAACACTTTTTTCAGCTACTTGAGCTTCCTTGTAAACTGAATTGCCCGAATCTGATAATTCTGAAACCTGTCAATAAGAATTTTTATTTGACCAGTCTTGTTCCAATATGTTAAAATACTTCCACTGCCTAAAAAAATGAATCTGATAAGAAGCTACCATTCTTAAAATAAATAAATCCCCTATCTGTATCACACTGACTATATTCTTGTTACATACACCATCATTACCCTTTATCATGTTTACTTTAAAAATATTTTCTTACGGGTATCAATTTTACATATTTATTTTGCTTTTAATGACTAACTCAAAGGTAAGTCTAAAGGCTAATCAATTTGAGACTTGCAATTGTTACAAAATATATAAACTTACCTGCAAGCACATATCTAAAAGAACATCAGTATTATTTAATAGGATTCTTTCTTTGTTACGAAGGTATTGTAGCAAGGATCCATAGCGCAGGTATTCCGTTACGATGTATATTGGGCGTTGTCTACTGCACACTCCATACAGCTGAACCAAATTACCGTGTCGTAATTTCCTGAAATAGTTCGTCAGTGTTAGGCAACTTTTAGAGTGATCGTGACCCATGCATTTAACGACGGACGATGCATCTCCGTGCAATTCACTATCTATGAAACTCGGCCCTATCACATGCTCCTTAATCAGCAAGGTTCATAATGTAACAAGAGACAAACAATCACATTTAGATTACACAGATTCGGTGTATACAGTAGTAACTTTGTGCACTATATTTCATCAAACAAACAATTAAGAAAAATGAACCATCTTGCAGCGCCAACAAATAAGAGAGACACTTACGTCATGACTTTCGCTTCTTCAATAAATTCGTCTTCGCTCATCGTCCCTTCCTTCATCATCTTGACGGCCACATCTAAGGACTTGAGCTTGCCGTGGCGCACCACGCCGAACTGCCCGGAACCCAGCTCCTCCAGGAGATTCAGCTCCGAGGGGTCAATCTCCCACTTATCTGGAAAGCAACATTCACAGTGAATAGTGGCACATTTCCTTTTTTCCAAAGAGGTTCACAGAGGGGGGTGGGGGAGGAAATAACGATGGTTATGAAAAGGCAAAATTCAAGAATTAACCTTTTCAGAGGCGAAGTCTACTAATCCTACCTAGAACAAAATTTATTCAAGATGAGGCACATCCTAGTAACAAAAGTCCCCTACCGTGGCTGAGCCCCGCAGTGGCTGGCGCAGTCCTCCCGAGGGTGGGCGGTCGCAGTCTGGCGCAGATGCCCCCGGGGTTGTGCTGGTGTCGGTAGATGAGCTCGGGAATGGTCTTGCACTTGATGTTCTGCGACAGGTAATAGTTTCCCTCCGGGTCCTTCTTGATGTGGTAGTGCTTTACTTGCGGATGAGACCTAAGCCAGTATAAACAAATATATAAATGGAGATATACACCCTCACAAGAAGCCCTTTGGAAGAACACTTGTTCTTCGGAGAGATTATACGTTACATGTCTCTGTAAGCGTGAAACTAAAAGGAAAACTTCAAAGAAAACGAAACAAAACAAAGTTAACCTCCTTCGTATTACACATATTTTGTATCACAACTGCAAAGCTCGGTTTCGAAACACCACAAAAATCAACTTACTGTTTCGTATACACTGAGAGGGTGTAGACGCCAGAGTTCGTGGTCGAGTTCCGCACCACAAAGCAACCCTCCCGCTCCTGCTGCATCAGGAACACCTCCGCGCGCTGTCTCGTCGCGTCGCCCAGGTACCAGCTGAAGGGACAGGAATTCCCATGTAAGTTCTCGAATTGACCAGAGAACAGATCTCCACTTTAGAAAATAGAAAGACGAGACCCATTGCAAATCTGATTAGGCATACTTACTCATACTGTTGTATATCAGGTGTTCCTAGCTCTCTGACGTAATTGCTGGGAGCAAACCCTTCCATTCTGTGGATGAACGTCAGTGCATTTGAGTACAATTACAATACTTTCTATTCATCTACATAAATGTTATAAAATAATTCAAGATATAAACTGTGCGTACAGAACGAAGGAAGAAGACTTACCCAGTTTGTCTATTTCTCATCTTCCACCAGTGTTCCTGATCTTGCTCAAGCACCTCGAATTCTTCATTCTAAAAATAACATTCATATCAACTGTTATACAAGACCATGGTAATGATTATAATAATAATAATAATAGCAATAATAATAATAATAATAATAATAATAATAATAATAATAATAATAATAATAATAATAATAATAATAATAACAATAATCTATAATGGCAGCAACAGCAGCATTAGTAGTAGAAGTAGAAGTAGTAGTAGTAGTTATAATAGTAGTAATAGTAATAGTAGTAGTGAAAGTAGGAGTAGTAGTACTAAGAGTAGGAGTAGGAGTAGGAGTAGGAGTAGGAGTAGAAGAGTAAGATAGAGTAGTAGTAGGAGTAGTAGTAGAGTAGTAGTGTAGTAAGTAGTAGTAGTAGTAGTAGTAGTAGTAGAGTAGTAGTAAAGTAGTAGTAGTAGTAGCAGTAATAGAGTAGCAGTAAGTAGTAGTAGTAGTAGTAGTAGTAGTAGTAGTAGTAGTAATAGTAGTAGTAGTAGTAAGAGCAGGAATAGTAGTAGTAAGAGTAGGAATTATAGTAGTAGTAGCAGTAGTATTAATAGTAGTAGTAGCAGTAATAGTAGTAGTGAGAATATGAGTAGGAATAGTCGTAGTAGTAGTAGCAGTAGTAGTTATAATAGTACGAGTAGGAATAATAGTAGTAGCAGTTGTTGTTGTTGTAGTAGTAATTGTAATAAAAGTAGTAGCTGTAGTAGTAGCAATAGTAGTAAAAGTAACTGTAGTAACAGTAATAGTAGTAGTACGGCTAGGAGTAGTAGTATTAAGAGTAGGAGTAGGAATTATAGTAGTAGTAGTAGTAGTAGTAATAGTAGCAGTAGTAGTGGCAATAGTAGTAGTAGTATTAAGAGTAGGAGTAGTAAATAGTAGTAGCAGTTGATGTTGTTGTGGTAGTAGCAATAGTAGTAGTAGCAGTAGTAATAGTAGTAGTAGTAGTAATAGTTATATTAATAGTAGTAAGAGTAGGATTAGGAATAGTAGTAGTAGTAGTAGTAGTAGTAGTAGTAGTAGTAGTAGTAGTAGTAGTAGTAGCAGTAAGTAGTAAGAGTAGTAGTAGCGTAGTAGTAGTAGTAGTTAGTAGTAGTAGTAAGTAGTAGTAGTAGTAGTTAGTAGTTAGTTGTTGTTGTAGTAGTAGTAGTAAGAGTAGTAGTGGTAGCAGTAGTAGTAACAGCATTAATAGTAGTAATAATAGTGATAGTAGTAGTAAGAGTAGTAGTAGTAATAGTATTACTAATAGTAATAATAGTAGAAACAGTAATGGTAATGGTAATAGTAGTAGTAGTAGTAGCGACATTAATAATAATATTAACATTAATAATAATAAAAGTAAATTGTATTAATAGTAATAGTAACAGTAATAACAATAGCAATGATAACAATAATATTGGTATTTTAATGGCAATGCTGATAATAACAATAACAAATACTAGGCAAATGACAGGCCAGCCATCGCCCGTGCAGCTGATGCCGCTTCCCGTCATTTCCTCTCATGACACGAGTGAGCAGAGGCGGCCGCCGCGGCTGATTACCTTCCGCAGCGACAGGTCCCCCCGCTCGGTGGCGTTGTAGTCGTAGAGGGCCACCACGATCTTCGGCGCCTGAAACGCAACACACGCGCGTTAGTGGGGAGGGACTCGCCCCTGGCAGGCTGCTCGCAGGAACAGCAGCGGAGGCACACAGGTAGAAGGAGGCGGACGATGCGAGAGGGGGAAGGAGAGGAGAGAGGAATGGAGGGGGAAGGAGGGAGATAGATAGATAGATAGAGAGGGAGGGAGAGGGAGGGAGGGAGAGGGAGAGGGAGAGGGAGAGGGAGAGGGAGAGGAGAGGGAGAGGAGAGGAGAGGAGGGAGGGGAGAGGGGAGGGGAGAGGGAGAGGGAGGGAGAGAGAGGAACAGAGAGAGAGAGAGAGAGAGAGAGAGAGAGAGAGAGAGAGAGAGAGAGAGAGAGAGAGAGAGAGAGAGGAGAGAGAGGACTGGGAGGGGGAGGGGAGGGGAGGGGAGGGGAGGGAGAGGAGAGGAGAGGGAGAGGGAGAGAAGAGAGAGAGAGAAGAGAGAGAGAAGAGAGAGAGAGAGAGGGAGAGAGAGAGAGAGAGAGAGAGAGGAAGAGAGAGAGAGAGAGAGAGAGAGGAGAGAGGAGGGGGAGGGGGAGGGGAGGGGAGGAGGGGAGAGGGAGAGGGAGAGGGAGAGGAGAAGAGAAGAGAAGAGGAAGAGGAAGGAGAGAGAAGAGAGAGAGAGAGAGAGGAGAGAGAGAGAGAGGGAGGGGAGAGAGAGAGAGAGAAGAGAGAGAGAGAGAGAGAGAGAGAGAGAGAGAGAGAACAATAAGATATTTGAGAAAGTTATCACATTTTAAAAATTCCCCATCCCATGAGCTCTCCCCTCCTGAGTAAAAATAGAATGTTTTCAAACCACACAAGTTCCATTTAAAAGTCGATCTTGCCTTTACCAGCCTTGGCTTTTCGCGCAAAATACAGAAACAACCCTGGTGTTTGAATTGGCTTTCGCATGAGCGCTGGGCCGCTCGGCGTGAAATCCTCTTAGCAAACCAAATATAACCGTCAGAGTGAAGTCGCCCGCCATCCTGGCCTGCGCGGGGCGGGCGCTCGCCGGTCGGGCCGGTCGTCCGCCCGCTCGCGGAGGCACGCCGCCGTCCCACGGGGAGGGAATGCATATCAAGATGGGGGACAGCAGGTGGTCGACCGAGCAAAAGAAAAAGAAAAGAAAAAACGGGAAAATAAAAGGAACTAACAAAAGGCGAATACGTATTCCTTCTGACACAGTTTCTGGACAACAACGCAACTGAGATCTGGGAGTTGCTTTATGATAAATAAAAAACTGAAGATATTCAATGGCCGATATACCTAAATAATTGGACAAACGAACGAACATACTGGAGGAGCAAAGGAAACGCGAACGGCGCAATTAACGAAATAACAATCCAGCGAGCCATGCATCACCGCATGACACTAATCGCCGGGTCAGCCTCCCTTCGTTAATGAGAACCGCCCCTGGGCCGCAGCCGCACGCGCCTCGAGTTCGCCGCCTGCAAACGCGGGGTCGCCGCTCGCGGTGCGGCTTCTTCTTCGATTTCCGCAAAGTATTTGTGGCCTTTGGAGACTGCTAGAACGGTCTTCATTCTCTTCGTCCAGCCGTTACGTTCAATATGAATTTCTTGATGAGATATTCTCTCTCTCTTATTTATACCAGACCTAACACGCTAGCTCACTGAAACCGCAAAAAGATCCCGTTAGTATATCACGTTCCTCCTTTGTCTTTAAGGCTTTCGCAAACAGATACGCTTCTAAGAAGAGCCATTTAGCATCGATGAAATGAGAGCCAGCTGGCTTGCTCTCGGCGCAACAGCACGAGGCAGGGAGCGAAGGACTCCTCTGCGCCCGAGCGGGAACGGCTGCGCTGCGCTCTCCCTCTGCGCGGCCACACAAAACGCAAACATACGTTGTGTAATTAAGTCCGTCAACAATGCCCACATAAACAGCTCTCTCTCTGGACTCTTGGTCAAGCCTGCCAGTGTTTTCGCTTTGGCGGATTTTTTTGCAGGGTAAAACGGCCTCATTAGGGAGCCATTTCTGCCCGGATGTTTTTCCTCCCAGTTCGGATGGGTTATCTCGCATTTTTCCAGTTGTCGCAGGCTATTTTTCCTTTCCAAATTCTTTTTCGGCAAAAAGTATAGCGATTTTCAGAAATTAAATGTCTGAAATGTTTTCCGTCTCTCTCCCTAAAACCACACGCGACTTCGTTCGATCTCCGGCCACTCGAAGTGACACCTGACCACATTTTCCGGCCGACAAGAACGTTTTCCACGCGCCCTGTCGCCGCCGCCGCCCGCACCCGCAGCCGGGCAGAGGGAGCGCCCCAGGACCCCGGAAGGGCCACGAGGACCCGAGGGCATCACGCAGAAGGGCGCGCTCATTAAACATGAAGAACGAGGTCGCCATCGTGCCTTGCACGAAAAAGGTCAGCTCTCGGCCGTGCCTTTGCAGGGCTGATGCCGGTCCTACTTTCGCGTAATGTGATGCATCTGTCAGACGAGCTTCACTGTACAGGGAAAAATGCAAAACATTTGGGGCTCGCACTTCACACATTCATTTTCAGCTGCAATTTGCATATTACATTACTGACATGAATCTCTCCGTCTAGGATTTCTTGTCAAGCCTTGTGAAGCAACGGTCAAATGCTTCCGCTCGCTTCTAATTGTCTTTGCCATTGTACTCTGTGTGTGTGTGTGTGTGTGTGTGTGTGTGTGTGTGTGTGTGTGTGTGTGTGTGTGTGTGTGTGTGTGTGTGTGTGTGTGTGTACACACAAACACACACACACAGATATATACATCTGTGTGTGTTTGTGTGTGTGTGTGTACACACAAACACACACACAGACTTATATATTGTGTGTGTGTGTGTGTGTGTGTACACACAAACACACACACACAGATATATATCTGTGTGTGTTTGTGTGTGTTACACACACACACACACACACACACACACACACACACACACACACACACACACACACACACACACACACACACACACACAATGTATTCCTTGCGCACAACGGCTTCCGCTCATGGATCCTGCCACGGGGAGACCGCAGCGACTGCTCAGCCATGGGCGTCCTCGCAAGCACATTCGCTCGAACCTGCGTATTCCTTTAAATCCAGCTGGCGATCCTCTTAGACACCCGATCTAACACTACAGCCTTGTACAACCCCTGTGCTGGTCGACGAAGGCGATTCCGATAAGCATACAAGGTTCGTCCTCACACAAAGCGCCACGTGGCAGGGCGAGCGCCGGGCAGCGGGAGACGACATACTTCCTTGAGAATTCCTGCCTCTTCGGGGTCGGCAACGGCTGCGAATCGGCCAGCTGCGAGCAGGAGAAAACTTGCCCCGGGGGAAAGCACGCGCGAGAGTAGCAGCCTCCTCTGCTGCCTTTCTGCTTGCAGGGACGACTTCATTTACGATCTTTTATACTGATTTAAACCTGCGGATATGAACAATCAACAGATTCAGGGCGGGAACCCGCGGCATGTACTTTAATTAATATTAAGAAATAATATTGTGTTATCATAATAATATGTTGTGTGTGTGATATGTCCCAGGTATATATATATTTATGGTATAAATATCACTCATATGTGTGTGTGTATATATAATATATATATATATGTATCATATACTTATATATAATATACATATATTTATATAAATATTATAATAATA
>NW_020868657.1:208771-218771 GCF_003789085.1 Penaeus vannamei
ATATATATATATATATATATATATATATACATACACACACACACACACACACATATATTTACACAGGGACCTCCAGTGTAAACTCTCGTAGTGGCTTACAACCGTGTATTTGCAACTGCGTGGGCGTGAGGGCGGGACAGGTTAAGAGGAGGAGGAGAGGAAGAAGGAAAGAGGAGAGGAAGAGGGAAAGAGATCCGCTTGCTGGCCTCTGTATCCGTTTCAAGTGTACCCGCCTTGAATGAATGAATAAAAAAGGTGCTTTTGGTGACGTTATTTTCAGCGTTTTTCATTGTTGTTTTTACGCATCTTTGTTCTATATTCATCCTGTTTTACCCGATAATTTCCCTGATGTCCTTCGTGCCCTGTTATCAGGACGATCAAATCAAGGTTGTTGGTGCACAAGAAACAGCGACCGGAATCGTTGGAAACAAATATTTTTAGATAATGTGCACGGAGGCACTGTCGTGAAGTCATTAACTGGAGATTTAAGCAAACCAGCATTTATTACGTTTTGTTTTTTATTCTTAGTTCTTATAATTATTACATGCACTCATTTCCACATTTGTCATATATCTCTCTGTATCAATGTAGTCTCATAAACTAATAATTGGTACATAGATGTTTATTTGCGCAAACAAGCAACTTATAATTTGAAAGGAAGGCTAATGTCCATAAAACTATTTATAAAGCTATAATTATATATTCATTTTACTGTATATCTATTTTCTCTATCGTTATGCTCAGAGTATACCATAACATTTTTCAGTTCAAACCAGTTGTTCTTAAGTATGATTCTCAACATTCAGACATAATTGTATGCTTCATGTGACCATGAAATACAGGTTACTAAATAATAGACCCTAATAATTCAGGTATTATAATTTAGATATTGTTATTCATGTGTCTTGCATGCAACAATATTGATACAGTAAGTGTTGAAAAGAAAACACTACAGATAACAAATTTCCTCAGTATATGGATGCAGAATGAGCAATACCTGTGACTCAAACACATAACCTGACAAATTTTCTTCACACTGAGGCCGAAGACAAAGGAAATCCGCTGAAAATCAAACCCGAGATTGTTCAGCATCGTTGGCAATGGGGGAAAGGCTAGATCAGTAGCAACCCGAGGAGGTGTCGTGGTACCCGATTCTATTTTTTTGGGGGGGAAAAAAGATGGGGTTTATTTTGATGTCACAAAAGTTACGGTCATTTTGGTCAGTTTTCAAAAAGAAAATAATGATTTTAATGGTTTTATTTTCATTGGACCATCACTAAAATAGGCACCATGACACCTCGAGTTGCTACTGATCTAGCCTTCCATGGGGTCTGTTGCATCAGATCAGGCTCAGTGTTTAAGGCACAGATACAAAAGTTTTTTTGATTGTTAGCTACAACTCTCTATATAATCTATGTTCAACTGTAAATAGCAGTATCACTTTAGATTGACTTTTTAACCATTTCTTTATTCGTTATAGATGATTCCTCACTCCTCTCCGTTAATATAAAGAGCAAGAACTATCTAACCTATAGTCATCATGATTAAAAGCTATATACACTTTAAAAGCCATGATTATATCATTCACTATTCATTTCCATTGAAAGTTACAGAGGACCACTAAATCATAATTTCAACTATAGAAATAAATTTGATTTCCTAGTTGTATGAAATAGAAAAAATACTGGTATCACTAGAATGTAATGCAGTAAACTAGTGTAAAAACATTAATAATCAATGAATAAGTCATCAGCTAAATAAACATAATCCTATGTTACTACCAGCAGTAATAGGACAGATACAGTGTGTCAGTGTTTGTAGGGGGGGGGGGGTAAAATTAAAATAATGAAACACATTAACAAAAGTTAAGAATCCCATTCAAATCAATATTAAATGTATAATTTTTATATGCGTGTGTGTGTGTGTGTGTGTGTGTGTGTGTGTGTGTGTGTGTGTGTGTGTGTGTGTGTGTGTGTGTGTGTGTGTGTGTGTGTGTGTGTGTGTGCACATGCAACACATGCATGTATAAGCTACCTTGTCATCTTGTTCCTGATTCTAAATATCCTAAAAAACTTTTCTGTAATAAACAAAATTTACTATGTTTCTTCTTGAAGAAATAACTAACAGCATGGAATTAAAATCATTAGATTCACCACAAACTTTTACTGACTTTTAATTGGCACCATCAAATAAGCATTTAAAATTCTTACGCAGAGTTGTAATATCCAGTAGCATAGCTGAAAAGGTCAGAGAAGATATGCCCCATTTAAGATTTCTGAATAGTCTACTTTAAACTCTTTGTTGAACAGTTCATCAGTAACTTATATAAGGTATTTGCCAAATACAAAAGCATACATTTCATTGAAACCCCAATATAGATGCTCCCCTCCTCTCTATAAATCCTTGCTATGCCCTTGGTAATATCTCAGTGGTATGAAGACCACCTTGAATATATGCAGAGTTGTCATTAATATATTTTTTTTTTTTTTTTTAATTACATCTTACACTATCATTGCATATTTTATTATCAAGAAATGAAAACGAACTGGTTTACGTAAAACACTAAGAAGTTGTATTAAAGGTAAATACAATAAATGTCATATTGTCTTCAAACTTATACCAGTATATCCATAATTACATAACACTTAGATCCTACAGCTTCTATAGCAAGAGATGTATTGGTCAAGTATATTTCAAAAGGCTGTTATTTATTTTTTGTCGGGCTTGAACTTCTGTCCTGGAAAAATTGAGCACCAGCTATGTATAAATATCTATAATCCCACATAATCTCATTTTAATCTTGATACAGGTGTCAATAGAATTAATTTTCAATCTCTATACAAAAAATAGAGAAACATACAACTCAGACATGGTTAAGATACACACAAGCTTAACATATGCCTGTATGGCAACATGTATTCATGGACACAGGTTTAAGCCCATACATAAATCATCTTGCTACAGAATTTTTATTCAAATATGTGCAAATTATCATAAATAAAGGTGGGTGACACTGACAGCTGACAAGTATCATTAGAAATGCCTACGTCAAAAATAAAATGGCAAATTCACCTATTTCAATAATATTTAGAGGTATGTACTAAAACCTTTGATAGAATAGTGTTATGTAGATGGCTATGTTGAGAGAGAGAGAGAGAGAGAGAGAGAGAGAGAGAGAGAGAGAGAGAGAGAGAGAGAGAGAAGAGAGAGAGAGAGAGAGAAGAGAGAGAGAGAGAGAGAGAGAGAGAGAGAGAGAGAGGGAGAGAGAGGGGGAGAAAGGGGGGATGGAAGAGAAAGAGAGAAAGAAGTGGAGGGTGAAAAAAGAGAGAAATTAAAAGAAAGAGTTTAGCAGAAGGATTGAGAAGCAAGGCAAAAGGACTAATTCATAGTCCTATTTTCATTCTAATTTGTGGAAAATAAAGAACACTGAAGTGGGTTTTCCCATGGTGAAAATGGAGGGATAAAAAAAAAGTTTTAAGTAGAAGAAATTTAGAAATGTGTAAGTGATTGTAATCTGATTACATTTATTAATAACTTTCCTGTAAACCTTCATTTATATCCCATTCTAGGTCAGTTCATGCATAAAATTCATGTCCGTATAAGTAACACATTTTATTATGATTTTTCTAACTTGAATCAATTACAGGGAATTGTATCGTTTAATAATTGTTTATTACAACAACGTTATTTCATTCACAATGGTTAACATGGAGCAAATATGGATTCACTTCACTTACTAAGAGAGCAACTGCTTATTTTAACATGACCTGGTGACTTTTGAATTGTATGAAATGACTATGGAATGCAGTGTATTCTGAATAATTCACCAGATTTATAAAAGTTGCCAGTTAAATGTAAAATAGTAATAATAATTGGCATAGGAGATTCATTCTAAAGTCTTAGGGATCACCATACTTAAGTACTTTTTAAGCTCAAAATATGTAATGCATATAGTGGATTTTATATGAAATTTTACAAATGTTTTCAATATTTAGGAATGTGAGATTTTCCTTTAAAATCTGATTCATGTATTTTCATAATTGCACTAATATTTGTACTGTACACATGAAGTCTTGAGTGCAAGAATCTTCCTTTGTCCTTTCTAAAAATCAATTTTTGTGCAGGTCTATAGATATGTAAATTAGAATATCAGAAAAATTTAATATAGCAATGAGAATAGAGCTAAATGTTCTGAAATTTTGTGGTCGACAATGATGTCTCCAAAACTAATGGCACAATATGACTGCTCATAATTTTGCATTATAATGTTAGCGTGGTAACCTAGCTCAAAGAGAATAATGCATTTTCAAATATGACAAAATATAGATATTTTAACCTTACCAAATACTGATGTGTAGCTAAGCATAAAGATATTTGATATTATTTATTAATTTCAATAATTTTCAGGTATTTAAATAAAGTTATAACATTTACATTATGATTGTTCCTTATGCAGATATTTATATATACTAATTCATTATCAATAATTAAGGAACATGAATAACATTAGTGCAGACACACCAGTTTTACAGCAAACAGTGGCACAGGAATATCAGTCATATTCTGACCCACCAACCCATTGTCCTTAGGCTCCCATTCAAGTCTTTTAATTGTAGTTGATCCTTCAAAGATATGGAAGAAGCATAATTTGAGGATCAGGAAAGTATTATTGAATTATATTATTATGCAACGTGTTGGTAAAATGTATCATCTGAAAGTCCCGGGGCTAAGGATTCCTGCAAATCCAGTGATACACCCATATTAGTGAGAAAAATGGTTAATATAAAAGGAAATAAATTGCAATGTTCATAAGCAGTTAAGCATAATTTTATAACTAATGTACCATTTTGCAAAATCTAAGCATTCACCTAAAATCCAAATGGCCATTCTGAATTATTGCACGAAAAGCCTATGCAGTGGAAAAAAAATTAAACATAGATAGACAGACAGTTGTGCATGTGTAAATATCTTGTCACTTGATCCAAAAGCTTCAGTCTATTTGATTTAAAATTTGAGTAAAGGCAGTTTTAATGATGACATCTAACATCTTTGTGACTCATTTTTTTCATTTATTCATTGTTCAATACTCTACTGCAAAGAAGAATGAAAAATCTTTGCATTAAGCACTTTGCTAATCATTGATTCCTTTTATTGTTTTCATATTTTGGTTTAATTTGTACTGGGGAGACAGTGTTCCAGACATGGGCTATAATTTTTTTTTTTTTTTTTTTTTTCATCTTTTTCGTCGTCTTCTCCTTAGACGATCCCCTTAAATTTCGTTTTAAATTGATGTTTCAGATCATTTGTCGAAATCTATTTCCCTCAACATAGTCTTAAATTATGCAGACGACATCAGTAATACTGACAGAAATCTTGTGATTTTTGTAAATCCTCATCATTTGGAAATATAATTTGATTTGTCAGTTATTTTATAAACAGATACATGTATAAAACATGCTGGATATAACTTTGGTTCTGAGGGGATGTGCATGTGAAAGGCATACATCCATTATATTAATCTGAATTCCTTGTCATATCCTCACAACAAACAGCATTACAAAGTGTAGCTCCCATACCAACATGTTAACGGTATCAAGATTGAAGATACTGGTTCTGTATTTGTGCTTGTAAGATTTCAGGACATTATTGTTAAATGTTCTCTTTAGTATAAACACTTAATTTGCTTTATTCAACATGCATCTCATTATTAAGATAACTCAGATGCTTCAAAATCACCCAGCATGAAAAATGCTGACAAACAGAAATATTTTGGGATCAATCGATAAAAGTTATTAATGGAATAAGTTCAATGTATTTAGTTTCAAATACATGTTTCTTTTTTTTGTTATTGGTTTACAAATGTTTTCAGATTTACTCCGTTTAGGATTTACAAGTGGTTTTACATTTATCTTCCCTAATGCAGAAGAGTTGACATGAAATTGGAAAAGTTGATGTTTTAGTTACAGATATTTCATAAACATCGAACCATAAATATTCAAGAAACACAGTGAAGAAAATTAGTCTAGTCATGCATTGCAATCTCTCTTCATAGCTATATCATAATCTGATATCATTCTGAAGTATTATTCATACTTATTACAATATACAGATATCTAGATATGACACTAATAATGGAACCTATAATAAAGAAAAAATCACTTAGACACTACATCAAGGAGTCATCTGTATTCTTATAGACAATAAACTCTTTCATAAATCATTCTTTTATGCTAAGTTTGGCAAGTCATTCTTAGAAGGAAAGGAAAGAAAAGAAATAAAAAAACAGATGGACTGATAAGACACACAATAATTTACCATGCACTACAAGCAAATAAAGTGAATTAAAACAGTTTGCACATTTCAAATTGTATCTTTGCATTTAAATAGACATATTCACATTCATTAATACACTGGTTATAACAACAATGATCATTCACACAACCACATATGACTGGAAAGGGCCACTCATTCACAAAAACTTCACACAACTTACCAGGATCATTCATTCACAAAAATAAGATTTACGCAGCCTGTTATCTATAGTTACTTATGTGCCTGACATTGATACATCAATACAATTTAGCAATATTGATCACAGTTCATCAAATTCCCCAGTATGTCTCCTATCCCATTACAGAGAAGAAATACATCTCTCATACATTTATTAACTATTGGCTAATGGACTGAATACATCAAAACAATCATTTTAATCTTCTATATGAAAAAATAATGCTAAAGTTTTCTATCACAAATATCAAACAACATTCTTTTCATATCACAGACATCTTTTGCAACCCACAAACTTTCTAATATTCAACCAGTCACTCTTAGTTGTCTGTTATGCAGAGGGTTGCGGATAACCGTCTATCTGTGCAATTATCACAATACTGTCTTACTATCCCGAACCCCTTGTACTTAGTCTTACGGTAACAATTAACTATGAAAACGATTTAATCAAATATAACTATCTTTTGTCTCTAGAAAGTTGACATGTGTTGTTGCTCATCTTCAAACTGATACGGTAAATTATGACTCCTCTTCCTTATGCATTTTCTCCAAAATATATGATCAAGAAATGCTATCCACATGGTTTAACTAGTGCTTCACGATGCTTGAAAGACAATTATGCAAGATGGAATAAGTTAGTTTTCTGTCATATAGTTTTGTGAACATAATCATGAAAATTAATAAATATTAAAATTCTTTTTATATCATTCATCAAACATGGATGGCTTCTGTTACTGGATCTAGCAGCAAAAGTTTGCTTTCTTCAGCAGATTCTTCCTCCATAAATAGAGTAGAAATCATTGTCAAACTGTTCTCTTTCATTATAATTAAGACACTATCTGCACCTAAATGTAATGTACTACAAACAGAATGGCTGCCAGCAAAAACGAAAAATTACATTAATTATATTTATATGTATATGTATATTTATGTATGTATATGTATATTTATGTATGTATATGTATATGTATATGTATGTATGTATGTATGTATATATATATATATGGTTATGACCAGAGCTATAATGGTGTAATTTTTGCAATGAGGAAAAAAATGCAGGAGTGTGGTCCTCGGGGGGTCAAGTCAGACCTTGAGAGGGGCAATCATTGTTTAATGGGGGTAACTGCCCCCCCCTAGCCCCCCATCAAATGTTGCCCTTGTGTTCCACAGATGCACTTTAAAATATTTCCCTAACTGCTTGCACCCTTTAACCCATTGGCAACAGGGCCAAAATATGCTGTTAAGTGTGGTAGTGTGCTCAATATCTCAATGTTTTTTTCCCCACTTGTCTTACCCAAAGAGCTTTAGCAAGGATGTGGTATGGCATAGGCATAGTCAAGCAAGATGTGATCATCCTTGTGTGATTCAGGTTTTATAAACCTACTTGACTAATCACATCACAACTTACAGCTGGAAAAACATAGGAACATGGAACAGACTGGGAGAACATTATGAACAATTAGGGCTAAATTCATTATAACATATTATTCAATTTTACATTTCCAGAGGTAACTTATCTCAGCTCACCCAATAATGTTTCAGCTGCTCATAATTGAAAACTTTAACACCTGTACAATGACTTCTATCAAATAATATGCCATGCTGTCCAAAAATTAGTTTAAAACTTATAACTGTACATCTGATAGTTTTTGCTTGACATGCTATGACATTATCCACTGCCAGTGGGTTAGACAATTTCAAATTCATATACAGAAAGAAGTTTTCAACATTTCGTCCCTTCCTGGGTTAACACAAGGTCTTTTGACAATACATTTTTTTTTTTTTTTTAATCCTTCATTTGAATCATATCTGCTGATCAAGGAAATGTATAAAAATAAGAGACCATCAAATAAAGTCTACTTATAATGCTGTGTCTGATAAGTCTGAAGTTTGTGCATTTGTTTACTTTCTTCAAATTGGTGGATGTGTAAGGGTTTTATGAAGTAATATGATAATTTCTGATAATGCATTAATAAGATGGAAGCAAGAAAAAGAGTGTGAGATCCTTTCTCTTATCAAGAATTTCTAGTATTTAATAATCCATGATAAAAAATCAATATTTACTAACATCATTCCAAAAAATTTGTATGCTTGCAATTTGAGTCCAAATTCATCCCAACAAGTTAAATACATTATTCAGAGTGGTACTTATGAAAAAAAGATTTCACATTTTCTTGGTATTTTATTTTTCTTCCGGGAGGAACAGTCTTACCTTCCCCTATTCTTGAGTAAGATAACTAATGTTGTTACTTTCTGGCATTAGAAAAGCATGGGGAAAAAACATAAATCTAAAAAATGACCAACAGTGTTTGATACAAAATTTATTTTTTACTCGTCAAACCAGCACTTTAACAAACCACCACAATATCCAAGCTTCACAACACAAAACACCAACTGCCTATAAACACTACACATTGTGTTGGTTAAATACTATAAGAAGTAGTTTAATGCACTGAAACACACATTATGTGATATTGGCATGATTATACCTAGCTTAGAAAAGGCTTTGTATCCAAGGATTATCCATTGTGTCAAAAATGAAGTCCTTTTGTGACCTTGATTTCTCACAAGCCATCTACGTACAACCAACATCCCCAGTATGTCCTCTAGTGCAGCTACACTTACCACAGATTTTGCAAGTGTAAATACGCGTTCACATATGCAACTTTACTGCGACAAGCGTATATGATAAATGCACTTCTCTATATTCACAGCACAATGATTATTGGCCACATATGTTGTAAAATAACCACCATCACACACACAAAATCTTTAAAAAATAAAAAAAAAAAAAAAAAAAAAACAATATAAGGTATGGATATGTGTGTGTAAATTAGTGTGTGCACCCTAAAGTTATGAGTATATGGTATGATCAATGCACTCACTTAAATCCACAGCACAATGCTATTTGCCACACTTAACATAAACTACAGCTGACATACCATCCAATCTATTATGGTAAACAAAGTGTACCTAAGGAATATCCTTAGTCATAGTTAAATGCATCAGTAGATTCAAACCCTTAGAGCTACTACCGATTTATAAAGGTATATATGCATCTATGTATAAATATGAGTGTGAGTGTGAGAATGTGTGAGTGTGAGAATATGTGAGTGTGAGAATGTGTGAGTGTGAGTGTGAGTGTGAGTGTGTGTGAGAGTGTGGGTGTGTGGGTGTGAGAGTGTGGGTGTGTGGGTGTAAGAGTGAGAGTGAGAGTGTGAGAGTGAGTGTGAGAGTGTTAGTGTGTGTGTGTGTGTGTGTGTGCTCGCACACAATGAGTGTATTTATCTTACTGAATGTAAACAATGATAAAACTGTTGCTAATGTAGTTCAAGAACAGAATGTATATAGTATCTCATGCATATTTCATTCCCTACACTCGAGCTTCATAACAACATCATTTAACGTGGTTGTAACTTGAATCTTGTTGGACTACAGGCGTCACCTGAGCCAGACCGCTAACCTAACCATCACAGGCAAGGGCAAGCGTGTA
>NW_020868657.1:224099-236599 GCF_003789085.1 Penaeus vannamei
TACAGATATTATTTCCCCAGTAGTCACTACTATATTTCACATTTATAATGCTATAACAAATAACTCTTTTTTTATTGTCAGATGGTGCTACATGCATGGCGAGGCTACAAGACCTATGCATGGGGAAAGAACGAATTACGACCAGTCAGCAAACGAGGCCACACTGCTGGAATCTTCGGAAGAGAGGATATGGGGGCAACAATTGTGGATGCTCTTGATACCCTGTACATTATGGGGTGTATGGAGGAGTACAATGAAGGGCATGCATGGGTGCAATATAATTTAGATTTCAATCAGCTGGTGAGTTCTATGTAAATTTGAACATTCAATTGACTTGTGTATAAGTATGTACTTTCTAGTGTTCTTATGGAATTTATATATTGGTTATATATTTATATATTATTGGTTAGAAAGTAGAGCTTGAAATGAAAATTTATTTTTCTACAGCAATTACTTTTTTTAGACTTTTATTAGTAACATTTTTTTTTTTTTTTTTTTTTTGCCTTATTATTGTTTACTTTTAAGAAATATGAATGTAATGTGAATTAATTTTCATAGATTTTATCAGATTATGAAATTGCAGTTATCAACAGTTTGTGTTGTGAATTTCATATTGTTAAAGAATAATTTGATAAATGAAAGTCAGATCATAGCATATGTAAAATATGAAATGAAAATGCCATGGAAATGAGTGTGTGGTAATGGTTTGCATTTGGTAAAGAGCACATAGCCTTACAAAAAACAAAGATGTATATATATTGTGTTGAAGCCTTATGCAAACATCTTGTTTAGTTGGGCATTGACTAGGATGTGCAGCTCTAATATGCTACAAATAAGCAACGAGAGTGCAAATTTCTACACAATACTACAGTTAGGATTTATGAATGATTTGTTAAAGAGAGTTAGTGTTATTTTCTGTTTTTCATTGAGCAGTTACTTAAACTTATCAACTTTGTGTGCATCTTTATCTATGTATGGACTATATTCTGGCCTATCTATATCCATTTTTTTTTTCTTATTCTCTTTTATTTTCTTGGCATTGTTCCTTTTTGATCCTGCATATTTCATTTTCTATGTTCCTTTTATTTTACATTTTGTGCTCCCGTTCTTTTTATTTTGATTTGTGTTATTTGCTTGTTTTCATTCATCTTTTCTCAGCCACTTTTTTTCTCTTACTTATTCCCTTTTGTTTCTCACTTATTCACTTTTTTTCTGTATCACTTATTCACTTCCTTTGTCTGTCATTCACTTTCTCACTCACTCATTCACTATCTGTTTTTCACTTGTTCTCATTCATTCTCTCATTCTCTCACTCACTATCTCTTGCATTCTGTCTCTCTCTCATTGGCAATCTCACTCATTCACTATTTCCCTTGTATTCATTCTCTCTCTCTCATTCACTGTCTCTCACCCATTCACTGTCTCTCTCTCACCCATTCACTGTCTCTCTCTCACCCATTCACTGTCTCTCTCTCTCTCATTCACTGTCTCTCTCTCTCTCATTCACTGTCTCTCTCTCTCTCATTCACTGTCTCTCTCTCTCTCTCTCTCATTCACTGTCTCTCTCTCTCTCTCTCATTCATCTCTCATTCACTGTCTCTCTCTCTCTCTCTCTCACTGTCTCTCTCTCTCTCTCTCACTGTCTCTCTCTCTCTCTCTCATTCACTCTCTCTCTCTCTCTCTCTCATTCTCTCTCTCTCTCTCTCTCTCTCATTCACTGTCTCTCTCTCTCTCTCTCTCATTCAACTGTCTCTCTCTCTCTCTCTCTCTCATTCACTGTCTCTCTCCTCTCTCTCTCTCTCTCTCTCTCTCATTCACTCTCTCTCTCTCTCTCTCTCTCTCTCTCATTCACTGTCTCTCTCTCTCTCTCTCTCTCTCTCTCATTCACTGTTCTCTCTCTTCTCTCTCTCTCATTCACTGTCCTCTCTCTCTCTCTCTCATTCACTCTCTCTCTCTCTCTCTCTCATCTCTCTCTCTCTCTGTCTCTCTCTCTCTCTCTCTCACTGTCTCTCTCTCTCTCTCTCTCTCATCTCTCTCTCTCTGTCTCTCTCTCTCTCTCTCTCATTCACTCTCTCTCTCTCTCTCTCTCTCTCTCTCTCTCTCTCTCACTCTCTCTCTCTCTCTCTCTCATTCACTGTCTCTCTTCTCTCTCTCTCTTCACTCTCTCTCTCTCTCTCTCTCCTGTCTCCTCTCCTCTCTCTCTCTCTCTCTCTCTCTCTCATTCACTGTCTCTCTCTCTCTCTCTCATTCTCTCTCTCTCTCTCTCTCTCTCACTCTCTCTCTCTCTCACTCTCTCTCTCTCATTCATTCAGTCTCTCTCTCTCACTCATTCACTGTCTCTCTCACTCATTCACTGTCTCTCTCACTCATTCACTGTCTCTCTCACTCATTCACTGTCTCTCTCATTCTCATCATTCCCTATCTCTCTCTCACCCACTCGTTTACTATCTCTCACTTACACACTCATTCATTCATTCACATTCTCTGTCACTCACTCTTTTACAATATCTGTCACTCACCCATTCACAATCTCTGTGTCACTCACTTATTCACAGTCTCTGTGTCACTCACTCATTCACAATTTGTGTCACTCACTCATTCACAATTCTGTCACTCACTTATTCACACTGTGTCACTCACTCATTCACAATTGTGTCACTCACTCATTCACAATTTGTGTCACTCACTCATTCACAAACTCACTCATTCACAATTTCTGTGTCACTCACTCATTCACAATTTCTGTGTCACTCACTCATTCACAATTTCTGTGTCACTCACTCATTCACAAATTCTGTGTCACTCACTCATTCACAATTTCTCTGTCACTCACTCATTCACAATCTCTCTGTCACTCATTAATTCACAATCTCTGTCACTCATTAATTCACAATCTCTGTCACTCATTCATTCACAATCTCTCTTTCACTTACTCCTTCACAATCTCTGTCACTCACTCATTCACTTTCTTTCTCTCTTTCATTCACTTATTTTTCATTTTTTCTCTATTATTTATTTCTTGCTCTTTTATTCACTTCTTGTTCTCTTGCATTCACTTCTTTCACTCTTTCACATTCAAATTTCTCTTTCATTCTCTTTAGTTTTTCTCCCACTCGGTCATTCTTTCTCATTTATTTGCCTATATTAATTTCATAACATCCTTTATAGTTAGAGAAACTATACTGTAATTATACAACACTTTTAGTAAGATATTTTGACTGGAGGTATAAAGTGTCCTTTGATATGCAGCTATACATTTTATCAGTCTGAGTCATAGCCCAGTGTTAATTACTGCACTCCTATGTTATGACTCTGTTTGATTATGTGTTTAATTAATGCTAGGTGAGGTTATTGTATCCAACACTTGACATTATGGGAAGAGTTTATGTGCAGATTATCTCTACAGGTTTAGATGTTATTTGTTTTATTCATTTTTTCCTCTTTATAATATTAAAACAACTTGCTGTATTTGAATGTATTTGATTATCAGCCAGTTGCATGGACTAGCAAGAATTTTTGCAGTATAGTTTTTAAAAGTTTCATGAATTTTGATATTGTTTGTAAGTTTGGGATAGACCTAATTTTTGTGTTTGATTTACAGAGATCAGAGATGTCTGTTTTTGAGACAAATATCCGATTTGTTGGAGGCTTACTTTCTGTATATGCCTTGACTGGGGATATGTTGTTCAGAGACAGGGCTCTTCACATTGCACGAAAGCTTCTGCCAGCTTTCGACACTCCAACTGGTATACCTTATGCGCTCATCAATGTTGCTAATGGGGTAAGTTGAAAAAGTTGAGGGATATTACTGGCAGACTCTGTTGGGCTAGTACTCTACTGTTGCTTTTGAAATGATAGACAAAACTTCATCACTTGCACTGTTTGTATATATTTATATGCTTACATTTCAAGGCCTAGAAGGATATATGAGGTGAGGGTGTTTCTTGATTGCATTTGATATGATATTTAAGTTTTATACATTAATATTTGATAAATAAACCATTAACAGATTGCCAAAAATTATGCTTGGGCAAGTGGAGGATCAAGCATTTTGTCTGAGTTTGGAACCCTGCATCTTGAGTTCGTGTACCTGTCTGACATATCTGGAGACCCAATTTTCCGTGAAAAGGTCATGCGAATTCGTGATGTTATCAGGAAAACAGACCGTCCTGGTGGTCTTTATCCAAACTACATGAATCCCAAAACTGGGAAGTGGGGCCAACGTAAGTGTCTTATTTACTCAACTCCATGTATGCAATGGTTGTATTATATAATTCTAGGATAGAATTTTTTTTCTTCATATTTATGGCAGCTTTATTTACTGAAAGTTATCAGCCAACAATATTCTTCAATGATATGTATTCTGAAGTCTCATTTTTTTTTAGGCCACACCTCTGTTGGAGCACTGGGAGACAGCTTTTATGAATATTTACTAAAAGCATACATCCAGTCTGGGGGCAAGGATGAAGTGGCCAAGGAGATGTATGAGGAAGCCATTGGAGTGATCACAAATCGTTTAGTCTTGAAGTCACACACTGGCCTGACTTACTTGGCTGAGAGCAAATTTGACCGTCTTGAGCACAAGATGGATCATCTTGCTTGTTTTGCAGGTGAGAAATGAATAGTAGATCCAAATGTTAAACCACTAATGCTGATATATTTTGAAGCCAAAATTAATAGTTTCCAGGTGGCTACAAAATTGACGCACAGGGCTGGCCTGGAATCTGCCCATTCACCGGGCCGTATTCGTCGATGTATATTTTTCTGGGTGTCTTACATATGGGACACCCATTGTAAATGGGTTAATTACCAATATTCTGGGTTTTCAAATGTTGAATTAGGTTTAGTGAAGAGTTATTTGTTTTGGATATCATATACAAAAAAAATCAAAGTTTAACTAAGGGGATATATAAATGGTTTTAGTGTATTATTAAAAGTGTCCGCTCAAATATAATCCATATTTTTTAAGCTACACTTTCAATATAGTTGTTTGCAGTTGCACATACTCTATAATATTTATAATCAAATTGGTGAAATGTAATAATTTTAAAATTAAGTAATTTTGAAGCCTTGGAGCTTATTTTGTTTGCAGCATTTTTTTTCCTTTCTATTTTTTTTATTTTTTATAATCACTGTCATTTACCACAGTGCTCAGTTCTTTTAGCAGACCATTGATAAATGACCCATAAAGTAGAATGTGATACAAGTAAGAGATGAAATACTTTTACATGCCATTTTCATAAAAATGTGAATGCCTGTTTATTTTACAGGTGGAATGTATGCTTTGGGAGCAAAGAGCATCAATAATCAAGTTTCAACAACACACTTAGAAATTGCAGAGGGTCTTGCCAACACTTGTCATGAATCATATGCACGCACCCCTACTGGTCTTGGCCCAGAAAGCTTTAGGTTCACAGAGGGTATAGAGGCACGTGCTCTAAAATCTTCTGAGAAGTACTATATCCTCCGGCCTGAAGTGATTGAGAGTTGGTTCTACATGTGGCGATATACTAAGGATCCCAAGTATCGGGAATGGGCTTGGAATGCTGTTTTGGTAAGGAATTTTGAGACTGTGCAGTGTGATCAGTTTCCTATTTCACTTAAGTGTAATATCCTTTTTTATAATCTTAAACCAATAACCACATTATTAAGAATAAGCTAGTAGCTAGTTATAGGTTATTGGTTCCTCACTTTGCACCCTGTTTGTTCAGTACTTGAAGCATAATATTAGGCAGCTAATAGTTTTTAGCTCTATTTCATGAACAAAAGTTTTAAAAATTTAAAATTTTCCCAAACTGCAAGTGCCATCCATGGTCATAAGGTTAATACTTAAATGGATTTGTTTAACTTTAAATCAACAGTAGATTTATGTCGTACATTATTGTATCTTATCATTTTAAAGAGTGTTTTGGCCTTCTTAATATTTGGTAGTCATTTCATTACTAACTTAAATATGACTTTCAGGCCTTGGAAAAGTACTGTCGGACTGAGGCTGGATACAGTGGAATTCAGAATGTGTATATGGAAAATCCACAAAAGGATGATGTACAACAAAGCTTTGTTTTTGCTGAAACATTTAAGGTCAGTAGAAAATTATTAGCAGTGCTGATGAATATTTGATTTGATGCCTTTGATGTCCATGAAACTGGCTTTCTTTTATCCGTTCATTGTTAGTATATTTCATAAAGTATGAACTTGTGCCTGCAAATGAAAGAAAAATTATGTGGCTCATTCAAGTTGATAGTGTGTAAAAGTAACTTGAAGCCATGTGGCAGCATTGTTTTTAATCCCTATGACCATCTCCTCGTTAAAAAAAAAAAAAAAATTGCCTGAAGGATGGATGTGATCATGCCATCATGGGAAAATTTGGCTGAGGGCCAGGAGTGACAGGAACTTGCAGTCATGAGAATTATCGGCCAATGGTTTGGGTGGCATGTATGTACATGTTTTTGAAAGACTGGTGTCTTTTCCGGCTGGCATGTACACCCATACCCATTCCAAGTTGTGCATGCTAAAAAATTTTTTTTGTTTGGCCACTATAGCAGAGATTTAGGACCTACAGTCATTTTTTTTGCTACTAGGTGTCCAGTGCTTGGTGTAATTTGGTACTTTAAAGTGCCTGTCAGTATTGGCTTAATCCCATTTTTGGAATTTTTGATCTGTGCTCATGTTGATCACTGTTATTATTGGTCATAATATTATGATACTAGTAATAATGATAAAAATAATGTACATAACATTAACCCATTCACGCCGGTATATTTTGAAGCCAAAAATAAAATATTCCGGGCGGCTACAAAATCGGCAGGCGGAGCTTCCTAGGAATCTGTCCGCCCTTCGGCCATGGCCCGCTGCTGCGTCGGAGCGCAAGCCCCGATACAGCGTCACACTGGTGGGACGCCCGGCATTGTTTATTTTTCTGGTGTCTTATATATGGGACACCTGTCACTAATGGGTTAATAACAGTGATAGTTATGAAATCTCTTTCCGGAAAATTCAAAGAATGGGCTAAACAGGTGACATTAGGTAGGCCTCGTCTTTGACTTCTTGGTGGCTAAGTGCTTGTGAAACCTCAGGCATCTATCTTGAGAGTTCCATGCATCAAATTAATTATTGTTCATCTCATGTTCAATTTGTTCTAGCTTAATTTGTGAGGTTCATTGATGTCAGCATCTTCAGTATGTTCAAAATCAGTTACTCTGTTGTTTTGCCTACTGCTTGACTTGCGATGTCGTGAATTTGAGTTTAAATTGATATTATTGGAACAGTAATGCTGTTTATCCATATTTTTGTTTCCAATCAATAATCAGCTTTTAGCCTTTTAGCCTTTAGATATATTCCTTATTATATGATGAGCAAAAAAAGAGAATGAGCATCATATACATTTTTTTTCTGTTTTCTGAATATCTCGCTATATGAGCCTTGAAATGATGTATTGCCATCATTTATATATTAGATATACAGGGGATCCTGTTAGTTATCAATAATGCAGACCACAAGAATATGATGAATTGCGACACAGTAACTATAGGAGTACATTATAAAAGGGTGTATTGTGGACTGGGACTGTAATATTCAGTGGTTTACTCCGTCTCTATGTACATTCTTTGACAAAATACTTGAAGAGTAATACTTATATTTTTATTCTAATAGAAGTTAATTGTGTAATTATTATGCACACAACAGGAGTTTGGAGGGAGGGCCACTGGCGTATGGCAGAGATGACAGGTATAAGGGTTAGACTATGGATATTTAGATGAGGGAAGATCATCATCCTTTACATTAACTGTCTTGTTTTCATTTTCAACCAGGTTTCTTGTGAAGGAATTAGGAGTGGTTGTGGTGGATGGGTGAGGATGCTCATTTGAATGTCCAATATCAGCAGTGCATTCACTGCATTTATTCCTTTTTGTTATTTCTGTTTCCTAATCTAGCATCAAACAGTGTGTCAAGTATTGGATGGGTTTGCATCAGGCATTATTAACAATTCTGGGAGGTAAATCAATACTTACACTCAGCAGAACCTGAGATTGTGCAGTTGTGGAGGCATCAGCCTGTTTCACTTTTGTTAGATGTATACATATACTGGAATTTGTGTTATTTTATTTTTATTGAATTTCATATTTAAGCTTTCATTTTTTGCTTCTGATTATTTTTTAACAGATTTGCCAATATGTGTGTAAACTTTTGGAACCCTAACAACAAAAGAGTGAAATGCAATTAATGATGCATCCATATAATTCTATGATAAAAGAATGAATTCATTGCAAAAATAATGATGCATCCATATAATTCAATGACAAAAGAGTGAAATGATGAATAAAGAGTCAACAAATGATAGGGATCCCCATTATTGCTCTTTTTGATTTTCTTCAATGCATTGCCAAATTGTCTAGAATACATCTGTATTTAATTAGCTTTAGTTGTATTTGCATTCTTTATATATATATAATATAGAAAGCAAACATAGTACATATTTAGAAAGCAAACAGAGTACATAGAAGGATTGTTTAGAAAAGTTTTAATTAGTAAGATCTAAGGATGCTCAGGAGGCTCAAAATGCCTCAGAATGCATATATGTGGTATTGGCATTGAGTAGCACAAAATTTAAATGAATATATGTGCATAACTTGCAATGTTGTAAAGGAATTTCATTTTACAGTACCTCTACTTAATCTTCTCGGACGATTCACTCATGAGTTTAGATGAATGGGTCTTCAATACAGAAGCACATCCACTTCCTATAGCTGGTAAAAACTCTTTTTACCGGAAAGTTCAAGGTATGTAAATATTTTAGCTTTTTGTATTGAGTAAACAGATCTTTAGAAGCATTTGATCTTTGATTAGTATGTTCTATATTCTCATTTTATTTAGTTGTCTATGATGTTCTGTCATTCATATTTTGATTACAAAATTATATTTACTTATCAAACAGAAGAAATGCAATATTTGTATCCTAATCCTTTCTATTGTATTATGAAACATGAATTTGTAAAATGCTTTGGCTGTATTTCATGATTATAGGTAAAGGTTATGCAGTAACTTTATTATACAATAAGTGTGAAATAAAGGAAAGCAAACTTTCCTTTTAAAGGTGATTGTTGTCATTACTTTTACTTTCTGTAAAAGGAGTTTGTTGGACTGCTATTGACTTCATTTCTCTAGCATGTTGATCTTCACACAAACTTTTCAAGTGAAAGAGCCACTGTCTTGTATTTTCTCTTTATTTCATACTATTAGACTTTATGTTGGAGTTACTTTAAGTTACTTTTCAGCATTTTGCACCACCTTTATCCTAAAGTTCATTGTATCATTAATTTAACTGTGAAGCTTTTTTCCAAGGTTTGTATGTTATTAATTCTAAATCTCAGTTTGTTGCAAAGAAAGTATTTGGTTTCACACAATTTAGAAAGCATTGTCTTGATAACTACTTTTTTATATTATATATGTTGTGCAGTTTATGCCTAAATTTTGAATATTGCTGATTGCAAGTGGAGTAGTACTTGTAAGTAGATTTTTTTGTAGGTGTAGTTTATCTTGTAGACATTGAATATTTTTTAGACAGATACTATTGTAGAATGTGCACTAGTAGTTTTTTTGAATTTGTGAGTAAAATTATGAAGAAGGTGGTTGCAATTTTGTGTACTACAGTTTCTGTAAATTGACATCAAAATTGTGTGCTTCTGTAATTCTTGAATACTGCCTTCAGGAAAGATTGTGGTATCACCTGTTCTTGGTGTAAGGACTGAGGTGACGAGGCAGCTCTTCTGGAAAGGGCAGCCGTCACATAGGGCAGAGGAGGAGGAAATGGGGAGAGGCTTTTTCTCATGGGATGAGCATAGTGTTCATAGACAGGAATTGGGTAGGGAGATAGACCATACTCTATCACAGAATATAAATAGGACCTCTGGAATCTTTGTGGATAGACAGTTAGAAAGGGATGGAGGAATGTTGTGGGGAGGTATCCAGAAAGTTGAAGATGGTAGCTATTTCACTGGACGTAGTATGAAAAACAAAGGTCCAGTGGTAGAGGCTAAGTTATACAGTGAACAAATCTCAGAATCTTCAGAAATCATTTCTGTTTCAGAAGAGCCTAATATACCTTTACAGGAAGAGGTTTTAATACCAGAGGTAGGAGAGAGAGCACAGAGGCAAATGTTTTCATGGGAATCAATAGGAGGAGGCAGCTCACAGGCAGGTATTAGTCTAAAAAACTTAGAGGATAAAAATGAAAGAAGCAAGGAGATATCAAAAAGGGGTCAAACATCAGATGTTGAATTGAATAATCAGAAACAGGGTCAAGGTTCATTGCAGAAAAAGTGTATAAGGAAGGTTCATATAAGAAGAGATGGTAGAAGAGTATTTTTAGGAAAAGTGTGTTATGATGTCTGCAAATGTCAGAGACTTAGATATCGAGCAAGGAGACGCAGGTATAATGTTATGCACAAACTAAAGGTTCGCAGGAAAAAGAATCGAAGAAGAATTATTGGTAACGTTTGGAAGTATAGGTTATGCAGACAGGTATTACAGGACTCTAGAAAGAATCTAAAAAAAGAGTGCTTTAGGGTAGTTCCGAGGTCAGAAGGGAATGAAAAGGCCATAAAGATAGCTAGGGGGAAAAAAATGCCAAAGCGGTTTGTATCCACTTGGTCTAAGACGGCTGTCCTTGGGAGAAGGGCAGAGTAGGAGGCTATTTAGCATTTGTCCAGTATGTATCGTTTCCCAAGCTCAGATTCTCTCTATGCATGCACCCCAAAAAATTAACAATATAAGGAGAGATCTCTTATTCCACTTTGTCCATGACCCATTATTGACATTGGGAAAGATGAAGTTTCACGCTAACTGTAATGCTCATATAAAATGTGATTCTTGAAGGAGTTTACAGAAACCTTCTCTATAAATTCTGTACAGTCCTCTTATGTGTATGATATAAGTAAAAGAAAATAGTTTAATGTATATTTTTTGTATTAAGTTTGTTATTGTATGATGTTACTTGATTTTATATGCAAATCCTTTATTTGATCTATGATAAACAAATACGATTTTTAGGTAGAATGTAATTCATAAAAAAGTTGTAAATAGATCATGATTTTTTTCATTATCAAACTTTCTTATGAAGTTTTATGCTATAAAGTATATTGATAGGAATTACAAACACTCAAGCTTAGAGCTACTGATATGGATAGTCTGTATACATAAGTGTCATCAAGTGCATTTACTTATTTTAAGATTACTGTGTATACATGTGATTAAACATTTGTTTAACTGATTGGTTATTCAGGTTACCTTTGCTGTAATTAACTTACTCAGGAATTGTTGCTTTTAAATTCATATATTAGATTTTCTAGAGTAATGAGTAAGAATACTCTCTTACTTTCCCTTGATACTGTTTTATGTTGAACCCAATGATAATGGGTGAAGTTTAGGTAAAGTCTAGCAAGAATAGGTGTATATTTGTGTTTCACTTTTGAAGGCAATTGGGACATGACTCATTTACATGATGGGTGTCATCTGGGGTCTGTGATTAATTGGCAAGATGTAAAAGCATGATTCCTCTTAACCCACCCGCGCCGGGGTACATTTTGTAGCCAAAATTTAAAAAATCCGGGCAGCTACAAAATCGGCGGGCGGAGCTTCCCCGGAGTCTGTCCGCCCGCCCGGCCGCCCGCCGCTTCTGCCGCGTAGCACGGCTCCGAGACAGCATCGCACTGGCGGGCAGCCCGACACTGTTTATTTTTTCCCTGTGTCCCATATATGTGACACCTGGGACGAATGGGTTAATAGGTTAAGCTATTTCTTTTCAACACAAGAGGGCTGAAAATGAGTTACCTTAGACCTTTAGAGTATAATGTATTTTTACTTAGCATAAGCTTGTAACAGGTTATCATATGTCTCTTTGGAGATGAACTGCAGTATTTTTGCATATTTTCCAATTTTTTTGTGTAAAATAATCTTAGGTTTTGAGAGAATTTAAAGTTTTAAGTTTGTTGTTTGTAAATGCTCTGTTATGGTTACCTTAACCCAATGCCCGCAGATAAAAAAGATTGGTAAGTGGACATGATCATGGGGTTGTTGGCGTGCAATGACAGTTTCCCCTGTTTGCACCAGGCTCATTTGGTAGTTTTCAAGGAACATCAGACACTTAAAAGCATTTATTTTTATATAGTTTTTGAAAATAAAAATATTATGAATGATTACTTTCACCTTGGGCATTACTGCCACTACTAAATGAGAAAAACAAGATCCATCCGATGAGCCGATGGTGCGGGAAGGGTAATGATGCGATGCTACCCCCTACTTTGTCTACAAACAGCCATGGCATCATAGAAGATATCACCTGTGGACGAAGGGTTGATAAAGTTCAAAGCAGAAGATACTGTTTTATCCATATATGTTATAGGCTGTTTACTTATTCATGCCAGACTTCCCTTGAAAATGACTATAGGTCTCATGGAATAGCAAATATCATGAAATTATATTCCTATAACATTTTATAGTTT